>OX439484.1:159633190-160092051 GCA_949320155.1 Melangyna quadrimaculata | reverse complement strand
GCTCTAACTCGTCTAGTTACAGAGATAAACGAGTTTAAAGATAAAGAACAACTCGATTTTTCAACTTTGAGTTTTCGTAAAAAATGATACATCAATGAAAAGGTGGCACCCCCTAGATCACGAAAATGATATTATTAACGCTCTAACTCGTCTAGTTACAGAGATAAACGAGTTTAAAGATAAAGAACAACTCGATTTTTCAACTTTGAGTTTTCGTAAAAAATGATACATCAATGAAAAGGTGGCACCCCCTAGATCACGAAAATGATATTATTAATGCTCTAACTCGTCTAGTTACAGAGATAAACGAGTTTAAAGATAAAGAACAACTCGATTTTTCAACTTTGAGTTTTCGTTAAAAATGATACATCAATGAAAAGGTGGCACCCCCTAGATCACGAAAATAATATTATTAACGCTCTAACTCGTCTAGTTACAGAGATAAACGAGTTTAAAGATAAAGAACAACTCGATTTTTCAACTTTGAGTTTTCGTAAAAAATGATACATCAATGAAAAGGTGGCACCCCCTAGATCACGAAAATGATATTATTAATGCTCTTACTCGTCTAGTTACAGAGATAAACGAGTTTAAAGATAAAGAACAACTCGATTTTTCAACTTTGAGTTTTCGTAAAAAATGATACATCAATGAAAAGGTGGCACCCCCTAGATCACGAAAATGATATTATTAATGCTCTAACTCGTCTAGTTACAGAGATAAACGAGTTTAAAGATAAAGAACAACTCGATTTTTCAACTTTGAGTTTTCGTAAAAAATGATACATCAATGAAAAGGTGGCACCCCCTAGATCACGAAAATGATATTATTAATGCTCTAACTCGTCTAGTTACAGAGATAAACGAGTTTAAAGATAAAGAACAACTCGATTTTTCAACTTTGAGTTTTCGTAAAAAATGATACATCAATGAAAAGGTGGCACCCCCTAGATCACGAAAATGATATTATTAACGCTCTAACTCGTCTAGTTACAGAGATAAACGAGTTTAAAGATAAAGAACAACTCGATTTTTCAACTTTGAGTTTTCGTAAAAAATGATACATCAATGAAAAGGTGGCACCCCCTAGATCACGAAAATGATATTATTAACGCTCTAACTCGTCTAGTTACAGAGATAAACGAGTTTAAAGATAAAGAACAACTCGATTTTTCAACTTTGAGTTTTCGTAAAAAATGATACATCAATGAAAAGGGGGCACCCCCTAGATCACGAAAATGATATTATTAATGCTCTAACTCGTCTAGTTACAGAGATAAACGAGTTTAAAGATAAAGAACAACTCGATTTTTCAACTTTGAGTTTTCGTAAAAAATGATTCATCAATGAAAAGGTGGCACCCCCTAGATCACGAAAATGATATTATTAACGCTCTAACTCGTCTAGTTACAGAGATAAACGAGTTTAAAGATAAAGAACAACTCGATTTTTCAACTTTGAGTTTTCGTAAAAAATGATACATCAATGAAAAGGTGGCACCCCCTAGATCACGAAAATGATATTATTAACGCTCTAACTCGTCTAGTTACAGAGATAAACGAGTTTAAAGATAAAGAACAACTCGATTTTTCAACTTTGAGTTTTCGTAAAAAATGATACATCAATGAAAAGGTGGCACCCCCTAGATCACGAAAATGATATTATTAACGCTCTAACTCGTCTAGTTACAGAGATAAACGAGTTTAAAGATAAAGAACAACTCGATTTTTCAACTTTGAGTTTTCGTAAAAAATGATACATCAATGAAAAGGTGGCACCCCCTAGATCACGAAAATGATATTATTAACGCTCTAACTCGTCTAGTTACAGAGATAAACGAGTTTAAAGATAAGGAACAACTCGATTTTTCAACTTTGAGTTTTCGTAAAAAATGTTACATCAATGAAAAGGTGGCACCCCCTAGATCACGAAAATGATATTATTAATGCTCTAACTCGTCTAGTTACAGAGATAAACGAGTTTAAAGATAAAGAACAACTCGATTTTTCAACTTTGAGTTTTCGTAAAAAATGATACATCAATGAAAAGGTGGCACCCCCTAGATCACGAAAATGATATTATTAACGCTCTAACTCGTCTAGTTACAGAGATAAACGAGTTTAAAGATAAAGAACAACTCGATTTTTCAACTTTGAGTTTTCGTAAAAAATGATACATCAATGAAAAGGTGGCACCCCCTAGATCACGAAAATGATATTATTAACGCTCTAACTCGTCTTGTTACAGAGATAAACGAGTTTAAAGATAAAGAACAACTCGATTTTTCAACTTTGAGTTTTCGTAAAAAATGATACATCAATAAAAAGGTGGCACCCCCTAGATCACGAAAATGATATTATTAACGCTCTAACTCGTCTAGTTACAGAGATAAACGAGTTTAAAGATAAAGAACAACTCGATTTTTTAACTTTGAGTTTTCGTAAAAAATGATACATCAATGAAAAGGTGGCACCCCCTAGATCACGAAAATGATATTATTAATGCTCTAACTCGTCTAGTTACAGAGATAAACGAGTTTAAAGATAAAGAACAACTCGATTTTTCAACTTTGAGTTTTCGTAAAAAAATGATACATCAATGAAAAGGTGGCACCCCCTAGATCACGAAAATGATATTATTAACGCTCTAACTCGTCTAGTTACAGAGATAAACGAGTTTAAAGATAAAGAACAACTCGATTTTTCAACTTTGAGTTTTCGTAAAAAATGATACATCAATGAAAAGGTGGCACCCCCTAGATCACGAAAATGATATTATTAACGCTCTAACTCGTCTAGTTACAGAGATAAACGAGTTTAAAGATAAAGAACAACTCGATTTTTCAACTTTGAGTTTTCGTAAAAAATGATACATCAATGAAAAGGTGGCACCCCCTAAATCACGAAAATGATATTATTAATGCTCTAACTCGTCTAGTTACAGAGATAAACGAGTTTAAAGATAAAGAACAACTCGATTTTTCAACTTTGAGTTTTCGTAAAAAATGATACATCAATGAAAAGGTGGCACCCCCTAGATCACGAAAATGATATTATTAACGCTCTAACTCGTCTAGTTACAGAGATAAACGAGTTTAAAGATAAAGAACAACTCGATTTTTCAACTTTGAGTTTTCGTAAAAAATGATACATCAATGAAAAGGTGGCACCCCCTATATCACGAAAATGATATTATTAACGCTCTAACTCGTCTAGTTACAGAGATAAACGAGTTTAAAGATAAAGAACAACTCGATTTTTCAACTTTGAGTTTTCGTAAAAAATGATACATCAATGAAAAGGTGGCACCCCCTAGATCACGAAAATGATATTATTAATGCTCTAACTCGTCTAGTTACAGATTTAAACGAGTTTAAAGATAAAGAACAACTCGATTTTTCAACTTTGAGTTTTCGTAAAAAATGATACATCAATGAAAAGGTGGCACTCCCTAGATCACGAAAATGATATTATTAACGCTCTAACTCGTCTAGTTACAGAGATAAACGAGTTTAAAGATAAAGAACAACTCGATTTTTCAACTTTGAGTTTTCGTAAAAAATGATACATCAATGAAAAGGTGGCACCCCCTAGATCACGAAAATGATATTATTAACGCTCTAACTCGTCTAGTTACAGAGATAAACGAGTTTAAAGATAAAGAACAACTCGATTTTTCAACTTGGAGTTTTCGTAAAAAATGATACATCAATGAAAAGGTGGCACCCCCTAGATCACGAAAATGATATTATTAACGCTCTAACTCGTCTAGTTACAGAGATAAACGAGTTTAAAGATAAAGAACAACTCGATTTTTCAACTTTGAGTTTTCGTAAAAAATGATACATCAATGAAAAGGTGGCACCCCCTAGATCACGAAAATGATATTATTAATGCTCTAACTCGTCTAGTTACAGAGATAAACGAGTTTAAAGATAAAGAACAACTCGATTTTTCAACTTTGAGTTTTCGTAAAAAATGATACATCAATGAAAAGGTGGCACTCCCTAGATCACGAAAATGATATTATTAACGCTCTAACTCGTCTAGTTACAGAGATAAACGAGTTTAAAGATAAAGAACAACTCGATTTTTCAACTTTGAGTTTTCGTAAAAAATGATACATCAATGAAAAGGTGGCACCCCCTAGATCACGAAAATGATATTATTAACGCTCTAACTCGTCTAGTTACAGAGATAAACGAGTTTAAAGATAAAGAACAACTCGATTTTTCAACTTTGAGTTTTCGTAAAAAATGATACATCAATGAAAAGGTGGCACCCCCTAGATCACGAAAATGATATTATTAATGCTCTTACTCGTCTAGTTACAGAGATAAACGAGTTTAAAGATAAAGAACAACTCGATTTTTCAACTTTGAGTTTTCGTAAAAAATGATACATCAATGAAAAGGTGGCACCCCCTAGATCACGAAAATGATATTATTAACGCTCTAAATTGTCTAGTTACAGAGATAAACGAGTTTAAAGATAAAGAACAACTCGATTTTTCAACTTTGAGTTTTCGTAAAAAATGATACATCAATGAAAAGGTGGCATCCCCTAGATCACGAAAATGATATTATTAACGCTCTAACTCGTCTAGTTACAGAGATAAACGAGTTTAAAGATAAAGAACAACTCGATTTTTCAACTTTGAGTTTTCGTAAAAAATGATACATCAATGAAAAGGTGGCACCCCCTAGATCACGAAAATGATATTATTAATGCTCTAACTCGTCTAGTTACAGAGATAAACGAGTTTAAAGATAAAGAACAACTCGATTTTTCAACTTTGAGTTTTCGTTAAAAATGATACATCAATGAAAAGGTGGCACCCCCTAGATCACGAAAATAATATTATTAACGCTCTAACTCGTCTAGTTACAGAGATAAACGAGTTTAAAGATAAAGAACAACTCGATTTTTCAACTTTGAGTTTTCGTAAAAAATGATACAAGGTGGCACCCCCTAGATCACGAAAATGATATTATTAACGCTCTAACTCGTCTAGTTACAGAGATAAACGAGTTTAAAGATAAAGAACAACTCGATTTTTCAACTTTGAGTTTTCGTAAAAAATGATACATCAATGAAAAGGTGGCACCCCCTATATCACGAAAATGATATTATTAACGCTCTAACTCGTCTAGTTACAGAGATAAACGAGTTTAAAGATAAAGAACAACTCGATTTTTCAACTTTGAGTTTTCGTAAAAAATGATACATCAATGAAAAGGTGGCACCCCCTAGATCACGAAAATGATATTATTAATGCTCTAACTCGTCTAGTTACAGATTTAAACGAGTTTAAAGATAAAGAACAACTCGATTTTTCAACTTTGAGTTTTCGTAAAAAATGATACATCAATGAAAAGGTGGCACCCCCTAGATCACGAAAATGATATTATTAATGCTCTTACTCGTCTAGTTACAGAGATAAACGAGTTTAAAGATAAAGAACAACTCGATTTTTCAACTTTGAGTTTTCGTAAAAAATGATACATCAATGAAAAGGTGGCACCCCCTAGATCACGAAAATGATATTATTAACGCTCTAAATTGTCTAGTTACAGAGATAAACGAGTTTAAAGATAAAGAACAACTCGATTTTTCAACTTTGAGTTTTCGTAAAAAATGATACATCAATGAAAAGGTGGCATCCCCTAGATCACGAAAATGATATTATTAACGCTCTAACTCGTCTAGTTACAGAGATAAACGAGTTTAAAGATAAAGAACAACTCGATTTTTCAACTTTGAGTTTTCGTAAAAAATGATACATCAATGAAAAGGTGGCACCCCCTAGATCACGAAAATGATATTATTAATGCTCTAACTCGTCTAGTTACAGAGATAAACGAGTTTAAAGATAAAGAACAACTCGATTTTTCAACTTTGAGTTTTCGTTAAAAATGATACATCAATGAAAAGGTGGCACCCCCTAGATCACGAAAATAATATTATTAACGCTCTAACTCGTCTAGTTACAGAGATAAACGAGTTTAAAGATAAAGAACAACTCGATTTTTCAACTTTGAGTTTTCGTAAAAAATGATACAAGGTGGCACCCCCTAGATCACGAAAATGATATTATTAACGCTCTAACTCGTCTAGTTACAGAGATAAACGAGTTTAAAGATAAAGAACAACTCGATTTTTCAACTTTGAGTTTTCGTAAAAAATGATACATCAATGAAAAGGTGGCACCCCCTATATCACGAAAATGATATTATTAACGCTCTAACTCGTCTAGTTACAGAGATAAACGAGTTTAAAGATAAAGAACAACTCGATTTTTCAACTTTGAGTTTTCGTAAAAAATGATACATCAATGAAAAGGTGGCACCCCCTAGATCACGAAAATGATATTATTAATGCTCTAACTCGTCTAGTTACAGATTTAAACGAGTTTAAAGATAAAGAACAACTCGATTTTTCAACTTTGAGTTTTCGTAAAAAATGATACATCAATGAAAAGGTGGCACTCCCTAGATCACGAAAATGATATTATTAACGCTCTAACTCGTCTAGTTACAGAGATAAACGAGTTTAAAGATAAAGAACAACTCGATTTTTCAACTTTGAGTTTTCGTAAAAAATGATACATCAATGAAAAGGTGGCACCCCCTAGATCACGAAAATGATATTATTAACGCTCTAACTCGTCTAGTTACAGAGATAAACGAGTTTAAAGATAAAGAACAACTCGATTTTTCAACTTGGAGTTTTCGTAAAAAATGATACATCAATGAAAAGGTGGCACCCCCTAGATCACGAAAATGATATTATTAACGCTCTAACTCGTCTAGTTACAGAGATAAACGAGTTTAAAGATAGAGAACAACTCGATTTTTCAACTTTGAGTTTTCGTAAAAAATGATACATCAATGAAAAGGTGGCACCCCCTAGATCACGAAAATGATATTATTAATGCTCTAACTCGTCTAGTTACAGAGATAAACGAGTTTAAAGATAAAGAACAACTCGATTTTTCAACTTTGAGTTTTCGTAAAAAATGATACATCAATGAAAAGGTGGCACTCCCTAGATCACGAAAATGATATTATTAACGCTCTAACTCGTCTAGTTACAGAGATAAACGAGTTTAAAGATAAAGAACAACTCGATTTTTCAACTTTGAGTTTTCGTAAAAAATGATACATCAATGAAAAGGTGGCACCCCCTAGATCACGAAAATGATATTATTAATGCTCTAACTCGTCTAGTTACAGAGATAAACGAGTTTAAAGATAAAGAACAACTCGATTTTTCAACTTTGAGTTTTCGTAAAAAATGATACATCAATGAAAAGGTGGCACCCCCTAGATCACGAAAATGATATTATTAACGCTCTAACTCGTCTAGTTACAGAGATAAACGAGTTTAAAGATAAAGAACAACTCGATTTTTCAACTTTGAGTTTTCGTAAAAAATGATACATCAATGAAAAGGTGGCACCCCCTAGATCACGAAAATGATATTATTAACGCTCTAACTCGTCTAGTTACAGAGATAAACGAGTTTAAAGATAAAGAACAACTCGATTTTTCAACTTTGAGTTTTCGTAAAAAATGATACATCAATGAAAAGGTGGCACCCCCTAGATCACGAAAATGATATTATTAACGCTCTAAATTGTCTAGTTACAGAGATAAACGAGTTTAAAGATAAAGAACAACTCGATTTTTCAACTTTGAGTTTTCGTAAAAAATGATACATCAATGAAAAGGTGGCATCCCCTAGATCACGAAAATGATATTATTAACGCTCTAACTCGTCTAGTTACAGAGATAAACGAGTTTAAAGATAAAGAACAACTCGATTTTTCAACTTTGAGTTTTCGTAAAAAATGATACATCAATGAAAAGGTGGCACCCCCTAGATCACGAAAATGATATTATTAACGCTCTAACTCGTCTAGTTACAGAGATAAACGAGTTTAAAGATAAAGAACAACTCGATTTTTCAACTTTGAGTTTTCGTAAAAAATGATACATCAATGAAAAGGTGGCACCCCCTAGATCACGAAAATGATATTATTAATGCTCTAACTCGTCTAGTTACAGAGATAAACGAGTTTAAAGATAAAGAACAACTCGATTTTTCAACTTTGAGTTTTCGTTAAAAATGATACATCAATGAAAAGGTGGCACCCCCTAGATCACGAAAATAATATTATTAACGCTCTAACTCGTCTAGTTACAGAGATAAACGAGTTTAAAGATAAAGAACAACTCGATTTTTCAACTTTGAGTTTTCGTAAAAAATGATACAAGGTGGCACCCCCTAGATCACGAAAATGATATTATTAACGCTCTAACTCGTCTAGTTACAGAGATAAACGAGTTTAAAGATAAAGAACAACTCGATTTTTCAACTTTGAGTTTTCGTAAAAAATGATACATCAATGAAAAGGTGGCACCCCCTATATCACGAAAATGATATTATTAACGCTCTAACTCGTCTAGTTACAGAGATAAACGAGTTTAAAGATAAAGAACAACTCGATTTTTCAACTTTGAGTTTTCGTAAAAAATGATACATCAATGAAAAGGTGGCACCCCCTAGATCACGAAAATGATATTATTAATGCTCTAACTCGTCTAGTTACAGATTTAAACGAGTTTAAAGATAAAGAACAACTCGATTTTTCAACTTTGAGTTTTCGTAAAAAATGATACATCAATGAAAAGGTGGCACTCCCTAGATCACGAAAATGATATTATTAACGCTCTAACTCGTCTAGTTACAGAGATAAACGAGTTTAAAGATAAAGAACAACTCGATTTTTCAACTTTGAGTTTTCGTAAAAAATGATACATCAATGAAAAGGTGGCACCCCCTAGATCACGAAAATGATATTATTAACGCTCTAACTCGTCTAGTTACAGAGATAAACGAGTTTAAAGATAAAGAACAACTCGATTTTTCAACTTTGAGTTTTCGTAAAAAATGATACATCAATGAAAAGGTGGCACCCCCTAGATCACGAAAATGATATTATTAACGCTCTAACTCGTCTAGTTACAGAGATAAACGAGTTTAAAGATAAAGAACAACTCGATTTTTCAACTTTGAGTTTTCGTAAAAAATGATACATCAATGAAAAGGTGGCACCCCCTAGATCACGAAAATGATATTATTAATGCTCTAACTCGTCTAGTTACAGAGATAAACGAGTTTAAAGATAAAGAACAACTCGATTTTTCAACTTTGAGTTTCCGTAAAAAATGATACATCAATGAAAAGGTGGCACCCCCTAGATCACGAAAATGATATTATTAACGCTCTAACTCGTCTAGTTACAGAGATAAACGAGTTTAAAGATAAAGAACAACTCGATTTTTCAACTTTGAGTTTTCGTAAAAAATGATACATCAATGAAAAGGTGGCACCCCCTAGATCACGAAAATGATATTATTAACGCTCTAACTCGTCTAGTTACAGAGATAAACGAGTTTAAAGATAAAGAACAACTCGATTTTTCAACTTTGAGTTTTCGTAAAAAATGATACATCAATGAAAAGGTGGCACCCCCTAGATCACGAAAATGATATTATTAACGCTCTAAATTGTCTAGTTACAGAGATAAACGAGTTTAAAGATAAAGAACAACTCGATTTTTCAACTTTGAGTTTTCGTAAAAAATGATACATCAATGAAAAGGTGGCATCCCCTAGATCACGAAAATGATATTATTAACGCTCTAACTCGTCTAGTTACAGAGATAAACGAGTTTAAAGATAAAGAACAACTCGATTTTTCAACTTTGAGTTTTCGTAAAAAATGATACATCAATGAAAAGGTGGCACCCCCTAGATCACGAAAATGATATTATTAACGCTCTAACTCGTCTAGTTACAGAGATAAACGAGTTTAAAGATAAAGAACAACTCGATTTTTCAACTTTGAGTTTTCGTAAAAAATGATACATCAATGAAAAGGTGGCACCCCCTAGATCACGAAAATGATATTATTAATGCTCTAACTCGTCTAGTTACAGAGATAAACGAGTTTAAAGATAAAGAACAACTCGATTTTTCAACTTTGAGTTTTCGTTAAAAATGATACATCAATGAAAAGGTGGCACCCCCTAGATCACGAAAATAATATTATTAACGCTCTAACTCGTCTAGTTACAGAGATAAACGAGTTTAAAGATAAAGAACAACTCGATTTTTCAACTTTGAGTTTTCGAAAAAAATGATACAAGGTGGCACCCCCTAGATCACGAAAATGATATTATTAACGCTCTAACTCGTCTAGTTACAGAGATAAACGAGTTTAAAGATAAAGAACAACTCGATTTTTCAACTTTGAGTTTTCGTAAAAAATGATACATCAATGAAAAGGTGGCACCCCCTATATCACGAAAATGATATTATTAACGCTCTAATTCGTCTAGTTACAGAGATAAACGAGTTTAAAGATAAAGAACAACTCGATTTTTCAACTTTGAGTTTTCGTAAAAAATGATACATCAATGAAAAGGTGGCACCCCCTAGATCACGAAAATGATATTATTAACGCTCTAACTCGTCTAGTTACAGAGATAAACGAGTTTAAAGATAAAGAACAACTCGATTTTTCAACTTTGAGTTTTCGTAAAAAATGATACATCAATGAAAAGGTGGCACTCCCTAGATCACGAAAATGATATTATTAACGCTCTAACTCGTCTAGTTACAGAGATAAACGAGTTTAAAGATAAAGAACAACTCGATTTTTCAACTTTGAGTTTCGTAAAAAATGATACATCAATGAAAAGGTGGCACCCCCTAGATCACGAAAATGATATTATTAACGCTCTAACTCGTCTAGTTACAGAGATAAACGAGTTTAAAGATAAAGAACAACTCGATTTTTCAACTTTGAGTTTTCGTAAAAAATGATACATCAATGAAAAGGTGGCACCCCCCTAGATCACGAAAATGATATTATTAACGCTCTAACTCGTCTAGTTACAGAGATAAACGAGTTTAAAGATAAAGAACAACTCGATTTTTCAACTTTGAGTTTTCGTAAAAAATGATACATCAATGAAAAGGTGGCACCCCCTAGATCACGAAAATGATATTATTAATGCTCTAACTCGTCTAGTTACAGAGATAAACGAGTTTAAAGATAAAGAACAACTCGATTTTTCAACTTTGAGTTTCCGTAAAAAATGATACATCAATGAAAAGGTGGCACCCCCTAGATCACGAAAATGATATTATTAACGCTCTAACTCGTCTAGTTACAGAGATAAACGAGTTTAAAGATAAAGAACAACTCGATTTTTCAACTTTGAGTTTTCGTAAAAAATGATACATCAATGAAAAGGTGGCACCCCCTAGATCACGAAAATGATATTATTAACGCTCTAACTCGTCTAGTTACAGAGATAAACGAGTTTAAAGATAAAGAACAACTCGATTTTTCAACTTTGAGTTTTCGTAAAAAATGATACATCAATGAAAAGGTGGCACCCCCTAGATCACGAAAATGATATTATTAACGCTCTAAATTGTCTAGTTACAGAGATAAACGAGTTTAAAGATAAAGAACAACTCGATTTTTCAACTTTGAGTTTTCGTAAAAATGATACATCAATGAAAAGGTGGCATCCCCTAGATCACGAAAATGATATTATTAACGCTCTAACTCGTCTAGTTACAGAGATAAACGAGTTTAAAGATAAAGAACAACTCGATTTTTCAACTTTGAGTTTTCGTAAAAAATGATACATCAATGAAAAGGTGGCACCCCCTAGATCACGAAAATGATATTATTAACGCTCTAACTCGTCTAGTTACAGAGATAAACGAGTTTAAAGATAAAGAACAACTCGATTTTTCAACTTTGAGTTTTCGTAAAAAATGATACATCAATGAAAAGGTGGCACCCCCTAGATCACGAAAATGATATTATTAATGCTCTAACTCGTCTAGTTACAGAGATAAACGAGTTTAAAGATA
Source organism: Melangyna quadrimaculata (assembly GCA_949320155.1). Lineage (NCBI taxonomy): Eukaryota > Metazoa > Arthropoda > Insecta > Diptera > Syrphidae > Melangyna > Melangyna quadrimaculata. The sequence goes on along the minus strand of OX439484.1, from coordinate 160,080,090 downwards.
AAGAACAACTCGATTTTTCAACTTTGAGTTTTCGTTAAAAATGATACATCAATGAAAAGGTGGCACCCCCTAGATCACGAAAATAATATTATTAACGCTCTAACTCGTCTAGTTACAGAGATAAACGAGTTTAAAGATAAAGAACAACTCGATTTTTCAACTTTGAGTTTTCGAAAAAAATGATACAAGGTGGCACCCCCTAGATCACGAAAATGATATTATTAACGCTCTAACTCGTCTAGTTACAGAGATAAACGAGTTTAAAGATAAAGAACAACTCGATTTTTCAACTTTCAGTTTTCGTAAAAAATGATACATCAATGAAAAGGTGGCACCCCCTATATCACGAAAATGATATTATTAACGCTCTAATTCGTCTAGTTACAGAGATAAACGAGTTTAAAGATAAAGAACAACTCGATTTTTCAACTTTGAGTTTTCGTAAAAAATGATACATCAATGAAAATGTGGCACCCCCTAGATCACGAAAATGATATTATTAATGCTCTAACTCGTCTAGTTACAGATTTAAACGAGTTTAAAGATAAAGAACAACTCGATTTTTCAACTTTGAGTTTTCGTAAAAAATGATACATCAATGAAAAGGTGGCACTCCCTAGATCACGAAAATGATATTATTAACGCTCTAACTCGTCTAGTTACAGAGATAAACGAGTTTAAAGATAAAGAACAACTCGATTTTTCAACTTTGAGTTTTCGTAAAAAATGATACATCAATGAAAAGGTGGCACCCCCTAGATCACGAAAATGATATTATTAACGCTCTAACTCGTCTAGTTACAGAGATAAACGAGTTTAAAGATAAAGAACAACTCGATTTTTCAACTTTGAGTTTTCGTAAAAAATGATACATCAATGAAAAGGTGGCACCCCCTAGATCACGAAAATGATATTATTAACGCTCTACCTCGTCTAGTTACAGAGATAAACGAGTTTAAAGATAAAGAACAACTCGATTTTTCAACTTTGAGTTTTCATAAAAAATGATACATCAATGAAAAGGTGGCACCCCCTAGATCACGAAAATGATATTATTAATGCTCTAACTCGTCTAGTTACAGAGATAAACGAGTTTAAAGATAAAGAACAACTCGATTTTTCAACTTTGAGTTTTCGTAAAAAATGATACATCAATGAAAAGGTGGCACTCCCTAGATCACGAAAATGATATTATTAACGCTCTAACTCGTCTAGTTACAGAGATAAACGAGTTTAAAGATAAAGATCAACTCGATTTTTCATCTTTGAGATTTCGTAAAAAATGATACATCAATGAAAAGGTGGCACCCCCTAGATCACGAAAATGATATTATTAACGCTCTAACTCTTCTAGTTTAAGAGATAAACGAGTTTAAAGATAAAGAACAACTCGATTTTTCAACTTTGAGTTTTCGTAAAAAATGATACATCAATGAAAAGGTGGCACCCCCTAGATCATGAAAATGATATTATTAACGCTATAACTCTTCTAGTTTAAGAGATAAACGAGTTTAAAGATAAAGAACAACTCGATTTTTCATCTTTGAGATTTCGTAAAAAATGATACATCAATGAAAAGGTGACACCCCCTAGATCACGAAAATGATATTATTATCGCTCCAACTCGTCTAGTTACAGAGATAAACGAATTTAAAGATAAAGAACAACTCGATTTTTCAACTTTGAGTTTTCGTAAAAAATGATACATCAATGAAAAGGTGGCACCCCCTAGATCACGAAAATGATATTATTAACGCTCTAACTCGTCTAGTTACAGAGATAAACGAGTTTAAAGATAAAGAACAACTCGATTTTTCAACTTAGAATTTTTTGTAAAAAATGATACATCAAAGAAAAGGTGGCACCCCTTAGATCACGAAAATGATATTATTAACGCTCTAACTCGTCTAGTTACAGAGATAAACGAGTTTAAAGATAAAGAACAACTCGATTTTTCAACTTTGAGTTTTCGTAAAAAAATGATACATCAATGAAAAGGTGGCACCCCCTAGATCACCAAAATGATATTATTAACGCTCTAACTCGTCTAGTTTAAGAGATTAACGAGTTTAAAGATAAAGAATAACTCGATTTTTCAACTTTGAGTTTTCGTAAAAAATAATACACCAATGAAAAGGTGGCAACCCCTAGATCACGAAAATGATATTATTAACGCTCTAACTCGTCTAGTTAATGAGATAAACGAGTACAAAGATAAAGAACATGTCGATTTTTCAACTTTAAGTTTTCGTAAAAAATGATACATCAATGAAAAGGTGGCACCCCCTAGATCATGAAAATGATATTATTAACGCTCTAACTCTTCTAGTTTAAGAGATAAACGAGTTTAAAGATAAAGAACAACTCGATTTTTCAACTTTGAGTTTTCGTAAAAAATGATACATCAATGAAAAGGTGGCACCCCCTAGATCACGAAAATGATATTATTAACGCTCTAACTCGTCTAGTTACAGAGATAAACGAGTTTAAAGATAAAGAACAACTCGATTTTTCAACTTAGAATTTTTTGTAAAAAATGATACATCAAAGAAAAGGTGGCACCCCTTAGATCACGAAAATGATATTATTAACGCTCTAACTCGTCTAGTTACAGAGATAAACGAGTTTAAAGATAAAGAACAACTCGATTTTTCAACTTTGAGTTTTCGTAAAAAAATGATACATCAATGAAAAGGTGGCACCCCCTAGATCACCAAAATGATATTATTAACGCTCTAACTCGTCTAGTTTAAGAGATTAACGAGTTTAAAGATAAAGAATAACTCGATTTTTCAACTTTGAGTTTTCGTAAAAAATAATACACCAATGAAAAGGTGGCAACCCCTAGATCACGAAAATGATATTATTAACGCTCTAACTCGTCTAGTTAATGAGATAAACGAGTACAAAGATAAAGAACATGTCGATTTTTCAACTTTAAGTTTTCGTAAAAAATGATACATCAATGAAAAGGTGGCACCCCCTAGATCATGAAAATGATATTATTAACGCTCTAACTCTTCTAGTTTAAGAGATAAACGAGTTTAAAGATAAAGAACAACTCGATTTTTCATCTTTGAGATTTCGTAAAAAATGATACATCAATGAAAAGGTGACACCCCCTAGATCACGAAAATGATATTATTATCGCTCCAACTCGTCTAGTTACAGAGATAAACGAATTTAAAGATAAAGAACAACTCGATTTTTCAACTTTCGAGTTTTCGTAAAAAATGATACATCAATGAAAAGGTGGCACCCCCTAGATCACGAAAATGATATTATTAACGCTCTAACTCGTCTAGTTACAGAGATAAACGAGTTTAAAGATAAAGAACAACTCGATTTTTCAACTTAGAATTTTTTGTAAAAAATGATACATCAAAGAAAAGGTGGCACCCCCTAGATCACGAAAATGATATTATTAACGCTCTAACTCGTCTAGTTACAGAGATAAACGAGTTTAAAGATAAAGAACAACTCGATTTTTCAACTTTGAGTTTTCGTAAAAAAATGATACATCAATGAAAAGGTGGCACCCCCTAGATCACCAAAATGATATTATTAACGCTCTAACTCGTCTAGTTTAAGAGATTAACGAGTTTAAAGATAAAGAATAACTCGATTTTTCAACTTTGAGTTTTCGTAAAAAATAATACACCAATGAAAAGGTGGCAACCCCTAGATCACGAAAATGATATTATTAACGCTCTAACTCGTCTAGTTAATGAGATAAACGAGTACAAAGATAAAGAACATGTCGATTTTTCAACTTTAAGTTTTCGTAAAAAATGATACACCAATGAAAAGGTGGCAGCTCCTAGATCACGATAATGATTCACCTCATAGTCATAGGTCACCAGAGCAAATACCACACGCTCGTATGACCAGACGCTTTTCTTGGATTTGGACATAGTAAATCGAAGTTCGCAACTAAAACCATCTACACTCTGCCAACTAGGCAGCTTGTCGGCTGGTTTTGAAGCGAAGAACGACCCAACTGTGTTATCGTACGGTCCAGTTGCACCATGAATAAAATTAATAAATTGGGTTGCGCAACGGCTCGGCAAGAACCAAGGCCTAGTGACTTACAACTCGCAACCATTCCTGTGTGCGCTTGTCAACAGGAATAGAAATGACCTACAACTTTAAGCCGAATCCAAACGGCTAGACGAGAAGCACTTATTCATTACAAGTGATACTCTTGGAGGATTTGTCAATTCCTCGCAAGAGGCAGTTGCCCAAAAGAAAAACACTTTTTAGTTTATGAAATGAACCCAGACCTCCAGCGTGACAGGCCAACGCACTAACCATTACGCTACGGGCTACTACCTCGTGCACCATTAGCCTTCCTCAAAAACCAGTAGTCTGCTAGCTTACAGTCATACTGTAATAAGAATTCGAGGGAATTTTAAACGACAGACGTACCAACACAATCGCGGAAGAAAGACAGACGCAAATACTCCTCAATCAAACAATTTTAACTAACTAATGTGAAGCAGTTGCGTCGGAGTTTTGTGTAAACAGTCGAGATCATAAGAACTATCTTCTGTTAAAGAAGAAGAATTGCAATAAACGCACTCTTATTTTGGCTGTACATTCACAACCAATTTTGAATTCGACTCTCCTAAAACACCTAATTAAGAAAAGGAACATAGGTCCCTAATATGACCTCATCCCCATCCAAGATCCAATAGAAAAAAAAAAACCTGAAACCTTTGGTGAAAAATATAAAAAAATTGTTAATTAGCAACTTACTTTCCAAAAAATAAATGTATTAAGGTAGTTCATCATATTTATGTAATTAAATTCGTTGAAAATTACCTGAAAAAAAAAACGAAAAAAAAAACAAATTTAATTTATAAACTAACCAATTTTTGGTGCACCTAACATACCTTTACATTTTACGGTGAAAATTGATATTTATATACCTTATCACAAAATGAAACAAAACACTTTTTTTTAGGTTAAAAGACAAAAAACTACAATTCTTAAAGCAAAAGACCACTTTTAAAAACTTATTTATCACCATTTTCAACGAAGGGGCACAGGGACAATAATGGATTTTTTTTTCAATTTGCACTTCTTTTGAAAACCTAGATTTCGAATTAGCCCGAACAAATATTCCACTCACCGAACATTAATTTCGCAATGAATTTACCCAAAATGATTCAAAGCACTTCAGGTACACAATGAACTTTAAAAATATTAAAAGCATAAGACACACCTCACATTTATCTTCTTATTTCTTTTTTAAAAACAGAGACAATATAAACTTTTTTTTATTTTTTTTTTTAAACTGAAATTTCGAATTCAACTGACATTTCTGCTTTGCACAGCAAGTAACGGAACCTACACCGAGGAACGACGACAAAGAACGGACCTGAACAAAATTTACACCCACCGAACATTAATTCTGCAATAAAACTACTTTTAACACACCGAAATGATTTAAAACATTTTACACAATGAATTTTAAATATTAAATTATTATATTCACTTATTTTCAGAACTGTAAATTAAAAATTTTAATTTCTCTACAGAGCGATGCAGACCAAACCTTTCATGACAAATTCACTTGACGAACTGAAAGAAAAATGGAACAAAGAACAATGCATTAGATTGAGTAAGCCTGCGAGTATGCAATAGTTTTTATCTTACATCGTGCTTGTACTTGTATAAGAAAATTGAAATTATTTATGGACATGTACAGGACATGCAAGTGGTGAGACATGGACATGGGCTATTTGAAGGTGAATCTTAAGATGCAATGTTTAACGACAGACGTACCAACACAATCGCGGAAGAGAGGCAGGCGCAAATACTCCTTAATCAAACAATTTTAAGACCCCTTCCACACAGGGAAACTGAGTTGCCGGCGATTTTTAGTTTGGATCGAGAAGGGCGTAAAAGGAAGAAAAAAATCTCCCCTCTCTCCCTACTCGCCCACAAATTAGCTAGTTTCTGGCAACTCAGTTTCCTTGTGTGAAAGCGGTCTAACTAGCTATTGTGAAGCAGTGGCGTCGGAGAGTTCTGTAAGTAGTCGAGATCATAATAACTAATAACAACCTTCTGTTAAAGAAGAAGAATTGTAATAAACGCACTCACAACCAAATTTGAATTCGACTCTCCTAATAGTCTAAGAAAGATAGGATCGGACCAGGGACAAATTAATTCATAAAATTTTATTTCTGGTATCGACGCGTTGGCTTTTTGTATAGCGCATTTTAAGTGGTGGAGGGGGGAGGGAGGCGGGAGTTTATCAAGCTGAAAAATTTGGTGTAATAGAATCTAATCATATGACACATGTTTTTAGGGTGCTTTTTTACGCTAATTCTAAGGAGACCAAAACTGAAAAGATACATGTACCCTGTGGAAAGTTAATGTCATTTTTATGGAATGATCACTTTTTTTTAAAGTACAACAAGTAATGTATTACCCAAAACCACTTTAAAATATTGGGATATTAATGAAATTTAGAACAAATGTTACATTTGGCATGCTTACCAAGAATCAAAAGCGTCTCTAAAAATATCTTTGGTTAAAGGGTGTTTTTTTGACGGAGAGATACAAGTGAGTGATTATTACCATAACATCCATGAACAAATTCTGACACTGATGAAATTTGCTAAAAATATTAAATATTTCATGGTTTCCAAGTATCAAAAGAATCCATTATTGATAAAAGTTGAAAACTTGTTGGTATTCATAAATGTTTTTCAATCCTTATATAAATCATCATCCAGACCCAACATCATACAATTAAATGAAAGCAAATGAAATTTATGCTCATTCTATTGAAAAACGAGTTTTCGGGAAATAGGCTGTCACATACAAACTAGGTAGCCACAAACGATTTTATTGGTAAATTCGAAATTTGTAAGCAAATTTTAAGCGAATGAAGTAAAACATTATACAAGATCTAGCCGTGACCTTTTTTTTTGTTAATAAATTCAAAATTCAAACTCCATTTCCCATCTTTAAAGTGGAAACAACACTGTTTTATTTTTAAAATTAATCTTTTATACTTAATTATCATTGCAGCATGCTGCTCACCTCAAAGCATAATAACTTACCTCAGCAGTAGCGGATCCAGGGGGGTCGCTATAGGGGCTAAAGCCCCCCCCACAGCCGAATCATAAAATAATTTGAAATATAGAAAGCAATACATTACAACGTGTAGAATTTTATATTCCGTCTAAAATATAGTTAAGATATGAAATTTGATGGACAAAATAACGTGGTTGGGCCTGAACTACTTACATACGTCAAGTTATGTAATTTTTTTTCTAAGCCTAAAGATTGGGGCTAGAGCCTGAAGCGAATTGGACAAAATCCAAATTGGGGGCTATGAATATGGACATGTTTCATGCCACGACAATTTTTCCCTAAAAATAAAATCTCGAAAATTGGGACGAACAAACCAGCTTTGGAACAATAAGGTCTGAGAATTTTGGACAAAAAACCTAGCCACGGTTAAGCAACTTACTCCCTAAAAACTAACCTAATTCCAGAGAGTTTTGGGGGCTCAAGTCTAGGGACTGTCAAAGTCCGAAGTTGCGGCTAAGGGTTGAAGAGATAAGTAAAAGGAGATACAAAATGGTTGGGGCTTAACATTAACGTGTCAAATGCCCCAACTGTTTACACTAAAAACAAAGCTAATTTACCGAAAGAAACGCAGTTGAGGCTTAAACCATTGGAGAACAACGGAATGTCAAGTTAAGTGTAAAAAAAATACAACAGAAATTCTTTCTTACGGCCTTGGCTGCGCTAAGAGATTTTTCGGTTTACGTTTTCAAAATTTGAAAGGTCGAAGGCAATTGTACATACAAAACATTTTTGTACTAGGAAATTGTACACAAATTCTCTAGTCAAGGAGCCAAATTTCAAAAGCGTGAGTTTTCTCTGTGCGCGCTCAGAAAATCATGCAAAAGCAAATGAATATTTGCAATCCCTCTAGGCTCTCGAGTGACGTGCGAATTTGTCGACATATTTTTTTGGCATGAATATAAAGTGTATGCAGCGTATACACGAAAATTCATTCACGCTGGCAAAATTGGGCCGCGGCTTATTTCTTAGAGCAGCTTTGTCTTATGTCCTAAAGTGTCAGTTTGAACAAAATAGTTTCGTTGATTTGGCTAATTCAGGAAAAATGAGATCTCAGAGGACTGATACCGTGTCAAAGCGCATATGTATGAGCTTTTGCGAGTACGAACACTTAAATATAATTTTTCTGAACTAGCCAATTATAAACAGTTTTCAAATCTTGTCAAAAATGGGAAGTTCAAAACATACCCACAGCTAATTTAAAAATATAACTACATTACGTAGGTACCTAATCAATTTTCAAATAATATAAATAAACGAATTTGTACGCGTGGTTCAAGCATATATGGCTAAAAATTATTAATTTTATTAATACAATAACTAGTTATACCACATACCTTTGGCCTTTGAATTTGTTTCTGTCTCCGCTACAGCAATTATGAATAATTGTTATTGTACTTTGTATTGAAAACATTTAAAAGCGCGACAGGAGAGGATATAAAGGCACACACAAAACGGATATCATTAAACGAAAAGTGGGAATGTCAAAATTCGACGTCTTTTATATAACGACACATGAATCTCCATATATCCATATATATAAAGGTTAGGCCGCACTCGCCGGAATTGCACTGCATCGGAACTACACTTACACGACTTCGTATGAATTTTTATGAAGTTCAGTTGCCGCTTAGTGCGATATAGCTCCTAAAATTTCATAAAAAATAATGTTTTGCCGCGTTGTCGTGAAGTGTAGTTCGTCTGAAGTTGAGTACGGTCTTTCATTAAACCTAAACTGATCACTATTATTTGTTATAAATTAAAAAATTGATCTTAAAACAAGCAAGTTTTATTACTTAAGGTCTCAAACTGAATCTCCAAACTCCAAGCCCCCCCCACTGCCAATTCCTAGATCCGCTACTGTACCTCAGCATCATGAATCAGGTACACGGTACACACACACCAGCACTAACCTATGCATAGCTCCGCCCATAACAATATACAAAATGAAAGTGTGGTGAATTGAAATCAGTTTTTCTAATTTTTCTCGAAAACTACGTTGTCATAAACGATTTTGTTGATATATTCAGAAGTCACAAACGATTTCTGATCGATTGGGTGTAAAAATGTCTATACTTCTACAGTTTTCAAAAAAATGGCTAACTGGTTCATTTTTTTTTTTAATTTGTTGATTCTAAATAACTAGCGAGTCACAAAACTTTTTATTGTTGTCACAAACAGTCACAAACGAATCACAAACGATTGGCATAAAAAAATTCAAAAATTTGAGTTTTTAAAAATTGGAATGGCTATCTGGGATGATCTGAATGAACTTGCTCATTCTTTAATGGCATGTTGCCAGTATTTTGAAATCTGCCATTAATTGAACTCGTGTAAATGAAATGTCATACAAAAATTATTTCTGCCATTATTTTACCATTTTTTTGGCAGAAATATTGGCAACTTTGCCATTCGTGTAAATCCGGCATTAAGGTTTAATTACATAGGCCTACTTCTGTACAAAAGTGAGAAATAAATATCTATTCTGAAGATACCTGCTTGCAAAAAAACAATGAAGAATTGTGCATGGTGGTTTATTTTATATGTCAGAACAATATCCGTATGTTTTTTTGTAAGCATATTCCTTTAGCGAGCATTTTAATTTCTCACTTTTGCACAAAAGTAGGTCTATGTAGTTGTTGCTTTACTCACATAGATTCTCTCAGATTAAAGGCTCTCCCAAACCAATGTGAAACATTTTTTGCGGCGAAGAAACATTCGTCAGTCAAAATTAATTCCTATATTTCTCCGCCACGTTGGTGTAGGCATCACTCTCATATATCACCATGTAAATAAATTTTTACATGCGAATGTTTCTTCGCCGCAACGAATGTTTCGCATTGGTTTGGGAGAGCCTTAATACAACTAGCATAAAATAGCCGTGTTTTTTTTGCAGGTTCAGATAGAATTTGACGAAAAAAAAAACATCTGAACTAAGGAATTTACATGTAAATACAAAAACAACTGAAGTCCATATGAACTTAGGTAGTTCAGATAGAAAAAGTATTGCTAGTTCAAATTACTATTTTGCTATCGATAGTTTGTATGAAAACGTCAAAATATCTAAGCCAACGAATTAAATTAAACAAAAAGCAATAGATGACAATTGTTTTGTCAATTAATTTTATCTGAACCTGCAAAAAAAAAACGGCGAATAGCAGTGCAGGTTCAGATAAAATTGGCGAAAAAAACGACATCCGAACTTAGCAAAATCATCGAAGCAAAAATGCCCAGCACTATCACGAAACTCTGATTTCCCCATCACTATTTTTCATTTTTTGGAAAAGCATGCAAAATAAAAACAAAATACAATCAAATAAAAAGAAATCTCGTAAAGAATATTATTCCGATTGTTAATAAAACAAAAAATGTGAAAAAACGCAATTTTAAATCAGAAATCAGAAAAAAATTAATTTACAAAACAATGGTCGTCCATTTTTTTTTTTTTTGTTTATAAAAAATATTTTCATTCGTTGGCTCAGATATTTTGACGTTTTTATACAAACTATCGATAACAAAATAGAAATTTGAGCTGGCAGTACTTTTTCTATATGAACCTAAGCGGGGTACACATTATAAAACCTGTATGACAAATCTGTTTTCGTTTGATAATGTGTACTCTCTGTTTGATGGTTTGACAAACAAATCTGTTGTTCACAAAATTGTTTGATAACGTTTGACAATCAGCGGATTGTTGGTGTGTTTGTTCGATAATGTGTACCCAAGTCATTCATCAAACCATCAAACTTCATTGAAAATACAGTTCACAATTCCTGATTTCTTTAATTAAATTTAAGTGAGTGTTTTGTTTTCTTGTTTTAATCCACTCTTTCACCCACTTTTTTCTATTGTTTTTCTTTTTTTTATCTAACAAAATAATTATAGCACAATTATTTTATCTTCATCCTTTTTTTAATGTTTATAATAGCCCTTAATCTTTTATTAATTAGGTATATTTAAAAATTTTGTATTTGTATTTAATTTTATTTATTTTAATATCAACGCGTATATGGAATTGACATTTGACACTGAGTACTAACTTTTGTTTGACAGCCAACAAAACTGATAAATGTGGAACCGAAACATTTTGAGCAAGTTTGATGTCCAACAGATTTGTCAAACAGGTTTGATAATGTGTACCCCGCTTTAATTTAATACTACGTTTTCATTAGAGCCCAAATGAGGTAATTTCGAAATTTGGCAAAAAAGTGTTTTCATTATGAAATTTGCTTATTTCATTTGACATCTCATTTCATTTTGAATTTGGAATGGCAGCTAGCCGTTCATTTTTGTTGTTTTCTCTTTCTGTTTAATGTTGTTGAGTATATAGTCTACTGATATTTTCATGCAAAAGCTTTTGAAAATGATTCCCGCTGGATGCATTCACCTAATTTGCAACCTAATTTCGTGCAAATGAGGTTGAAATTACCTCATTTCAAAATGTAATTTTGTATGGGAAATTAGGTAATTTCGGATCTCATTTGAAAATTTGCAACGAAATTACCTCATTTGGCCCAGTGAAAACGCCACATGTGGTTGAAATTACCTCATTTCGAAGTTTGATTTTGTATGGGAAATTAGGTAATTTCGGATCTCATTTGGAAATTTGCAACGAAATTACCTCATTTGGCCCAGTGAAAACGGCATATAAATTCCTTAGTTCAGGTGTTTTGTTTGTTTCGTCAAATTCTATCGGAACCTGCAAAAAACCACGTCTAGTAACTACTATATAGGGCGAAATATTCGTATGTCCGCTTTCACACAAGGAAACCAAGCTGCAAGCAACTGGAAAAACGTAGGCGAGAAGGCAAAACGTAAGCGGATCGAAAAATGTCCCCGGTACGCGATTTAAAGAGATTTTTATAATATTCCCTCTCCCACTGTCCGTAATGCGCGTTTAACCAATAAAACTTTATAACGAAACCAACAAAAATCTCTGACAATTTTGGTTCTTCGTGTGAAAGGTACAAGGCAATTTAAGGAAAACGTCAAAAAATCTACAGCAACTGGTTTCCTTGTTTGAAAGGAGACTATCTTTTGTTGGATAAACACGGTTCTTTTTTATTATTTCCCTTTTAAATTTTAAATACTTCTTTTATTTTCGACTTACACGACTAATGCTGGATTTACACGAGTGACAAGTTGACATTTTCTATCATTATAATGAAAGAATGAGCAAATTCATTATTTTTGTCATAATAATGTCATTCGTGTGAATCCGGCATAACATTCACTTATTACTATTTAAAGGCGAAATTGTGGCCGCCTTATAAGAAAACAAACTCACACAAAATTGTGACTTGTGAGCCTCACAACGGCAGAATAGGGCTGTAACTTATATTTAAAGGCAAATCTTTTATAACTTACATTAAGTTAGATTATCTAAAAAAAATTTTTGAGATGGTTGAACTTTGACGTTTCTGATTTGGCAACCACAATGCTCCTCGATGTTAGCAAAAAACGATTTATACAAAAATTAGTGAATGGCAAAGTAGTTTTTCTTTATTGAATATACCTTACTTAGGAGTTGGTTATATTTGAGAAAGAAGTGATAACAAAATATTTTTATTTCTGATTCTGATTATTTTCTCACAAAACAACACCAAATTCCATGAACTTCAAAATAACGTACGTACGTATTTTTGAACGTTCGTGGCTGTCAAAAACGCGAAAGACGAAACGAACGAAAAAACCAACCATATCATCAGGCTCATGGATTCTAAAGCGGGGCACACATTATAAAATCTGTTTGACAAATCGGTTCGCGTTTGATAATAGGCGTGTTGAGGAAAGGGATATCTCGGTGGGCCTCAGCAATCTCAGTTGCTTGAACCGGATTCCTCAACAAAAAATCTCAGTTCGGCTGTCAAAATACTTTGGATTTGGATTAGCTTGCTTAGCTTTTGACGGAGCAAAATCCCCGATATCTCTCTTTTCTGAACGAGCCTAACATGCCGCCTCCACTGGGCATGAACGATGTCCATAATTCAATTAACAATTTAATCCACATGATTTGTATGGAGATGTCACTACATGGACATGGATTTTTGCGACTCCCTTCGATTTTTTTAGACATATTCATAGCCATGCCATCGTTCATGGCAAGTGGAGTTGGCATGTAATGTGTACACTCTGGTTAGGGGGTTCACTCTCTAAAATATTTTTGAATTTGAAAATGTGAATACTGCATCAAACGGATCGCCAAACATGCTGAATAAATATCAAAATATTTTGATATTTTCCTGACTTGACAAACATATTTGAGAACATGAACGCATTCTTGCCAGACCAGGGAGAAATTCATTTAAAACAAATTCTATCTGTGCGCACCAAAGACGGTGTTCACATTAGACTGACTCCTCTGATTTAAAAAATGTTAACGTCAATAAAAATCCACAAATTTTTAATTTTTTTTAAAGAAATAGAGCCAAATGCTTCATGAAAAAGAAAATTAATTCAACTGGAACCAGTTTTCTTCTTGTTGTTGTTCTTCTAAAATTTATTTTATTGTGAGAGCTGCAATCAAAACGTCCGCCATGGTTAAAATTCTAAAGACAAATGATGTTTGTCAGCTTGTTTGACAAAAATGTGAACGCAAACGGCTTTGAATCATCAAACATTTTTCAAGCCATATTTGTCAAATATATTTGACAATTTGAACACCCCTATTGGCAAAAAACGATTTTTGTTGTTCACAAATTATTTTGATACTGTGTTTTGACGTCAAACAGATGTGATAATGTGTACCGCGCTTAAACTATCCTATAGTTCAAATGAAGAATTTACACGGTTGCCCATCAAAATGTTCTCAAATCTGGAACACGATTATGCCGCATTTGCACGAATGGCAATGTTGCCAATAGTTCTGCCAAAAAAATGGCAGAAATAATTTTTTTATGAGCATTATTTTGCCAACATTTAATGGCAAGGACAAACATTTTGTACTTTTTGAAACTAACAAGAAAAAAAAAAACAGAACTTTACACAACAAATGGAATCAAGAACAAAATCATAAAGAGCTTCTCCGACCTCAACCATTTTCGGCATTAGCCGGTCCTCTTCCACTTTTTCCACTTTTCGGCTTCGGGCGTTTTTGTTTTCCATGGTTTTTATTTTCACTAAAATGATCATTTATTGGTATATTCCTTATCTACATTTCTACATTTACTGAACATTGGTATTTTTTATTGAACTTTCCTATTATTTTGTTATTATTTTCTCTCTGTGGTTTTTTTTTGGCAAAAATATTGCCAGTATTGAGAGCGTTTACACGATGAAAAGAAAAATGGCTTCAATTTCCATTAAGGGCGGGTCGATTCTAAAATTGAATAAAAGAAGTTGTATATCTGATATCAATAATGACATTATATGAAATAATATAACATCGTTCAAATGTGCAGTGCAGTTCCACTTAGTGCGATCTAACCTTAAATCAGGCTGAATTTGACCGATGGCATCGGTTATTTGTTGTCTCTGAGGGTCGCGCTGGTTTGCGGCTTATTCGCATAGACCTGCAACTTAAGCCCCACAAGAAAAAGTCCAAAGGGGTAAAATCACACGATCTTGGTGGTCAATTCACGCCGCCTCGGTGCGAGATAACCATGCCATGAAACCACTCGTTCAGAATATCGATTTTGTCTTCAGCTGTGTGGCACGTAGCGCCATCCTGTTGAAATCATATGTGTTCGGTGTCCATATCATCCAATTCAGCCCAAGAGAAGTTGGTGATCATCGACCTATAGCGTAGCGATGGCCGTTAACGGTGATGGCCTGGCCAGCGTCAATTTCGAAGAAGTACGGATCGATGACATCTCCAGCCCAAAATCCACACCAAACAGTATCTTTATTTGGTTGCATTGGCACCTCGTGAATCTCGTGTGGATTGCTAATTCACGTACGCAATTTTGCTTATTCACGTACCCATTCATCCAAAAATGGGCCTCATCGCTAAAGATGATTTTTCGACCAAAATTGGGATCAACTTCCAACTGCTCATTTTTATCATTTTCACGTGTTGCTCGACGCTGTAACTTACCATGATGATTTGTCTTTAGTAACTCATTAAAAGACGATATTTTGACAGAAAGTAAAGGAAATAATTTGGCCGTGGCTGTCAAAATCAACCCCTCCCTATTAAAAAACCCTTTATAATGGCATTTGCTATTCGTGTAAATGCAGGATTATTCTGGATTTATGACATTTATAAACTTGCAACTATTTTGAGGCGAAATTTGCAATATGTTTGTTTGATTTATACGGCTGTCCATTTAAAAGAAATTATTTTAGAGTTGCACGCTATACATAAACTAGCCACAATTAAAATGGTGATATTTTCGCAACTTTGTTTGATTTAAACGATCGCATTTCATATTTTCTCAAATTTAAAATAAGATTATTTTGCATTCACATGACGTTCATAAAGTAATGCTACGTTTTCATTAGAGCCGAAATGAGGTTATTTCGAAATTAGCTCATTTGGAACGTCAAATTTGTATAGGAAATGACGTTCCAAATTAGCTAATTTCGAAATTACCTCATTTCGGCTCTAATGAAAACGTAGTAGGTATAAGTAATATACAAAGAAGAAACTTTCACATTTTATTTGGATTTGAAGAATTACTCACATAGATTCTCACAGATAAATAGAAGTAGCATAAAATAACTACTAAGAACTAAAGGGCGAATAATCGTATGTCACAAGGAAACTGAGTTGCCAGTAACTGGACAAACGTAGGCGAGAATGTTAAAAGTAAGGCGATGGAAAAAATGTCCCCGGTCAACGACTGGCCGCATTCGAAAACCTATGTAGAGCTATCCAGATACGTTCGTCTTGTTGTAATCCCGTGTAAAATAACAGTGGATTACAAAACAGCTTTTGCTGTTGGATAGATATCCAACCTATCCGAAAAATGTTGGTAACGTTTGTTTCACAATGCGAAATGCCAAAAACAATCAATACGTTCGAAAACCTATATGGATACGAACCTATCTTAGATAGGCTATCGCATAGGTTTCCGAATGCGGCCATTTAAAGAGAATTTTATCACATTCCTTCTCACACTGTCCGTAATGCGCGTTCAACCCAGTGTTGCCGAAAGTACTCCCATAGGAGTATTGTACTACTTTCAACACCTCCGTACTCCCGCACTCCTCCTTTCACATTCGTACTCCTATTTTTTTAAAAGACCCAAAATATCTTACACTTGCAGCAAAGTGTAATGTCAACCTAAATAAATTTAATTTACTTTAAATTAAATGAAAATTTGGCAGAACTTTTTGCTTCCAAACTTGTTGTTTTTCGTTGGCTTCATTTAATTTTCATCTATCAGTTCGGTATTTATTTTAGTGCCTGTTTACACAATTCGTTTTTTCGGTTGTTTCGTCTTTCGTCTTTTTGACAACTTGGGTAAGGGGAGTAGAAATGTGGAGGGAAGGAAGTAACGAAAGCAGGAATGAAAATTTCAGGACTTTTTCTGGTTAAACTTTGACGTTTCTGATTTGGCAACTGCAATACTCTTCCTTGTAGGCAAAAAACGATTTGAACAAAAATGAATGATTTGGAAAAATGTTTTAAGTGATTCAGTCGACTCCGCTTAACTGAAACACTATAATTGCAGACCATTTGTTTCAGATAACCGATGTTTTCAGTTAAGCGGAGTACGAGTTTATTTGAGATAGAAGTGATTACAAAATATTTTTATATACATATTACTACTGATTATTTTCACACAAAACAACCCCAAATTCCACTATCGTCAAAATAACGAAAGGAAGTACGTCCGTATTTTCGCGAACCATGTTATCATGAACGTTCGTGCCTGTCAAAATCACGAAAGACGAAAAGAACGAAAAACGAACCGTATAATCAGGCTCTTATTGGTACTTGATATTGTGGTTCGGTTTTTCTGTTTTTTTTTTTTTTTGAACTCCGTGAATTTTTATGTGTACCTACTTCAGTAAAATGAAAAAAAAAAAATTGTGTGGCACAACGGCCTGTTGAAGAACCAGGGCCTAGTGACTAACAACTCGCAACCATATCTGTGTGCGCCTGTCGACAGGAATGGAAGGGACCTACAATTTTATGCCGAATCCGAACGGCTAAACGAGAAGCAATTATTCGTGACAAGTGATACTCTTTGAGGATTTGTCGCAAGAGGCAGTAGCCCTGAAAAAAAAAACTTTTTAGTTTTTAGGTGGACGATAATTCAAAGTAAACTTGCGTTATACTACTTTTGTTCTTAGAATTAATTATTTATTTTTTGTTTTTTTTTTTTTACTAAATTTATTTTTTGATGATTTTTCTTAAAATAAAGTTTAAAAAAAATGTGTTCACATATTTATTTTTGAAGACTAAAAAATGTCTGCACTACTATTTTTTTCAAAATACTCCGCTTTTTTGGCTGCAGTGCTACCTTCTAAAATTTTTCTCCGGCAACACTCGTTCAACCAATAGACTTTATAAAATGGTGTTAATATTGGACTGACTCCTCCGAATTTACAAAAGAGAACGTCAAATCCACAAATTTTAAATTTTTTAGAAATTTACTACTTTTCTCCCTTTCTAACTATGAAGTGGGAGTGAGATAAATTTCCGAGAAGTCAAAAATAGTCGGAAGAGTCAGTCCAATGTGAACACCGTCTAAGGAAACAAACAAAAATGTCTGACAATTTTTTTTCTTCGTGTGAAATGTACAAGGCAATAAACATGCTGCCGCCTCCACTCGCCATGAACGATGTCCATAATCCAATCTTCAATCCAATCCACAATCTCATTTGTATGGATATGTCGCTGCTTGGACATGGATTTTTGCTACTCTATTGGATTTATTTTAGACATTTTCCACAGTCCGGCCATCGTTCATTGCCTGTGGAGGCGGCATGTAAAGGAAAACGTCAACAAAATCTACAGCAACTGGTTACCTTATGTGAAAGGAGACAATTGGCGTTTTTCTTTTTTAACTCTGAGCAGATCACGAAACTGTGAAACAAAAATTCTATGTTTTATTTTTAGCTCAGACATATCAGAGCTCAAAAAGTGTGTTTCTTTTTTCCATCTGAGCTAGCTCAGAGCTTAATCGATTAGCTCAGAATAAAATGACCGAGCAAATCGAGCGAAACGCTGAGCTCTGCTCTGATCGCTCAGCCTCTGCTCAGAGGTTTATTTAGAGCCAAAAAAGAAAAACGCCATATATTTTGTTGGACAAAAACACGGTCTTTCAAATTTTCTTTAATTTAATATACTTCTATTTTCGACTTATACCACTAACATTAACTAACTACTATTTTAAGGCGAAATTTTCTTAACTTTTGTTGCCAATTATACTTTCTCGGATTTTGATTACGACTGTTCTAGATTCACATAAACTAACATAAGATTTATTAGTAGCCCGTAGCGTAATGGTTAGTGCGTTCGACTGTCACGCTGGAGGTCTGGGTTCGCTTCCCAGCCTCGTCCACCTAAAAACTATAAAGGGCTACTGCCTCTTGCCAGGAATTGACAAATCCTCCACGAGTATCACTTGTCATGAGTCGAGTCGAACTTGTTGATAAAAAACCTGGGTCGAAGAGTCGGTCTTGGAGATGTGTTCACCACAGTGTTTTATGAGCATTTCTTGTTTTTGTTTATCTTGCTTCAGATTATCAGCTTGGAATTATTAAAAATATGCAATATTACTTAGTTTATTTTAAGACTATTGAAATTAATTTAAGACTATTGAAGTAAAAATGTAACAAGGGACATGCTAAACAAATCGTTTACATTTCATGTTCATGTGTGAACATTTTTATAGAAGCTCGGATTTATTTAGAGCGTTTACACGATGAAAAGAAAAATGGCTACAATTTCCATTAAGGGCGGGTCGATTCTAAAATTGAATAAAAGAAGTTGTATAGGAGATATCAATAATAACATTATATGAAATAATATAACATCGTTCAAATGGCCGCCGCGGCTTCGCTGGGTGGCGCGGATTCGAAAGGTCCAGTTTTCGATGACTTTGGCGCATAAAGGTAAGACCGCACACAACTGCAGAGGAACTAGACTTCACGACGCGGCAAAGCAATATTTGTATGAAATTGTTGAGCTTTATCGTACTAAGCGGCAACTGAACTTCATAAAATTTCATACAAATTATTGTGAATCGCAGTTCCGCTGCAGTGCAGTTCCACTTAGTGCGATCTAACCTTAAATCAGGCTGAATTTGACCGATGGCATCGGTTATTTGTTGTCTTTGAGGGTCGCGGTGGTTTGCGGCTTATTCGCATAGACCTGCAACTTAAGCCCCACAAGAAAAAGTCCAAAGGGGTAAAATCACACGATCTTGGTGATGAATTCACGCCACCTCGGTACGAGATAACCATGCCATGAAACCGCTTGTGCAGAATATCGATTGTGTCTTGAGCTGTGTGGCACGTAGCGCCATCCTGTTGAAACCATATGTGTTCGGTGTCCATATCATCCAATTCAGCTTACGAGAAGTTGGTGATCATCGACCTATAGCGTAGCGATGGCCGTTGACGGTGGCCATCATCAATTTCGAAGAAGTTCGGATCGATGACACCTCCAGCCCAAAATCCACACCAAACAGCAACTTTATTTGGTTGCATTGGCACCTCGTGAATCTCGTGTGGATTGGTGTCGTCCCTAATCCGGCAATTTTGCTTATTCACGTACCCATTCATCCAAAAATGGGCCTCATCGCTAAAGATGATTTTTCGACCAAAATTGGGATCAACTTCCAACTGCTCATTTTTATCATTTGCACGTGTTGCTCGACGCTGTAACTTACCATGATGATTTTTCTTTAGTAACTGATTAAAAGACGATATTTTGACAGAAAGTAAAGGAAATAATATGGCCGTGGCTGTCAAAATCAACACCTCCCTATTGGAAAACCCTTTATAATGGCATTTGCTATTCGTGTAAATGCAGGATTATTCTGGATTTATGACATTTATAAACTTGCAACTATTTTAAGGCGAAATTTGCAATATGTTTGTTTGATTTATACGGCTGTCCATTTTAAAAAAATTATTTTAGAGTTGCACGCTATACATAAACTAGCCACAATTAAAATGGTGATATTTTCGCAACTTTGTTTGATTTAAACGATCGCATTTCATATTTTCTCAAATTTAAAATAAGATTATTTTGCATTCACATGACGTTCATCAAGTAATGCTACGTTTTCATTAGAGCCGAAATGAGGTTATTTCGAAATTAGCTCATGTGGAACGTCAAATTTGTATAGGAAATGATGTTCCAAATTAGCTAATTTCGAAATTACCTCATTTCGGCTCTAATGAAAACGTAGTAGGTATAAGTAATATGCAAAGAAGAAACTTTCACATTTTATTTGGATTTGAAGAATTACTCACATAGATTCTCACAGATAAATAGAAGTAGCACAAAATAACTACTAAAAACTAAAGGACGAATAATCGTATGTCACAAGGAAACTGAGTTGCCAGTAACTGGACAAACGTAGGCGAGAATGTTAAAAGTAAGGCGATGGAAAAAATGTCCCCGGTCAACGACTGGCCGCATTCGAAAACCTATGTAGAGCTATCCAGATACGTTCGTCTTGTTGTAATCCCGTGTAAAATAACAGTGGATTACAAAACAGCTTTTGCTGTTGGATAGATATCCAACCTATCCGAAAAATGTTGGTAACGTTTGTTTCACAATGCGAAATGCCAAAAACAATCAATACGTTCGAAAACCTATATGGATACGAACCTATCTTAGATAGGCTATCGCATAGGTTTCCGAATGCGGCCATTTAAAGAGAATTTTATCACATTCCTTCTCACACTGTCCGTAATGCGCGTTCAACCAATGGAGATTTTTACAGAATTGTCAAACTCGAAACTGACAGCCAAAATTTTGGGTTAATGACATTTGTGCGTTCTTTTTTTTCTAACTAGTTCACCTTCATCGTTCTTTTAATAAGAAAAAGTTACTTTGAGTTTTCATTTTGGGTAGATTGTGTTTGCTTTTCGTCTTCCGATTTGGAATTGTTTTCAATTTTATAATAATTAATTATAAATTTAATTGTTTTATTATTGAATTTGATATTTGGAATTGTTTTCTGAATAGTTCACTTTTCATCGAAATTTTATTCATCCGTTGGGGTCAATTTTTTAATAAAGAAATGTGTGGCTCATAAAAAATTAACAAAAAAAAGCTAAAACAAATTAGAAATGTTTTGTATTGCGATTCAATTTCATGCAAAAATGAAGTTGATAGTTATTTAATTTGTAGGAACCATGCATTTTAGTGTGAATTATTTATCAATAAATTTAACGCAATCAAAATTTTGTCTTTTGTTTATTATTTCTTATTTTTTCGATTTTTGTTCAACCCCTTCCCATTTTATTAACTTTGATCGTTCTTAAAAAAAAGTCACTTTTTTAATTTTGACATTGCCACTTTTGTTTTTTACCATAGTTACAAGAAAGAACGCGCCACTAATCCAATTAACGCCAAGCACTCAAACGTCATTAACCCAAAATTTTTATTTGACGTTTAGAAGCTATGAGACAGAGATATATTGCTTTTTTTCTAAAAAGCCCTATAGACTTTATAAGACGGTGTTCACATTGGACTGACTCCTCCGAATTTACAAAAGAGAACGTCAAATCCACAAATTTTTAAGTTTTTAGAAATTTACTACTTTTCTCCCTTTCTAACTATGAAGTGGGAGTGAGATAAATTTCCGAGAAGTCAAAAATAGTCGGAAGAGCCAGTCCAATGTGAACACCGTCTTCGTGTGAAATGTACAAAGCAATAAACATGCTGCCGCCTCCACTCGCCATGAACGATGTCCATAATCCAATCATCAATCCAATCCACAATATCATTTGTATGGATATGTCGCTGCTTGGACATGGATTTTTGCCACTCTATTGGATTTATTTTAAACATTTTCCACAGTCCGGCCATCGTTCATTGCCTGTGGAGGCGGCATGTAAAGGAATACGTCAAAAAAATCTACAGCAACTGGTAACCTTATGTGAAAGAAGACTATATTTTGCTGGACAAAAACACGGTCTTTCAAATTTTCTTTAATTTAATATACTTCTATTTTCGACTTATACTACTAACGTTAACTAACTACTATTTTAAGGCGAAATTTTATTAACTTTTGTTGCCAATTATACTCTCTCGGATTTTGAAAACGACTGTTCTAGATTTACATAAACTAACATAACATTTATTAGTAGCCCGTAGCGTAATGGTTAGTGCGTTCGACTGTCGTCCACCTAAAAACTATAAAGGGCTACTGCCTCTTGCCAGGAATTGACAAATCCCCCACGAGTATCACTTATCATGAGTCGAGTCGGACTTGTTGATAAAAAACCTGGGTCGAAGAGTCGGTCTTGGAGATGTGTTCACCACAGTGTCTTATGAGCATTTCTTGTTTTTGTTTATCGTGCTTCAGATTATCGGCTTGGAATTATTAAAAATATGCATCATTACTTAGTTTATTTTAAGACTATTGAAATTAATTTAAGACTATTGAAGTTAAAATGTAGCAAGGGACATGCTAAACAAATCGATTACATTTCATGTTCATGTGTGAAAATTTTTATAGGAGCTCGGATTTCTTTAAAGGAAAATTAAAAGTTTTATAAAAGGAAAAGGCTGATTAAGTGTTTGCATCTTCCAAATTACCGATATTCAATCGTCAGTTATATTATTTAAACAATCAATTCAATACTTGCTATAATTTAATTGCATTATTATATGATTTACTTGCCAACAATATGTTAAATTAGCCTATGATTATCTCTCTGTAAAATAATTACATTTGTCACTCAATTGTTATCAAATTTATCGTTATCAGCTCATTCGTAATGCTGCACACTTGCTCTGTAATGGTGGATTTACATGTATCTTCATCTGCAAAACGCAAAAAAGTAGAGCAGGACAGATGTATACAAAATATCCAAACCAGTGAAAGAGAACCATCAAGAAGATGAACATGTCCGTCTTCATTTCTGCATTATGGGACTTTTCTATAATGAAACGAAGTTCTTCTGCATTTTGATCTTTTCTGTCTATCTAACAAATATACATTTTGTATTTGGCATCCCTTTTTTTGTACAGAAACCAAATGCAGATACATGTAAATCCACCATAAACGAGAAAATTGAAATCTATCGGTCTCTTGGAATTCAACCGGCAAGCTGACAACATCTCCTAATGGTAAATTGTATCAAGCATTTCGAATAATTAAAACTTTAAAATTGAACAGCACATTAACCATTTTTTTTATTAATTTAACAAAATTGGGTTTAATAAGAATTCAACAATTCGTTCGTTTAATACAAAACAATGGCTAAGTGGTAAGGGTGATGGACTGTCACGTAGCAGTTCCCGAGTTCGATCCCTAGTGAGGTTAAAATATAATTTATATTTTATTATAGTTTTCAATACTATAATTAATAAATAATTGAATTTGATTGATTTCGGATAAAATGCAGTAAAAATCACATTAAAAAATCAAAATAAAAATTTATTTTTTCTTTTTTTTTTTATTTATTTTTGTTTACCTTCTATAAGACTTGTATTTTTAGCGTCTAATAGGTACTATACAACCATCCATAAAAAATTCGCACTTCTATTAAACTTGTGTTTTACTTTTATACAACCATGTCCGAAGCTATCTGTCAAGTTGAAGTGTCATTCAAATTTCCAATATCGCTCATTAAAACTTTGTATCGGCTTCTTTAGGCTTTTATACAATCTGCTACTTTTAAAAGATCTGCGAATAAGTTTATAAGAAGATTTTCTGAAATCACGTATACAAGCTATATTAGCTTCTATAACATTCTCCTTTTTATGCTTAAGTAAACTTTACAAATGTCTTATGGAACTTCTAAAGCCTATTCTATGAAGCCGAACCGAAGCTGAAATGTTAGTTGGGTTTGCACATGTGCGAGTAAAATTATTTATTTTTTTTGACAGCTATGTGAACTATGTACTAAAATTCATTAAATTTGAACTTTTTTTGGGTAAAATAATTATATTGTTGCCAATCCATTAAATGTAATCTTAACACCATATCAACTCAACTTCAAATGGGGTTCTCAACTCACGTGACGAAACATCTGGGTTGAAAATTCGACCCTAATCCAACTCGAGCTATTGATTCTGTTTGTAAACGTGGTAATAATCAGACTCATAAGCTGGCCATACACGACCGAGGCGAACAGCTCGGAGCCATTTGGCTCCGGTCCATTTGGCCACGGTCCAAATTTGGGTGCCATACATGGCAGAGCCGAACCACTTTTGGCAATCCAAACAAAAATCGTCAGCGGTTCGTTCAACGGAGAAAGCACAAGTCGACTGAACTGAACTTCTTATGATAGTTGCCCAATCAGAAACCAAGAAAATTCTGAAAATCGGAATTTTGTGTTTTGTATTGAACATGACAAAACTTGATAAAAAAGAGAATGAGACAGTTAGATGTTTTTGGTGAAAATTGTATTCTACAATTTAATGAGATAGAGTGAGAAAGAGGGATTTCATTATTTAGTAGAGCGATTGGAAAGTTGGAAGCAAACAGAACTGTTCGGCTCGCTGATTCCCCACACACGATAGAGCCGATCATTTGTTCGGAGGTTCGTGTTCGTGGATTTTGGACTGCCTGAATATCCAAATTGCTCGGCCGAACCAAACCATTTTGGCAATTTTGGTTCGGCTCCGTGCCGTTCGGCTTCTTGGTTCGGTCGTGTATGGCCAGCTTTAGGACCAGTTTATTCACAGTGGGTTAAATTTAGTATGTGACTTTCATAGGCTTTAATTAAACAACGCTAATCAACCAAAATTGGCTGATTAGTGAAATCCATGATTAGCAACTCATACTTTGATTTAAAAAAAAAAAATTTGATTAACGAACACATTTGAGGATTTCCCAGCTCCACTAATCATGGATTAAAGATGATTAGCTATGAACAAACTGGCCTGAGTCCAAATTCAATTTTGTTGCCTTTTTTCTTAGCTGTTGAAATAATTGCCGGTTCTTAACTTAATAGCATTTTCACACCAAACCCAAAACCAGGTTTTCGGCAATTGGTTTACGAAAACTTGAAATGCGTTCACACCGAAAATTTACAAGTTTTCATTTGACATTTCATTTGCTTTGCTTAAACACAATGGTTTCGAGGAAGGGCCGCGCTGCTTTGAAAATTGTCAGTGCCACAGAAAAGGGAAAAATCAAATGTTTTATGTGCAATTTTAAGACAATTTATTAATATGGTAATTTAATAATGGAAATACAATCAATCCTGATTCTTTATAATTAATTTATTTCTTAACCGATCAATTTCACGTAGTAGTTAGGATGCGCGACACTGCGTCGCGCTCTCTTGTGTTCCAGCTGAAAAAATATTTTTTCCTGGCAGCAACCCATCAGCTATTTATATGACATTTAATTGAGCGCTGAATGTTTCACAAGGTGTGTTTGTTTAGTTCATCCTGCAAATCCAACATGTTTTGGACAGGTTTTATTTACTTGTGTTTTATCAAAACTTGTGGTTTAGCATGAATGTATGGGAAAACTTGTGTGTTTCGATCTAGGTTTTCAGCCAAAACTGACATTTTCGCGAAAACCGGGTTTTGGGTTTGGTGTGAAAAGGCTATAAGTTCCGATACAAACAGTATTGCCAGCTCGACTTACCATCTTGTTATCGACAATTTGAATTGAAACGTCAAAATATCTGAGCCAACGATCAAAAGATTTATAAGTCCCCTTCCAAACAAGAAAACTGAGTTGCTAGCAACTGGGAGTTTAGCTGAGAAGGGCGAAAAGTAAGGGAAAAGACAAAAAAATTATCTCCCGGTCAACGATTTGAAGAGATTTGTATGAAATTCCTTCTCATACTGTCCGCAATGTGCGTTAAACCAATAGTCTTTATAAAGCGGGTACACATTATCAAACCTGTTTGACAAATCTGTTCACGTTTAATAGTTTGTACTTTCTGTTTGACAACCATGTTCTTTATTTACAATTTTTTGATACTGGACGATTTTCTTTTTTAGTTCAGAGCAGAGTCTGAGTTGTCAAAAAAAAATCTGTGTTTCTTTATTAGCTCAGAGCCTAACTGGCCGAACACAATGGTGTAGCTGTAGCTGTTGCATGTAGCACTGTCAAAGTTGAAAGATACAAAAATGGTATACATCTACACAATGGGAAGCTGTAGCTGTAGTAAGAAAATTGTCTGCGGCGAAAGTTGACTCAACTTTAACTTTTGGCGGCGCTACAAGCTGCATTTGAGAAAAGTAAAAAAAATTACATGGTAAACCCATATGTCAGGGTTTTCCATGTATTTTTTTTTACTTTTCTTTTTTTTTGTGTTCAAGGGGTAAGACTTGTGTTTCTTTTTTTTGTTCTGAACATGTTTAGAGAGCACTCTATGAGCTCAGAATAAATCGACCGAGCATTTTAGAGTAAAAAGCTGAATACAGCCATCGTCTTTTTGACAAGCAAGAAAAAAGAAGAAAAAACAAAACACAAATTCATGGAAAATGGCAGACGAGGCTGGTGGTCACTCTGGTGCAGCAGGTAAATATTAACACACTTATTTATAAAGAAAAAAAACTTATTTTAGCTCCCGTGTTTAGGAAAACTACACAATGGACTCCGGACTCAAATGGATCAGGAAGCAATTGCCTTTAGTTTGAGCCCAGAAAATTCTTATTCCATGGTGTAATTTTCCTAAACACGGGAGCTAAAATAACTATTTTTTCTTTATGTATACGGGTGTAAATAAATAACTATTAAAATAGATAACTTCATGCATTAATCATTTCAGGGTTTAAAGGGACGACCTACGACCATTTTCCTGATAGCAACATCTGCATTCCGCATCATCACTTTCGTCGAATAACAATAAATGTTTGATTATTGTTAATTTATAAGCAGAATGTCAGTAGTAAATAAAAAAATGTCAATTAGAAGGAGGTGACATCGTAATGCTCTATATGCATTTCAAAAATGATTCAGAGCGCTCATAATACACTCGGTTCAAAGTTTGTTCAGAGCATGCTCGAAATGCTCGGACTCTGTTCATAGTTTTATTCTGAACTAAGAAACAAACACGCCCTCTGCTTGAATGTTTGACGTCAAACAGGTTTGTCAAACAGATTTGATTATGTGTACCCCGCTTAAGGAAACAAACAATAATCTGTGCAATTTTGTTTCTTCGTGTGAAAGGTACAACGCAATTAAAGGAAAACGTCAGAAAAAACTCCAGCAACTGGTTTCCCTGTGCGAAAAGGGTCCCCTTTCACACAGGGACCCCAGTTGCTGGAGAACTTTTTGACATTTTCCTTTAATTGCCTTGTACCTCTTTTACACAAGGAAACCAAATTGCTGGAGATTTCTGTTTTTTCCATATAAAGTCTATTGGCTGAACGCACATTACGGACAGTGTGAGAAGGAATGTGATAAAAATCTCCTCGAACGTTGGCCGGGGAGATTTTTTTCATTCCCCTGAGACTGCTTTCACACAAGGAAACTGAGTTGCTGGAAACTGGGAGTTTTTAGGCGAGAAGGGCAAGAAGGAGAATGAAAAAAATCTCCCCGGTCAACGATTGAGGAGATTTGTATCCATTCCTTCTCACACTGTCCGTAATGTGCGTTCAGCCAATATACTTTATATGAAAAAAAAAAAAAACAAAAATCTCCGGTAAATTAGTTTCCTTGTGTGAAAGCTACAAGGCAATTAAAGGAAAACGTTAAAAAAATCTCCAGCAACTGGTTTCCCTGTGTGAAAGGGGACTTACTTCTTGCCCTTCTCGCCTACAAACTTCCAGTTGCCGGCAACTCAGTTTCCTTGTGTGAAAGCAGTCTTAGAGCGTATTTGATTCTTTAAAATTGTCTTAAAAATTAAAATTGATTGCAATCAAAAATAATCATTTTTTGTAATGTTACAAAAAAACAATCAATAAAATACAAATCAACCGATTTTCTTTAATCCGATTATGTCAAAAAATTAAAAAGGGTTTTTATTAAAATTAAAACGAACGTCTTCGGACATCACAAAAAGATTCACTTATGCAAATTGCACCGATATGCCCTGTTAACCTCAGTGCAATAAGATTACCTAGGTACCACCTGACTATCATTGCGAATGCAAAAGTTTAGTCGGCAGTTTCTTAAACTTTCAAATTAGCCACTCCTGTATAACCGAACTAAAATAAAACCCCTTCTATCTTCTGTTTAAATCACGATTTTGACACGCTTAATTGACCAAAAGTTCCCCTTTTTATTTTATTTACATGAAAATTCCTGTGCAACAAAAGTAAAACTTAAAAAAAAGTGACTTAAAATCGTCTTGTCTTGTCTGTCTCTTTTTAAGAGCATGATGATGATTCTGATGCTGATGTCACGTTGAGTTTTCAATGCAGGTGATCAGGTACCATCACTACCACTATTCTATATGTATGGTATATATGCACTATCAGTAGAAGTTGTTGTCCACCAACATATCCAGGAGCAGTGCAGAGAGCTAGCAACTGGAAAAAGTTCAATCGTCGTAATAATTACCAAAGTTTTCAAAGTCCCCCAGGACTTTTATGTAGTTTGAAATTTCATGAAGTTAGTTAGATGTGGTGCTGTGAAAAAAGAATCCAACTTTATTATCCTATACCTATAGGAGACTTTCAGCCTTACAAGAGGTAAGGTTGTAAATATATAAACGAAAAAGTGTATGTATATAGATTGATATAACTGTATGAATGGGTTATCATCTGTTATAGTTGTCCCTCATGCTGAAGTTAACAACTGGGGTACTAAAAGTTAGATACACTCTTGTAATGGCAGGACATCTTTTCTGTACCAAAATTAATTTCAAGTGACAGGAATGCAATTTTTTTCCTTAGATAAGACTGAGGTATTTTACATAAATATTTTTGTTGTCATACTTTAAAAATTTAACATTTTTATATTGCATTTTTGTGAGTAACACAAAAATATAGCCTTTGTACGGAATGTGTAGAATTTAATTTGTGAAAGTGAACTTTGTTCAACAAAACTAAAAATAAATTTTTTATTTTAATAATTTAAGTGAAGAATAATAGAAGCATTTAAAACTCATGTTTTTCCTTTCTATATACCTAGCTATATACCTTATACCTTAAATATTTAATGCAAATCAAAATAAAACTTAATATTTTCAGTAGTAAGATAATAACTATTATAACTTATCACATCTCTGTACTATGCAATGTTTTAAATTTGTAAAAAATGTCAATTTTAAAATGGAAACAATAAAACTATCTTAAAACTCATGTAAGTAGCATATATTTTTAATATAAACAGCCAAATTTATAAACGTGGAATGGGGAAGGATAAACTTTATTCCATGGACTAAGTACAAAACGAAAATGTTGTTTAAAAAAACAAAATTTCGTTTAAGTGACGTTTACTAAGTTAAACAACCGAACATGGTGGTTTAGCGAAGGAATAAACATCAGACGTGTCAAACAAATGATTATAAATTTGACAGATGTTCAGAAAGGAAAGACGCCGCGCCCGTCTACACAAGATTTTTTACCTACGACTTGTTAGATGTTCATTCATGCAAAATAACTTAAGATTGATGATCAAGAATCAAAAACATCTTGTAGTTATCGAAAACGGAAAAGAAAATAACGTTCAAAAATATCGCTACAACTTTCAAAACAATATATGCAGGTACCTAGGTATTTTGAAAATTATAAAATGTATATTTAATCAATTTTTGAACGTGCTTATATTATGCAAACAAACGTATTAAAAAATATTGATGCCAAAAACGTCGATTTTTCTGAATATCGCTCATCCCTAGCAGGCACTCTATTTTTTGTTATAATTAGGCGTGATTTATAGTGCCCTCTATGTTAGCTTACCAAAAATTTACATGTAAAATACAACAACAAGTATGCTTAGTTCGCGTCGATAAACATCTCTGCTTAAGAATTAAGCTAAAATAAAAACAGTGCTTCCATACACTCTTTTCTAAGTTTATCCGATGAATTCTCAACAAATGTCAAAAATTCATGCAAAAATTCATTAATTTGGCAGATGGATCTTGAAAGACGGGTCGAATTATCGAAAAAAAGATGACAGAAAAAAAGGTAAAAACCGAAAATTGTTTTATTTGTTAAAATATAATTATTAATTTAAAATAAATATTACTTACTTACTTATCCTGGCGCTACAGTCCGGTGTGGACCAAGGCGTTAACCAAACAAGGCTTCTCCAGCCAGCTCTGTCCCAAGCTAGCTGTTTCCAGTTTCGCACGCCAAGTTGGTTGAGGTCCTCTTCCACCTGCATGCGCCACCGGTTTCTCGGCCTTCCTGTACTGTGCCGTCCCTCGAGGAGGGATTCAAAGACTTTTCGGGCCGGAGCATTGGGGTCCATCCGCTCTACGTGACCCAGCCATCTGAGTCTTTGCCTTTTAACTTTTGTGACAAGGTCAATGTCGCTGTACAGCCCGTACAGTTCGTTGTTGTATCTTCTCCTCCATTCCCCGTTTATGCATACGGGACTGAAGATCACCCGAAGAATTTTTTTTCTCGAATATTCCTAAGGCGGACTCATCTGCCGCTAAGAAGGTCCAAGTTTCTGCAGCATACAGCAGGACCGGTATGATGAGTATTTTGTAAAGGGACACTTTAGTCGTTTGAGATAGGGCTTTACTTTTCAATTGCCTTCTAAGCCGGAAGAAACAGCGATTGGCAAGAGTTATCCTTCGTATGATCTCAGCGCTGGTGTCATTGACTGAATATATAGCGGAGCCCAGATAGACAAAGTCCTTAACTACCTCAAAGTTATAGCTGTCTATGGTGACGTTCTGTCCAAGACGTTCGTGTTGAGCGTCCTTTCTAGATGACAGCATAAACTTTGTTTTGCCCTCATTCACCGCTAAACCCATCTTTGCCGCTTCCTTCTCAATGCTTGCAAAAGCTCCAGTGACATCTCTCTTTGTTCTGCCAATTATGTCAATATCGTCGGCGTATGCAAGTAATTGGATGGACTTTTGAAAGATTGTGCCTCTAGTGTTGACGTGAGAGTTTTGCACTATTCTTTCAAGTATGATGTTGAAGAAGTCGCATGACAGCGCGTCGCCTTGCCTAAATCCTTTTTTGACATCGAAGTTGTCGGTAAGGTCTTTGCCAACCTTGATGGAGCAGCGTGCGTTCTCCATCGTCATCCAGCACAAGCGGATGAGTTTTCCAGGGATGCCAAAACTAGACATTTCTTTATATACCTTTATATATATACTGTCATACGCGGCCTTGAAATCGATGAACAGGTGGTGGGTGTCGATTTGAAGTTCCTGGGTTTTTTCCAAGATCTGCCACAATGCGAATATTTGGTCGATGGTAGACTTTCCTGGCCAGAAGCCACACGGATATGGAACTGTGTCAGGTTGTTGACGAACGGCTTCTGGCATTCACATATTACGGCAGAGAAGATCTTGTAGGCGATGTTAAGGAGACAGATTCCTCTATAGGTCGCGCAGTTTGAGGGTCTCCTTTCTTGTGGATCGGGCAAACAAAGCTGAGATTCCATTCATCGGGCATGCTTTCCTCCGACCATATTTTACAGATGAGCTGGTGCATACTCTTTACCAAATCATCTCCTGCTGCTTTGAAAAGCTCGGCAGCGATCCCATCGGCTCCAGCAGCTTTGTTGGACTTAAGCTTAAATATTGCTATTTTCACTTCATCGAGGTCGGGCAGACGGAATTGTTGAGCTCCATCGTCTAGGTTGAATGGTGTAATCTGCCTGACAGAGGAATTAGATTCGTCATTGCCGTTATACAGTCTACAGAAGTGATCTTTCCATATTCTCAGCATCGACTGCGAATCTACTACGATGTTCCCTCGCTCGTCTTTGCAGGCTTTGGTCGGGGCTCTGTAGCCCTGATAGATCCTTTTTACCTTTTGGTAAAACTCCCGAACCTCATTCCTGTTATGACATCCCTCAATCTCCTCGATCTCGCACTTCTCATGCTCCCTCTTTTTCTTTCTGAGCTCGTAGAGCTCACAAGCAACTCTGGTCCTTATGTGCAGCGAAGCCTTGTATGCCTGCTGCTTAGCTGCATGTGCTTGCCGATAATCGTCGTCAAACCATGGATTGTAGCCGCCCGACGTCAAACTTCCTCACAGCATTTCTTCGGTTTAACTGAGTTCGAGATATCCGAAGCTGTATCTCGGCTACAACAAGGTAATGGTCCGAGTCAACGTTGGTTTCTCGGAAAGTTCGGACATCCCTGATACTGGATGAGTGCCTGGCGTCGATCGCAATATGATCAATCTGGTTGGCGGTTGATTGATCGAAATGTTTCTAGGTCCCTTGTGGATATCGAGGTGAGGAAACCGCGTACTAACTACCACTATATTTCGTCCCGCAGAGAAGTCGATCAGCCTGGTTCCGTTGTCGGAGGCGGTGTCCCGTAGGCTGTGCTTTCCGATAATGTCACCAAAAACGTCTTCTCTTCCTAGCTGCGCTTTAAAATCGCCTAGGACAATTTTAATATCATAGCTAGGACACTGCTCGTACGTCTTCTCCAAGAGCTCGTAGAACTCGTCTTTGGTGTCTTCATCTTTCTTCTCACGTGGGGCATGCACGCATATGAGGCTTATGTTGGCGAATTTAGCTTTGATGCCGACCTGTCTTCCATCGTGTTCGCATGTGTTTCTGTGAAAGTCTGTAGTGTGTGTAGAAGAAAGAATATCTCGTCTAGTTATCTAATCGTTTAATTATCGTTTATTGTTGTGCCTCGTTTCCACCCATTTCAATTTTGAATTAAAATAAAGCAAATCAAATAAAAAAAAATATACATATATAAAATAATAGAACAAAATAAAATCCCCGTCGCTCCTACTCATTAAAAACAAAGTCAGTGAATGTCCTATACCACCTACCTTATACCAACAACAAAAATAGTGTCTTAATACTAAATTGCAAACTATACTTACCACAACAAAAAAAAAAATATGATGTACAGTGCCAACAAAATAAAAGCAAGAAAAGTGATGACAAAAAAAAACAATAAACAGTGCAACGAGTGATAAACCCCTTTTTTCCTCCTCCCTTCTCCTCTCACAGTTGCATTAACTTGATCGTTATGTGTACTGTCTGTGAAGCTTCCCACATAGTGCATA
The DNA here is from genome assembly GCA_949320155.1 of Melangyna quadrimaculata. Classification (NCBI taxonomy): domain Eukaryota; kingdom Metazoa; phylum Arthropoda; class Insecta; order Diptera; family Syrphidae; genus Melangyna; species Melangyna quadrimaculata. The sequence continues at coordinate 160,046,816 of OX439484.1, read as the reverse complement.
CATCGAGCAAGTAAGTCTGACGTCAGATAGATAGTTGTTATTTTTTCTAGTTTACCATTGTTCGGATCAGTACTATTTGTCGCTAAGGCATAACACTAGTGACAAGTTGTACTGAAAAGTTCCAATTGGGAACTAGAATTAAATATTGATCTTAGGTAATTGTCTGACTTGTGTTTTCGTTATCTTAGAGAATTGAAATGGTTGGTAGTTTTAGAGTTGATTTCAGCATCATTCGTGGGCTTAGAAGGAATTTTTATGCCACATATGTTCACACTGCAAAAAACAGGCCAGCTGTTTTGGCACTGAGTGAAACTCAGATAGGTGACAATTCTGATCATTCGGAATTTAATTTATTTGGGTATAACTTAGTGCCATTATTCTTTCCCCGTCATGGTTTTGCCGTTACCATAAGAAATGATGTTGCGTACCAACTTCAACCACAATATGGTCTGTGTTCTAACACAATCTTCAACTTCATGTGGTTAAAATTCACGGTGAATAAGCGCATCATTCATAGTTGTTTTCTTTATCGAAGTCCTAATCTGGACAGAAATTCATCTTGTAACGAATTTGATGCTCTGTCCGACTCCATTCAAAGAATTGTTGCCCATTACCCTCACACTGAAATCGTCATTGCGGGCGATTTCAATGTATACAATTCTAGTTGGCTTCTCTTTTCGGGTCAGACAACACCCAAAGGAAGGTATGTTGAGCTCCTTGCTGAGTTGAACCACCTGACTCAGCTTGTTGACGAGCCAACTCGAATACCGGATGTTACAGGTCAATCCGCCAACACCCTTGACTTGTTTCTTACCTCTGAAAGTTAAAGAGAAAGCACCAACGAGAACCGTTTGACAATACGAGAAAGCCAACTGGGACGCTCTCAACGGTTTCTTCAGTAACTTTAACTGGTCACTATGCTTCCTCGATAGTGACGCCAGTGCAGATATGATCACAAATTTAATTCTTTGTGGAATGAGAAATTTTATCTCGTGGTTTAATTCGAGCTGTAAAGAGGTTATTAGGGTCAGAGAAGTAAGTTTCCGTAGTTACAAAGCCAACCCTTTTGCATGACCAAAAATGAAGGCAAAAAATTCTACAATGTCCCAATAGTAGTAAAAATTTTTGGTCATTTGCAAAGAACATACGAAATGCCACTTCGTCATCGGTTCCAACGCTCGTCTTCAACGACACCCCTTTTGTCAGCTCGCTAGAGAAAGCCAATTTGCTTGCAGCACAGTTTGCTGTTAATTCGACGCTGCCAGAAAGTGTTAAACGATTTAATGGGACGAATCTTCTTTCGCACTCGTGCAGTTGCCAGAGTCCTAAAAGATCTTGATATACACAAATCCGCTGGCCCGGATAGTATCCCTCCCATTGTTCTGAAGAGGTGTTCTTCAACGCTGGCAAAACCACTGCATAAGCTTTTCCATCTGTCCTATTCTACTGGTATCTTTCCGAGTGGATGGAAAACAGCATTTTTCCAGCCAGTCCCTAAAAAAGGCGTATCTTCTTCATCCTCAAATTATCGTCCAATTGCACTTACGTCCCTTCTTTCCAAGGTCATGGAAACGCTGTTCAATTTTCAGAGCTCAAGAAATATCTCGAAGAACGAAAGCTTCTTAATGACCGGCAGTACGGCTTTCGAAGCAATACGTCCACTGGTGATCTGATGGTATACCTCACCGAACAGTGGAACAAATCATTACATCGTTTTGGAGAAAGTAAAATTATTGCACTTGATATTTCTAAAGCGTTTCATAGAGTTTGACGCCTGGGCGTCAAAAATAAAATGACGCCCCGGCGCCAAAAATAAGATGACGCCTGGGCGTCAAAAACAAATTAACGCCCGGGCGTCAAAAATAAAGTCATTTTACATTTACATTTACGCCCAGGCGTCAATTTATTTTTGACGCCCGGGCGTCATATTATTTTTGACGCCCGGGCGTCCTTTTGTTTTTGACGCCCGGGCGTCATTTTACTTTTGACGCCCGGGCGTCAGTTTATTTTGACGCCCGGGCGTCATTTTTTTTTTGACGCTCGGGCGTCATATTATTTTTGACGCCCGAGCGTCATTTTACTTTTGACGCCCGGCCGTCAATTTATTTTTGACGCCCGGGCGTCATTTTATTTTTGACGCCCGGCCGTCAATTTATTTCTGACGCCCGGGCGTCATTTTATTTTTGACGCCCGGGCGTCATTTTGTTTTTGACGCCCGGCCGTCAATTTATTTCTGACGCTCGGGCGTCATTTTATTTTTGACGCCTGGGCGTCAATTTATTTCTGACGCCCGGGCGTCATTTTGTTTTTGACGCCCGGGCGTCATTTAGTTTTTGACGCCCGGGCGTCATTTTACTTTTGACGCCCGGGCGTCATTTTACTTTTGACGCCTGGGCGTCATATTATTTTTGACGCCCGGGCGTCATTTTGTTTTTGACGCCCGGGCGTCATTTTACTTTTGACGCCCGGGCGTCAATTTATTTTTGACGCCCGGGCGTCATTTTGTTTTTGACGCCCGGGCGTCATTTTACTTTTGACGCCCGGGCGTCATTTTACTTTTGACGCCTGGGCGTCATATTATTTTTGACGCCCGGGCGTCATTTTACTTTTGACGCCTGGGCGTCATATTATTTTTGACGCCCGGGCGTCATTTTGTTTTTGACGCCCGGGCGTCATTTTACTTTTGACGCCCGGGCGTCATTTTGTTTTTGACACCCGGGCGTCATTTTACTTTTGACGCCCGGGCCTCATTTTATTTTTGACGCCCGGGCGTCAATTTAATTTTGACGCCGGGGCGTCATTTTATTTTTAACGCCCGGGCGTCAATTTATTTCTGACGCCCGGGCGTCAATTTATTTTTGACGCCCGGCCGTCAATTTATTTTTGACGCCCGGCCGTCAATTTATTTTTGACGCCCGGGCGTCATATTATTTTTGACGCCCGAGCGTCATTTAACTTTTGACGCCCGGGCGTCATTTTATTTTTGACGCCCGGGCGTCAATTTATTTCTGTCGCCTGGGCGTCATTTTGTTTTTGACGCCCGGGCGTCAATTTATTTCTGACGCCCGGGCGTCATTTTACTTTTGACGCCCGGGCGTCAATTTATTTTTGACGCGCGGGCGCCAATTTATTTCTGTCGCCCGGGCGTCATTTTATTTTTGACGCCCGGGCGTCATCTTGTTTTTGACGCCCGGGCGTCATTTTACTTCTGACGCGCGGGCGTCAATTTATTTTTGACGCCCGGGCGTCATTTTATTTTTGACGCCCGAGCGTCAATTTATTTCTGACGCCCGGGCGTCATTTTGTTTTTGACGCGCGGGCGTCAATTTATTTCTGTCGCCCGGGCGTCATTTTATTTTTGACGCGCGGGCGCCAATTTATTTCTGTCGCCCGGGCGTCATTTTATTTTTGACGCCCGGGCGTCATTTAGTTTTTGACGCCCGGGCGTCATTTTATTTTTGACGCCCGGGCGTCAATTTATTTCTGACGCCCGGGCGTCATTTTATTTTTGACGCCTGGGCGTCAATTTATTTCTGACGCCCGGGCGTCATTTTGTTTTTGACGCCCGGGCGTCAATTTATTTCTGTCGCCCGGGCGTCATTTTATTTTTGACGCCCGCGCGTTATTTTACTTTTGATGCCCGGGCGTCAATTTATTTTTGACGTCCGGCCGTCAATTTATTTCTGACGCCCGGGCGTCATTTTGTGTTTGTCATTCTATTTTTGATGCCTGGGCGTCAATTTATTTCTGACGCCCGGGCGTCATTTTGTTTTTGACGCCCGGGCGTCAATTTATTTCTGTCGCCCGGGCGTCATTTTGTTTTTGACGCCCGGGCGTCATTTTACTTTTGACGCCCGGGCGTCATTTTATTTTTGACGCCCGGCCGTCAATTTATTTCTGACGCCCGGGCGTCATTTTATTTTTGACGCCCGGGCGTCATATTATTTTTGACGCCCGGGCGTCAATTTATTTCTGACGCCCGGGCGTCAAAAGTAAAATGACGCCCGGGCGTCATTTTACTTTTGACGCCTGGGCGTCATATTATTTTTGAGGCCCAGGCGTCAATTTATTTCTGACGCACGGGCGTCATTTTATTTTTGACGCCCGGCCGTCAATTTATTTCTGACGCACGGGCGTCATTTTATTTTTGACGCCCGGGCGTCATATTATTTTTGACGCCCGGGCGTCAATTTATTTCTGACGCCCGGGCGTCAATTTATTTTTGACGCCCGAGCGTCATTTTACTTTTGACGCCCGGGCGTCAATTTATTTTTGACGCCCGGGCGTCATATTATTTTTGACGCCCGGGCGTCAATTTATTTCTGACGCCCGGGCGTCAATTTATTTTTGACGCCCGGGCGTCATATTATTTTTGACGCCCGAGCGTCATTTTACTTTTGACGCCCGGGCGTCAATTTATTTTTGACGCCCGGGCGTCATATTATTTTTGACGCCCGGGCGTCATTTTACTTTTGACGCCCGGGCGTCATTTTATTTCTGACGCCCGGGCGTCAATTTATTTCTGACGCCCGGGCGTCAATTTATTTTTGACGCCCGGCCGTCAATTTATTTCTGACGCCCGGGCGTCATTTTATTTTTGACGCCCGGGCGTCATTTTGTTTTTGACGCCCGGGCGTCATTTTACTTTTGACGCCCGGGCGTCATTTTATTTTTGACGCCCGGCCGTCAATTTATTTCTGACGCCCGGGCGTCATTTTATTTTTGACGCCCGGGCGTCATATTATTTTTGACGCCCGGGCGTCAATTTATTTCTGACGCCCGGGCGTCAATTTATTTTTGACGCCCGGGCGTCATATTATTTTTGACGCCCGGGCGTCATTTTGTTTTTGACGCCCGGGCGTCAATTTATTTCTGTCGCCCGGGCGTCATTTTATTTTTGACGCCCGCGCGTTATTTTACTTTTGATGCCTGGGCGTCAATTTATTTTTGACGTCCGGCCGTCAATTTATTTCTGACGCCCGGGCGTCATTTTGTGTTTGTCATTCTATTTTTGATGCCTGGGCGTCAATTTATTTCTGACGCCCGGGCGTCATTTTGTTTTTGACGCCCGGGCGTCAATTTATTTCTGTCGCCCGAGCGTCATTTTATTTTTGACGCCCGGGCGTCATTTTGTTTTTGACGCCCGGGCGTCATTTTACTTTTGACGCCCGGGCGTCATTTTACTTTTGACGCCTGGGCGTCATATTATTTTTGACGCCCAGGCGTCATTTTGTTTTTGACGCCCGGGCGTCATTTTACTTTTGACGCCCGGGCGTCATTTTATTTTTGACGCCCGGCCGTCAATTTATTTCTGACGCCCGGGCGTCATTTTATTTTTGACGCCCGGGCGTCATTTTGTTTTTGACGCCCGGGCGTCATTTTACTTTTGACGCCCGGGCGTCATTTTATTTTTGACGCCCGGCCGTCAATTTATTTCTGACGCCCGGGCGTCATTTTATTTTTGACGCCCGGGCGTCATATTATTTTTGACGCCCGGGCGTCAATTTATTTCTGACGCCCGGGCGTCAATTTATTTTTGACGCCCGGGCGTCATATTATTTTTGACGCCCGAGCGTCATTTTACTTTTGACGCCCGGGCGTCATTTTATTTCTGACGCTCGGGCATCATTTTATTTTTGATGCCCGGGCGTCATTTTCTTTTTGACGCCCGTACGTCAATTTTTTTTTTTGATGCCCGGGCGTCAATTTATTTTAGACGCCCGGGCGTCATTTTATATTATTTGACGGCAGCGGAACTGCGATTCATTTTAATTTGTATAAAATTTTATGAAGTTCAGTTGCCGCTTAGTACAATATAGCTCATACAATTTCATACAAATAATGTTTTGCCACGTCGTGAAGTGTAGTTCCGCTGCAGTTGTGTGTGGTCTAACCTTTAGCTAAATCAGTAGTGAAATTTTTGGTGAATTAACGCGAACACTCGGCAATAACTAAAGCCCGGGACACACAGGACGCTGTCTGGTGGTACGATCAGAACGCGTCGTTGACCGCCACGTTCTATAATATCAGACAGAACGCGGTCCGCTTTAGGCGTTCTAGTTTCGTATGTGTCGCCCATATGTGACGCCCGGGCGTCATTTTGTTTTTGACGTAGGTCATTGTGATAAAAGCTGTCACCTAAGTTGACATCCACCCCGTTTACATGAGGTTTTTGAGCGAGCTTCAAGCTCGCTTGGCCCCATTGAATAATTGCGTTGACTTGAAATGAGCTTCCACCGACTCGATTCCACTTCAGGAGCGGGGTCGAGTGGAAATTGTTGATAAAAACCTGGGTCGAATAGTTGGTCTTGAGGATAAGTTCACCACAGTGTTTTTGCACATGTGCGAGTAAAATTATTTATTTTTTTTGATAGCTAAGTGTAGTATGTACTAAAATTGATTAAATTTTAACTGTTTTTGTGTAAAATAAATATATTGTTGCCATTCAATTAAATGTAATCTACACACCATATCAACTCAACTTCAAATGGGGCTCTCAACTCGGGGACGAAACACCTCGGTCAAAAATCCGACCCTTATCCAACTCGAGCTTTCGATTCTGTTTGTAAACGGGGTAAATGAAAATTAAAGTTAAATAATGTTAGACCGCTTTCACACAAGGAAATATATATAGACGGATATCCATGACGCGACAACGCAGAGCAGATGCTGTGAAAAGATTCGATGTCGAGAAGCTTAAATCGCAAGAGACTGCCAGAACTTTTGCAGACCACGTAACTCTTAATCTCTCAGGAGGTCCGCCACCAGCATCAAGTGCAGAGGACCAGTGGGAACACTGTCAACAAGCCATCAGAAGTGCCGCCTTTGATGTGCTGGGTTTTACTAGGCGAATACAACGAAACCCCTGGTTCGATGAAGAGGGCCGGCTAGCGCACGCAGCTAAGGACGAGGCCTACCAGGCAATGCTGCAGACTCGAACAAGAGCTGCTGAGAGAGTGGCCCGGGAGCTCTACGGGCTGAAACGAAAAGAGGAACGCCGACTTCTCAGGAGGAAAAAGAGAGAGCACGAGAAGCGGGCGGTAGAGTCTCAACATCGTCGACTCGGGCAAAATATCACAATGGACAGATATAACTTCGAAGTTGTCAAGGACTTTGTCTACCTGGGCTCCACTATTACATCGCAGAATGACATCAGTGCAGAGATCAAGCGAAGAATTACTCTTGCCAACCGCTGTTTCTTCGGTCTAAGAAGGCATTTAAGTAGTAAGGCCCTGTCTCAGAGAAACAAGGAGACTTTATACAAAACCCTAATCATCCCGGTCCTGCTTTATGAGTCAGAAGCATGGACACTGAAAGATTCGGATAAAAATCTGCTAGGGTGCTTTGAGAGGAAGATTCTTCGTGTGATTTTCGGTCCGGTGTGTATCGAAGGATTATGGAGGAGAAGATTCAGCGACGAGCTATACGGGCTATACAGCGACGTTGACCTGGTCAAAAAGCTGAAAATACAGCGGCTGAGATGGCTGGGGCACGTGGAGCGTATGGACAGCAACGCACCTGCCTGATGAGTCTTCGAATCCATCCCCGATGGGGTACGCAGCAGAGGAAGAACCCGTAACAGGTGGCGCAATCAAGTGAATGACGACATCAAAGCACTCGGTGTGCGCAACTGGAAGCGGCTAGCTAGGGACAGAGCTGGCTGGAGGGGCTTGTTAGTTGAGGCCGAAGCCCATCCTGGGCTGTGAGCGCCATCAAAAGTAAGTAAGTAAGTTTTTCGTGATGGTAGGTGAATTTAGGGTCGATATTAGCAACATTCGGGGGCTGAGAAAGAATTTCTGTGCTGTGTACGTACATACTGTAAAAAACAGGCCAGCAGTCTTGGCGCTAAGTGAAACCCAGGTAGGTGAAAATTCTGATTACTCCGAATTTAGCCTACCTGGTTATAGCTTAGTGCCTTTATTTTTCCTACACCATGGTCTCGCAATATATGTACGTAATGATGTGGCTTATCAGCTTCAACCACAATATGGCCATTGTTTAAATACAAACTTTAACTTCATGTGGTTAAAATTCACCGTCAATAAGCACATCATACATACATGTTTCATTTATCGTAGCCCAAGTTTGGATAGTAATTCGACTTCTAACGAATTCTATGCGCTATCCGATTCAATCCTGAGAATTGTTTCCCATTATCCGCACAGTGAAATCGTTGTTACGGGCGATTTCAATGTACACAATTCTTCGTGGCTACGCTATTCTGATCAGACAACACCCGAAGGAAGGTATGTCGAGATTTTTGCTGCGTTAAACCACCTGACTCAGCTTGTTGACAAGCCTTTTCGGATTCCTGACGTTGCAGGTCAAATCGCCAACACTCTAGACTTGTTCCTTACCTCTGACCCTAATAAATACACTATAAGTGTATTATCTCCTCTAGGCTCATCAGACCATTGTGTCATATCTGCGAATTTCTCGTGCCACCAAATCACAGTTTAAGAAAAAATCCAAAAGAGAACCGTTTGGCAATACGAGAAAGCCAACAGGGACGGTCTCAATATTTTCTTCAAGAGCTTTATCTGGTCACTATGCTTCCTCGATAGTGATGTTGACGCCAGTGCAGATATGATTACAAACTTGATTCTTTGTGGAATGAGAAATTTTATCCCGAATAGGGTGAAATCTATCAAACCCAAAGAAAACTCATGGTTTGATTCGAGCTGTAACGAGGTTATTAGGGTTAGAGAAGTAAGCTTCCGATGTTATAAAGCCAACCCTACTGAGGAAAACCGGAAAAAGTTTCAACAAGCTAGAAAGACCTGTAACGTTCATATTCGAAGAACCAAATTTTTACATGATCAAAAATTACGGCAAAAAATAGTACAATGTCCCAAAGGTAGTAAAAATTTTTGGTCATTTGTAAAAAACATACGAAATACCACCTCGTCCTCGGTTCCAACGCTCGTCTTCAATGATACTCCTTTTGTCAGCTCGCAAGATAAAGCCAATTTGCTTCCAGCAAAGTTTGCTGTTAATTCGACGCTGCCAGAAAGTGTTATGACTCCTCCTGTACTTGAGAGCGTAAATGATTTTATGGGACAAATCTTCTTTCGCACTCGTGCAGTTGCTAGAGTTCTAAAGGATCTCGATGTACAGAAATCCGCTGGCCCGGATAGTATCCCTCCCATTGTTCTGAAGAGATGTTCTTCAACGCTGGCAAAACCACTGCGTAAGCTTTTCCATCTGTCCTACTCTACTGGTTTCTATTCAAGTGGATGGAAAACAGCATTTGTCCAGCCTGTCCCTAAAAAAGGCGTATCTTCTTCACCCTCTTACTATCGACCAATTGCACTTACGTTCCTTCTTTCCAAGGTCATGGAAACGCTGATTAATTTCCAGCTCAAGAAATATCTCGAGGAACGAAAGCTTCTAAATGACCGGCAGTACGGCTTTCGTAGCAATAGGTCCACTGGTGATCTGGAGGTATATCTCACCGAACAGTGGAACAAATCTTTATATCGTTTTGGAGAAAGTAAGATTATTGCACTTGATATTTCAAAAGCGTTTGATAGAGTTTGGCATCAAGCTCTCTTATCGAAAATGCGCGCATTTGGTTTCGATGAACCTCTTCTTCGTTGGATTAGAAATTACCTTTCGGACCGTTCAATACCAGTCGCATTGGACGGTTTCAAGTCTGAAATCCACAAAATAAATGCTGGTGTGCCCCAGGGCTTCGTTTTGTCTCCGACTCTCTTCCTTATTTTTATAAATGATCTTTTGTCTGAAATTACTAATCCATTCAACTGCTTTGCTGACGATAGTACCCTCAGCTTCTCATATTCGTTTACAGATTCTCATCCATGTCCTTCGGATGTGGAACTTGGACGGTAGCGTATGATAAGCTCATTAAATTCTGATCTCGAGAGCATTGTCCAATGGGAAATCAAAAACCGCGTAGAATTTAATGCTTCTAAAACTCAATGTTGTCTCCTGTCGTTAAAGCGAAACCCACCACCAATGCCGCTATCCATGGGCGGCACTTGCATCGAGGAAACCGAATAGCTCTCAGTTCTCGGTATGTGTGTCACAGACCACCTTTTGTGGAATGACCACATATTTGATGTCGCCAAAAACGCTGCTAGGTGTTTAGGTTTTCTCCGTAGATGCAAGAAGTTTTTTTCCCCTTCTGATCTGGCTGTGATCTACAAAACCTTTATTTGTCCAAAACTTGAGTATAATTCTCACGTTTGGGCAGGAGCTCCAAAAACTCACTTGAGTTTTTTGGACAGAATTCAAAAGAGAGCTTTAAAAATGATAGGCGAAAGATCTATAACAGAAACAATTACATCTCTCGAACACCGCCGTAATGTTTCGTGTCTTTCTCTATTTTATCGCTATTATTATAATCAGTGTTCTAGTGAAATAGCTAGTTGCATTCCTCTCCTTAAAAAATTCAACCGTAATACTCGCGCTTCTAGGAATGCCCATCAGTTCACCCTCGAGCCCAACTTCGGACGTACTGTAATGTACAGAGATTCTTTCTTCAGTCGCACCACACGAATGTGGAATGCTTTACCTGACTCGACTTTCCCCTCCCATTTCGATGTGCAAACGTTCAAAACCAATGTGCATCGGTATCTCCTTCTAAATCCTCTCCTACTTACCTAATCGCTCGTGCTGTGTTAAAAACATTTTAAGGTTAGCCATAACCCCTTTTGCGCGCGTGGAATATAAACAAAAAAAAAAAAGTCCAACTGATATACACCATTTCCTTGCGATTGCTAACCCTCTTTGGATTATATCGCACAGAGTTTTTTTCAAACTTCCTTTGGGCTGTGATTACAATATCATCGGCAAAGCCAATAACGTGTATGCCTTGGGCGGTTAGATTTTCTAACAGTTCATCCACTACAAGACTCCACAGCAAGGGTGATAGAACCTCTCCCTGAGGACAACCTCTTGTGGTGATTATGTCCTGTCTCTTCGTTTCTGCTAGTGCCTCTGCTGTTCGGGTACCTAACATTTCTTTAATCCATCTGGTTATGGTGATGTGAACATTCTTCCTTTCAAGAGCCTTGTTAACTGAGGCATGAGAGGTGTTGTCAAAAGCTCCTTCTATATCTAGGAATGCGGCTAATGCCGTTTCCTTAGCGTCTAGGGCGTCGTAGCAGCCCGTAGCGTAATGGTTAGTGCGTTCGACTGTCACGCTGGAGGTCTGGGATCGCTTCCCAGCCTCGTCCACCTAAAAAACTAAAAAGTTTTTTTTCAGGGCTACTGCCTCTTGCGAGGAATTGACAAATCCTCCAAGAGTATCACTTGTCACGAATAAGTGCTTCTCGTCGGCCGTTCGGTTTCGGCATAAAATTGTAGGTCCCTTCCATTTTTGTCGAAAGGCGCACACAGAAATGGTTGCGATTGTTAGTCACTAGGCCCTGGTTCTTCATGAGCCGTTGTGCCACCCGATTTATTTATTTATTCTTGGGCTTTTTGTAAGGTGTTCGTGAGTTCGAACAGAGCAGTTTCTGTAGATCTACCTACTCTGTAAGCATGTTGTCGCAGATTGAGAGGCCTATTTATTAAAAATTCTGATCTTATGAAGTAGTCTATTGTTTTCTCTAAAGTTTTAAGTATAAAGGATGTTAAGCTTATTGGCCTGAAAGAATATGGATGGGTTGTATCCTTTTTCCCGATTTTTGGAATAAAGATTAATTTAGCCCTTTTCCATAGACTTGCAGCCGTATTCATTAGAATCTACTGAACAGATGAATAGTTATGCACTGCATAAGGATTTATGTAGCCACTATACAACGTTGCATAAATTGTTATGCATACAATATTTTTTAACCCATTTTAGTTATAATGAGCTTGTGTCAAAATTAGTACCATAAAGCAGGAATCTGGTACGTTTTACTTTCAAAACTGACAAAGGAGACCCAGCTGTGTGTGTGCTGTCTAAAAAATCAATAGAAATAATTCTGCTGGCGAATGGATTCTTTTTGGTTTCTTATTAATTTCTTTTAATATTATTTTAATTATCCAGTTACTTTGTTATTTTTTTCTGTTCGGAAATAAAATTAAAAATATTTGAAACAAAAAATACGTCGTTTTTGATTTATTCCATGAATTGTTCCATTCACTCACATCGTGATGTTTTTGTTGAGGAGAAAAATAAAAGGGTGGTGCTTATTTTGTAATGCTTAAAATTCATTTGTTTTTTCCCATGAAAGTGATGAAGGTGAATCTTTGTATAATTTTATTTAAATCACGCATGCCGTCCAGCATTTGCAAAAATTGTAAGATTTGATGGAAAATCTTTAAATTTTGCACATTTATGAAGCAGCTTCTATAAAATAAAGTGTAGAAAAAAATATTCTTTATTTTTTTAAACAATATCCCAACAAAAATATAAAGTAAATTAAGAAAACCAACATTATTAATTGCTGTATTAAATTTTATAAGATATTTTAAAAGTGAGATTTCAACACCTCAAAGATTGCAAAAATAAGCGCCCCCCTAACATCTATCTCCATCATTGCTATGTGTGATTCAAAGTGACATTCCCGTACTAAACAACCCTTATGTTGGCTCTATACAACCTCCAAACGTATTTAGCTTATGTTGCTTCTATTCAACGTTGCATAAGTTTATGAATAAGGTTTTTGCGTTCAGAGGCATTATAAAGAGTGCATAGCGCTTTGCACTCGCTATAATTCGTTTATGCATAAGGCTGTTAGTATATACCCAAGAGCAATGCTTCTTCAAAGAATGCTTCAGTAGATGACGGATATAAGAAACTCAAAAAATTCAAAGAATTCCTTTCTTATATCCGTGTTTTCTTATAAAAAACATTGTACATAAGAAAGAAAATTTCTTATATAAGTAAAATGTATGTAAGAAAGAAAATTTCGTGTAGAAATAAAAACAAATAAGAAATAAAATGTATCCACTGGGCTTTTTTCTTTTTCGCTGATTTTCAATCTGTCATTTATTTGGCCATTCAATGATGGTGGGTTTAGAAATGTTGTGAAAATTAAACGGCAGATAATTTGAAAGTTTGCACGGGAAAATTTCTTATAAAAGTTTAATTTTCTATGTAGTGAATGCAATTTATATCAGAATAATTTTCGTATATCAGAGTTTTTTTTTATAAACGTTTTTCTTATACGATTCTTATTTAACACGTATCTTTATGGGAATGTGCATGGTGTTTTGGAATGTCCGTCTTATAGGCGTGTTTTTTTCTTATATAAGACTTTCTTATATCCGTCATCTACTGTAATAAGTTAAGGCAAAAGATCTTCTTTACCCTTTTGCAGAAGGGCTGGGAAAATACCATCTACGCCTGGTGTTTTAAAAGGTTGAAAGGTACTAATTGCCCAATATATCCTTTTACTTGAGCAGATAGTTGCAGCTATCTTCCAGTCTTCTCTGTTTGGTCTGAGAGGTATTCTCTCTGTCGAGTTTCCTACTAAAGGTAGTTTACCTGGAAAGTGTGCGTTAAGAAGCAGAGATAACCTCTGCTCTTCGTTTTCAGTGAAACTTCCATCATCATACCGAAGTGCTAATGATGTAATTGTCTTTTCTTTTGCAAGAGCTTTGTGTAGTCTTGCCGCAGCAGGGGGGTAGAACAAATAGCCTCACAGAAAGATGTAAAACTATTTCTCCTGGCTTTTCTTAACTATTTGTTATACTTAGTCAATTCTGTGGAGTAATTTTGCCATTCCTTGGTTTTGTTTGTCTCATTGAAGAGTTTTCTTACCCTGGATCTTAGTTTGGAAGATGTTTGTTCGATTGAGCGTCTTTCTGTCTTGTTTTTGGCTTAAGTGGGCCTCCAGTATGGCACCACTTAAATCATTAACTGAAACTTCTAATTCTAGGTGACTATTTGTCGTACTTACTGAGCCTACATGTTTTGAGTAGGACTTTAGGACAGTTTTATACAGGTCCTAGTTTGTTTTCTTAGGGTTCCTTCAAGAGGTGTTCTCTGTGAGAAGGCCTTCTAAGGTAAACACTATAATTCTATGGTCAGACAATGATGGTTCATTGGACACTCTCCAATCCCTTATTAGACAGCCTATGTTTGCAGTTCCAAAGGTTATGTCTAAAACTTCTTTTCTTGTTCTAGTAACAAAAGTAGGGGTGTTCCCTACATTAAATATTTCTAGTTTTTTTACCAGTATAAAGTCTAAAAGGTACTCACCCCTTTGGTTTAGATCGGTGCTGCCCCATATTGTGTGGTATGCATTTGCATCACAACCAATCAATAATGGTAGTTTGTGCTGGATCCAATAGTCCACACCTCGTTCGGTGGAGTGCTAGCCTCGTCACCGGCGAAATACGCTGATGCTGCAACCATTGTCTGAATCCTGCCCTCGATGTTAAGCTGGGCCTGTATCGGGACCAAGTCCTTTGTCATTAATTCTGAAAGACATCTGTGTTTCCTTGGCTTATAGCATGAGTAGGAGATGTATTGCCTACTATGATTTTCTCTGTTGGGCTCTGGTTCATAGAAGGAGTTTGGTGTGGCCGTCAGACCTATGGCGGTGACCTTACCAAATTTGAAGTGAAGTTGGTGGTTCTCTTTTTTATGGCCTCTGCTCATTGGACGTCGATGCTTATAACCAACAGCTGTCCTTTGCCTTCTGTCTTGCTGTTCAGCACCCTCCACGCTTTGACATTTAGTCCCTCGTTTTGGGCCTGGATCAGTGCAAGGGATTTCGCGTCGTCTTGTCCTGAGCTTCTTGGTAGAAAAACCGTGATTGTCTGCATCTTAGGGATTTTGTCGCCCATACTTGCCATCAACTCGGTGCCCTTGCCCAGCGCAATCGACCGAAAGTAACCCCGTTCTGAAATGCAGGCCATTGAATTTCAGCTTGTGCTTCCACCCAAGGGATAATTCCTCGATAATCGATTCTTCCAGTGTCGACAGTTCGTCGGTACTGAGAGTTACCTGAGGGTAGTCCCTGGGTAGAACCGCCAATCTGATACTCGTGGACGCACCGGGATAGAAAAATCCCGGGAATTCCAGATCGATACACACCACCTTTTTATCGATTTTAAAGTCGCGTATGATAGCGTGAAAAGGGACGAATTATACAGAGCCATGTCGAGTCTCGGCATCCCTGCCAAACTCGTCCGCTTGTGCAGGATGACGATGGAAAAATCTCGCTGCTCCGTCAAAATTGGTAAGAACACCACCGATTCCTTTGATGTTGAGAAAGGATTGAGGCAAGGCGACGCGTTATCATGCAACCTATTCAACATCGTTCTTGAAGCCATTGTACGCAACGCACATGTCAACACCAGCGGTACAATCTATCAAAAGTCCGTTCAATTGCTTGCATATGCGGATGACATAGACATTGTCGGCAGAACGAAGCGAGCTGTGGCAGGGGCATTTGCGAGCATTGAATCGGAGGCGGCTAGAATGGGATTGGCGGTTAATGAGGACAAGACGAAGTATATGCTGTCATCGAGAGAGGAATCTCAACATCGTCGACTCGGGCAAAATATCACGATGGACAGATATAACTTCGAAGTTGTCAAGGACTTTGTCTACCTGGGCTCCACTATTACATCGCAGAATGACATCAGTGCAGAGATCAAGCGAAGAATTACTCTTGCCAACCGCTGTTTCTTCGGTCTAAGAAGGCATTAAAGTAGTAAGGCCCTCTCTCAGAGAACCAAGGAGACTTTATACAAAACCCTAATCATCCCGGTCCTGCTTTATGGGTCAGAAGCATGGACACTGAAAGATTCGGATAAAAATCTGCAAGGGTGCTTTGAGAGGAAGACTCTTCGTGTGATTTTCGGTCCGGTGTGTATCGAAGGAGTATGGAGGAGAAGATTCAACGACGAGCTATACGGGCTATACAGCGACGTTGACCTGGTCAAAAAGCTGAAAATACAGCGGCTTAGATGGCTGGGGCACGTGGAGCGTATGGACAGCAACGCACCTGCCCGACGAGTCTTCGAATCCAACCCCGATGGGGTACGCAGCAGAGGAAGAACCCGTAACAGGTGGCGCAATCAAGTGAATGACGACATCAAAGCACTCGGTGTGCGCAACTGGAAGCGGCTAGCTAGGGACAGAGCTGGCTGGAGGGGCTTGTTAGTTGAGGCCGAAGCCCATCCTGGGCTGTGAGCGCCATCAAAAGTAAAGTAAGTAAGGACGCACCAGCATAAGAGGGCTTTACTACTCTGGCCAGGGTATGTTTTCCCGCTCAATCCGAAGTCCTGGGTTTTTTTGGCATCTTGCCTCTGGGGAGGAGTGATTTGGTTGCTCTTCCTCTTGCCCTCTACCAGGCTTTTGGAAGGTCCATTGTTTGGGACCGATTTCCTCTCATCCACCTTTTTCCTGGCTTCTTCCCTTCAGCAAGGAACTAAAGATACCATCTTGTTCCCGCGCCACTGAGTCCTTTCCTTAGTAGGTCGTCCAGGCCACCTGGCTTTCCCAATTCCGGACGTGGCCTAGTATTGCGGTTTGGTTTTTTTGGTGGTGTAGAGCTTTCTCCTGATGGTGTATTCCCAACAGGTTTGCCTTCGGCGGCTTTGCCTACATCTTTGACTGACAGGGGAGGTATTCTCTCTTTGTCAGTTGCCGATGTGTTTGGAATTCCATCTTCTATTTGGCCAGGAGGTATTCTCCTTTGGCTAATGGTCGACGGTCCTCTTTGAACTGCCCGGTTCTGTAAGTACCCGTGAGGTTTTCTCTTCAAGTAAAAACTGCTTCCCGGTCTCGGATCTTCACCACGGAGGTTTTTCTCCATGTGATCCTCATACTTACTCGCGGTGACATCCCGCGGAGTGTTAAATTTTGTTTGGTTTTTATTGTTTTTTTGTTTATTTTGTTTCATAATTTTGTTCCCACGAGTAGCTAGAGAAGGGTTGGTCCGCCATATCAGAGCTCCGCATAATATGGTAAGGTCATATTTACTCTTTGATTCGACCTGGTTTCAAAGAGGTACCGTTAGAGTACAGCCGGTATACCCCCTGGCTGCAAGCCATCCAATAGGCACGATTCACTTTAAACCCTGGATTAGGGGGGCAGGTCTTAGTCCTAACTCCTCAAAATCACTACCGCTTTTGATGGTCCCAAACTACGGCGGGTCAGATGAATCTTTGAAACTTAAGCCTCCGCACCACGACAATGTGCCTGCCACGCAAAGGCAGTTTTCGATGACTTTGGCACATAAATCAGGGTGAATTTGACCGATGGCATCGGTCCAAAGGGGTCTACTCACACGATCTTGGTAGCCAATTCACGTCGCCTCGACGCGAGATAACCATCCATGAAGCATCACGTGAAGAATATCGATTGTGTCTTGAGCTGTGTGGCACGTAGCGCCATCCTATTGAAACCATATGTCTTCAGTGTCCATATCAACCAATTCAGGCAATAAAAAGTTGTTGATCATCGACCTATAGCGATCGCCCTTGACGGTGATAGCCTGGCCAGCATCATTTTCGAAGAAGTACGGACAGATGACGCCTCGAGCCCGAAATCCACACCATTTTGTTGCGAGGCCAGTTGGATCAACTTCCATTTGCATTTGCACGTGTTGCTCGGCGCTGTCACTTACCATGATGATTTGTCTTTATTAACTGATTAAAAGACGATATTTTGACAGAAAGTAAAAGAAACAATATGGCCGCCACGAGCTGTCAAAATCAACCCGTCCCTTTTGGAAAACCCTTCAGATCACAGCCAGATCAGAGGGGGAGAAAACCTAAACACTAATCAGCGTTTTTGCCTTCGTTTCTTCGTTTCACTTTAACGGCAAGATACGGCACTGATGAGTTTTTGAAGTATTAAATTCTACATCGTTTTTGATTCCCCATTGCTTCGAGATAAGTTTTTAACAAGATTATCATACGCTGCCGTTCAAGTTCTACATCCAAAGATCGTGAATGTCAATCTAAAAATGAATATGAAAAACTGGGGGTTCTGTCCTCAGCAAAACAGTTTAATGGATTAGGAGTTTCAGACAAAAGATCATTTACGAATATAAGGAAGAGATTCGACGACAAAACGGAGCCCTGGGCCACACCACCCTATATTTTATGAATATCAGACTTGAACCATTGAATAATAACATATAGAAGTGGACACCGAACATTACTCAAACTACAAAGCGCTGCTGTAACTCGGTGGTGACAATACAAAGATAATATTTCCTTTTTTCATCATTCAATTTCCAAGCCCATTAGGGATCAAAAAAGTCCTATTGTATTTTATTGAACACGTGCAGATTAAAAGGGATATTTTCGTCTACCGGGTCTGCCATAAAAGGAAGAAAACAACAATAACAACCACTTTAGTTATATTTTTGTCTGGTGTGTCAGCCAAGGTTGCACATTCGGTAGACAAAATGGATTTGTAAGGTTTTTTTTTTATTTTGTTTTCTGTCGGGAAATTTAAATGTATTATTGGTGCTTGCTTGGAATTGGGCCTTGTATATAAAATCCATAGTACTATCATGGACAACATTTTTAGGGCGACCCATTGCCTGTGGTGGCGCCACTTTAGCTCGCGGAGAAATCCATTTTTGGGAGACAATTTTCGGCGGAGACTTCCAATTTTGGGAGACTTGCATTAATCGGAGAATCGAGACTTATGTAGTTAGAGCAAGAGAAGTGTATTTTTTTCGATTCTAATAAGAATCAAATGGAGTAAGCTAGATTTCCAATTTAAGGTTTTTTTAAACGTCTATGATGAGAAAAAGGTGAAGAGAATGACAAAAAAATGTTCGTATCCTCTTTGATTGAATGTGCAAAGTAATTTTTTTTTTCTTAATTTACTGATATGATATATGTGAGAAGAACAAGAGAAGTAGAGAGTAGACATACATTATGTTAGTCGTTTGCGTCGTCGTCATCAACCTTGAAGCAAGGAATATAGTTTTTTTTTTGTGGGAAAGAATAATGCGTATAGGTTTAATGCGGGGAAGAAAAATATGGTCATGTTGTGTAAGTATATTTATATATTTGCATATGCCATCGTATATGTATTATTGAGGGTAGTTTTTATATTAAATTGTCTGGCAAAGATTTCTTATTTGCCGTGAAATTTGTTGCAAGTGCAAGATTTTGAGCATATTTTTTTGCGGGAAAGGAAAATATAAATAAATACCTAGGTAGATATATTCGTATAAATAATGAATGGTAGGTTTTATTAATATCTAAATTGTTGGATGATTTTGAGTTTGATCTGAATTTTTTTTGCAAGAAATTTACAATTTATTATGCCGAGGAATACCTATATAAGTTAATGAAAAAAGTGAGCATTTGTATGCAAGTTGAGGTAGGTAGGTTCTTGGTGGTATACCTAGGTACAGAAAATAAAAACAAATTTCCTGTTTTTGGCTTGAAATTTGTTTGTTTGATTTTCAGGGTAGGTTTATTTGGTTTGACTTTTCATTCACAATTTATCATACGATTAGGAATGTAGGTAGGTATGTCGGTACCTACCTAGGTAACTTTTAATTGTTTGACACTAGAGTCTGTCAATGTGGTGTTTGAATTTCAGCCAGTGGGCGATATCATAGTGGGTAGGTAGGTTTTATAAGTTTTAGTTGTCAAATAATTTTATTTGAGTGTATGTAGGTAGGTACCTACCTACCTATCAATTTTTGAAATATATACCTACCTACGCCTATGTACCTACAACACTGTTCGTTTAATTAAAACTACCTATAGGTATGTATACTACATAGGTATGTAGCTAACATTTTTATTTTTCAAATCAACCAGAAGGCAAAAATGAATGTAAATTGCAAGACGGACAGTGCACTGAAAATTGAATTATACACAGCTATAGGTAGGTATGACCATACTTTGGCATGTGATTTTTGTCATATTCTAAGAAAAAATTGTTCTATAGTAAAGTCTGATTTTCAACTTTGCAATCATTTTTTGAGGATTTAAAAAAAGGCAAACTTTTTGTGTACCCTGACCCCTGTTAAGGTTAATTTCTCTGTCAGTGATAATGGTAGGGACCCCATTTTGGACTTTTTTTTAGTAAGAAATAACTAGCCTTTAAAACTACGTTTAAGTTAAACCGATATGTGTTTAGGGTTGCTAGATATTTAATTTTAAATGGTGTTCAATTTTTCTTGCCCGAGCAAAATTTTGACTTTGAGGTCAATTTTTTTTTCAAAAAATGCCTAATAACATAAAGTTTTATTATTTTTACCGGATGAACAAAACAATAATAAAAAAAACTCATTAATAAGTGCACCCAAAAACCCATACATTTTATAATACTTGGGAAAATCTAAACCAGATAAAAAATCGAATTCTGGGTTTTTTACATACTTTTATTACAGCACCTGTTTGATTGGGTTCAAACGGTTATAACTGTCTATTTAAACATAGGTTTGGCAAGTTTTATACCTTTTGAAAAACTACAGAAAAATAGGCAATTTTTGAAATATAAAACCTGTATTGAGCCACATGAATTTTGTTCAGGGAGCTCTTCAGAAGATTGAGGTCAAAATTTATTTTGGCAAAGTTCAATATTAACTAATGAATTTTAGGCAAATGGTGATGCCAATGAAAAATATTTTACTCAATAAAGTTAGTGGAACTATAAAACAATGTTTTAATGCAAAATTTGTAATGTTTTAATGCAGAATTTGTAAAAAAAAAAAAAACAAAAATCAATTGTGGACAGGGTGAGCAAAAAACTGGTTCAAAGTAAGATTTTTTTTTTCAAATTTCAAAAAATAGCCGTTACTTGAAAAGTTACCAAATTTCTCATAGGCTATGGCCTGGCCTTTCACCAGTTCTTGGTTTGTACCATTGTTAATGGGACACCCTGTATATGTAGCTGGGTAGGTACATATACAGATCAGACTTGATCTCAATTAATTTTTAAATTTTGGTACCCGAATTTGATTTCGGTATATTTGTGTATACCGAGGCTTTTCTTTGGTACGCGGTACACACTGTTTATTTTCGGTACTGTACCGGTCGTTTTCGTACAGGACCTTAGGTATATCTATACTTTTAAAAACTAAAAATCTTAAAACAATAAAAAATGTGAAACAATAAAGAATGTGTCTTTTGATTTTTAAACACCCACTACTGCGATTGCGCAAATGCCAGTGGAAAAATAGCATTTTGATCGTTTAGAATAGATATTTGTTTGTATATATTTGTGTATTTCTTTTCTTTGCGCAGTAGTGAAAAACCACAATCAAATCTAACAGTTCACGCAGCGAGAAAGTAGTGACAAAATATAGAAATAAATGTTTATTTATTATTTGTAAAGCGAATAATATAAAGGTTGTTATATTTTCTTTTAGTGAGATTCCATATTGGAAAATAGAATTTAATAGTTTAATTTTCAATTATGTTTGTGGAATTCAAAACACGGCGCGTTTTTGGCAACGTCCATATATGGCTCCTTATCCATTCACAACAATATTTAGGGACGCCATATATGGCTGCTTGTGCATTCAAAAAAAGATGGATATTCAATCTTTTCGTTTTTAGATATGCCTATTTTCGATTCTAAGCGGCTATATAGAAGAACGCCTTTGCAGGAGTCAACAATGTCTGAAAAGGGGTCGGCGTGCTTCGACCCCAAACACTCCAAAACGACAAAAGTCTAAAATTCCTTCAAATCCTTGGATTTTGGTTTACTCATATCATCCTTCAAAAAAACAAAATAAAAAGGCGTCATGATATTTCACTGAATTCTGTTCGCTTCGACTCTATATGGATCATATTCCCGAATAGCAAAAAACAAGGCAGCAATTCCAAAATGACTTCAGGTACAGGACATTTACAATGTGCAAAAAATGCAAACTAAATCTGTGTCTGGACAAGGACCGAAATTGCTTGACATCACTCCGAAATTAATTTATTTTGTAATGAATATTTGCAAAAATGTTTTTTTTTCGTTAAATTATTGCTTAGTTTTGCAATGAATATTAAAGAAATCGTTTTTGTTTTTTTTTTTTTACAGCTTGAATTAAATTCTATATTTATTTTTTTGTGCTGTTTGAAAAACGTGTAACTTCACAAGAAGCCATATATGGCAAAAGTTAATAACTTTTAATAAAATTTGCTTAAACAATTTTTTGTTTCGATAGTCTCTTAATTGTACAAAATGAAAAACAAAAACGACATTTTAGTATTTATATTTTCATTGGATGATAGTGCGTGCAGTAGAGGGTTAAAAGCTATATTGAATCAATTTTAAAAATACTTTTTTTTTAACAATTACCTTAAACTAGAGAACAAAAATTGAAAAAAAATTGTATTCATTTTTTTTTTCAAAATTTTACTTGACTCAATACTATTTTTTTCTTTATAAACTGCCTCAATTAATTTTTAGTCAAACACTTAAAACTAGAAGATCATTTAAACATTATAATCCAGAAAAATTAGTCATAAATTTCTACAAAGTTCGGAAAAATTATATACAGTGTTTTTGTTTTTGAATCAGCTTTTTTATGGTGTTATTAATTTTTGAGTAAAAGTCCCCATCGATCCTAGCTCCGCGTCTATGAAAAAGAGGGGGTAAAAGGTCACGAAGCATGGTATTTCGCTGATTTTGATCAAACAAAAATCGTCGACCAATGAAACATAACATTAATATTTCAATTTATCATTTAAACTTAGGATCAAAAGCGTTTCTACAAATATCTGGGGTGAAAGGGTGTTTTAAAGGTAGGGGGGGGGGGTTGCAGAATGAAGAATGGGGTGTGGATTTATATTGAAAAAGTTTATAAAATAGTGTGAATGAAACAAAAATTCATAACACCATAAATAAGCTGATACAAAAATAAAAACCCTGTATATAATTTGTGTATATTATAACCTTTCATTTGATACTTCCTTTATAAATATCAAAAAATAATTGCCCAAGTTATGGCCATTTACGAGTATTTTATGTATAGGTATATAATTGTGTATCACTATTTTTTTTTAAATTTTTTTAAAGCGATAAAAATCAAATTTTATTTTTTTATTCAAACGCCCCCATTTTGTTCCCGTTAGATTAACAAATAGAAAATTATTTACATACTTACTAGTAGGTAGCAGGTCGCCGAAGGCGCTATGTTATTTAATGTGAGTCAGGGCTGACAATAAATACCTATATATGTATATAAATTAGTTGACTACCTCACGCTTCACTTAAAAAAAGAAGTTATTTTAAGAATGTGGCAACCCTTAAAATTTTACTCAATTTAGGCTTATTAAAGTTAGTTTTTTTTTTTGTAAAAAGATAATTTTTTCCTTGTACGAAATTTAATTATTTTAATAACGTTAATTTTTTTTTTGTAAAAAAGTTAATTTTTTTTTGTAAAAAAGTTAATTTTTTTTTTGTAGAAAAGTTATTTTTTTTTCCTCAATAAATTTTAAACAAAAATTTAGGCACATTTAAAGGCTTTTTTTAATAGGTATCTTAATTTGAAAATTCTTTCCAGCAGAAATGAAGTTAGGATTTTTTAAAACTCCAATTAGAAAAATGGTAGGCGATTGTCGACCATGAACCAAACAGAGAATTTCAAAGAAATTTCACCAATTTTTAATTACCAAGAGTAACGAGTTACGCATGCAATACGCATGCAATACGCATGCGTTCCACATGCGTTACTCGTGCGTTAAGCGGAACGCACGTTACGTTACGCATGCACTACGCATGCGTTCCGCATGCACTACGCATGCGTTCCGCATGCACTACGCATGCACTACGCATGCACTACGCATGCGTTCCGCGTGCGTTACGCGTGCGTTACCCATGCGGAAAGCACGCGGAACGCGTAATGCATGCGAAACGCATGCTACCTTACTTGCTACCGCTTGCGTTCCGCATGCGTTCCCAGTTTAAATCAACTTTAAAAGTTCACGTATTAGATCTGTACCAGCCTGATTTCGGTGGATCTTTTTTAGTTTTCAGATGATTAAAATGTGTTGCTTCCCGGACAATCTGATAAAAAGTATTTTTCTAACTGATAATGTTGAATTAGAGTTTTCGTAGTATGCGTTGTCTTTCTTGAGGTGTTGTAGCCATGTTCGCTAGCGTTTTGTTGTTTTTCCAATGTTTTCCCTATATCGAAGGTAGCTGTAGAGGTACTGTTTCCATACCACGCACGGAGCAAAATTGAATAGGAAAAAAACATTGTGCGAACAAAATAAAGATAATGGTATTTTCTATCCGTATTTATTTGCAAAGCAAAATTTAAAATACGCTGTTCTCAAGATACCTATAAGAAGTTAAAACTAGTAGTGCTTCAAATTATCCGGACATTTCGGATATCCGGATATCCAAAGCGGATCAGGATCCATGATCGGAAATCCAAACTATCCGAAAAGTGTCGGATAGTTCCGGATATCCGGATAGTTCAATGAGATAGTTGGGATCCGACACTATCCAGATAGTGCCGGATACCCGGATCCAGATTCGGATCCGAATCCAGTTTGATGAATTTTCCTTAAAGTAAGAGTAATATAGTGCATTATAATCATATTGTTTTGTTGACAATTAGAAAATCTAAAAACTCCTTACCGCTGGTGGGGGGAAGTAAGAAAATGAACGAATTGGTATGGTTGCCGTTTTACAAGCAAGTGATTTTATTATTAACAATTTTCTTCTTTTATACAGAATAAATGCTTACTCTTCAATAATTCTCGACTGAAATCTTAAGTCAATTGATTTTTCAGAAGAGCTAAAAAACACTTCAAAGCTGCCTCCCAAAAAACCTTTCAAGTGTAGACTTTATTGAAAAGAGCATTTAGATGTCAAATTTTATGATCTTTTTTTTTAAATTTATTTCAAAAAGATATTTTCAATATTTCGCCCGCTATAAGGAAAAATAATATGACTTAAGTTGAGATAAGATATTTTGTCTCGTTTTCTCCAAGGACCTTTTCAATTCTTATGTCCATTTAAGATGATTTGCGTGTGCAAAATTGGAAAAAAGATATTTAAGATGATATTTTCAGGTATTTATTTTTAAAACTTAAAGTCCTTAAAATAAAAAAATCACATTTGTTCTATAGAGATAAACTTTCATAATGAAAGAAAAAAAACTTAAAAAAACAAAGACTTGAATTTCTTAAAAAATAATAAAATTTGGTACACAGAAAAAAAATTAATTAAAAAAAGAGAAACAGTTTAGTTTATTTAATTTTGTTTTTAAAGTCAAAACAAACTTAAAATTAATAAAAAGGAAATAATCCGAATTATAAATTCATTGGAAAAAACTTAAATCGATTTCATTTTTTATTGCTTCATTGTTTTATACCGCTTGTTGAAGGAGTCTCTGTCTCTGGTGAATTGAACTGGTTGCCTAGTTTCTTTTCTTTGAAATTACCATTTGCAGAATGGTAATAAGTAGGTACATACCTTATTTTGTTATAATTTTTCAATCGTGTATAAAACGGGAGTACTAGGATATCTCGCAACCTTAATTCTCGAATAACGAAATCTCGCATTTTTTTATAAATCTCGATATACGAAATCTCGCAAACTAATAAACCCGCTTTTCATAAACTCGCAATAACTCGCTTTTAACAATATCGCATTTACATTTCACAACCAAAACTCTCGCAAATTTCAACTAAAATCTCGGAAACTAAAATCTCGCATTAACACATCACGTTGAAAAATTTTGCACAATGAAAATTCAGAGGCCCAAAAGGAAGATAAAATCCTTAAACCAGATATGCGGGCCACCCAAGGTCCTCTTTATTACAAAATAAACTGAAAGCACACCAACTAACAACTTAGGCGCCGGGTTGGCTACGAAATCTCGCAAACTAAAAGCTCGCACCCAAAATCTCATTTAGAAATCTCGCAATTACAGAAACACGCTCTTTATAATCTCGAAATTACAAAAACCAGCTTTTTATAATCTCACAATTACAAAAACCCACAAACTAAAATCTCGAAAACTAAAATCTCGCATTAAAAAACATATAGGACTTAAAATGTACGTTATACAAGGTTTTTTCTTTGTGTATCTTATCAGTTAGTGTGCTTTCAGTTTATGTGCAATAAACAGTACATTGGGTGGCCCGCTTCGCGGGTTCAAGGATTTTAACTCCCTTTTCGGGTCCTCTGTCCCGCTCACGCGACTCCGTCGCTCCGCTTAGGGTATGCTCAGTCGCCAGGCAGGCGCCTATGTTGTCAGTCGGTGTGCTTTCAGTTTTTTTGTAATAAACAGTACCTTGGATGGCCGGTGGCGGCGGCGTATCGGGTTCAAGGGCTTTATCTCCTTTTTTTAGGCTTCTGATTTTTTGTTTTCCATTTGCAGGATCTTATTTTTCACTGCGGAATTTTCCAACGTCACGTGTTAATGCGAGATTTTAGTTTGCGAGATTTTAGTTGACATCTGCGAGATTTTTGGTTGTGAAATGTAAATGCGAGATTGTTAAAAGCGAGATTTTGTTATTGCGAGTTTATGAAAAGCGAGTTTATAAGTTTGCAAGATTTCGTATTTCGAGATTTATACAAAAATGCGAGATTTCGTTATTCGAGATTTTAGTTTGCGAGATATCGTAGTGCTCCCTTAGGCGCCTGCTTGGCGACTAAGCGGAGCGACGGAGTCGCCTGAGCGAGACAGATGACCCAAAGAGGGGTTGGCTACGAAATCTCGCAAACTAAAATCTCGCACACGAAATCTCGGAATACGAAATCTCGCAATTACAGAAACCCGCTGTTCATAATCTCGCAATATCAAAAACCCGCTTTTTATAATCTCGCAATTACAAAAACCTTCAAACTAAAATCTCGAAAACTAAAATCTCGCATTAACAAACATAAAGGACTTTTATAAATTACGTTACACTAGGTTTTTCGTTTGTGTATGTTGTCAGTTGGTGTGCCTTCAGTTTATTTGCAATAAACAGTACTTTGGGTGGCCTGCTTCGCGGGTTCAAGGATTTTAACTCCCTTTTCGGTTCCTCTGTCCCGCTCACGCGACTCCGTCCCTCCGCTTAGGGTATGCTAAGTCGCCAGGCAGGCGCCTATGTTGTTAGTTGGTGTGCTTTCAGTTTATTTGTAATAAACAGTACCTTGGGTGGCCGGTGGTTGCAGCGTATCGGGTTCAAGGGCTTTATCTCCCTTTTTTAGGCCTCTGATTTTTCATTTTCCATTTGCAGGATCTTATTTTTTAATGCAGAATTTTCCAACGTGATGTGTTAATGCGAGATTTTAGTTTGCGAGAACGCACGCACGTGAGTTACATATGATATACCCACCAAACAACCAAATGCAACATCGACACATTTGGATCAAACCAAACAATCAAATACAACATCAGCACATTTGGATCAACCCAGACAGCCAAATGCAACATCAGCAATAAAGGTTCAACAACCTAGTCAAGAAATCAATGCACAATCAGCAATCAATAAGTATAAAAACGAAGACATCATAAACAGAAGCCCCCCAATAATACGTATACTACCTCGATAGTCGCAGCGACGCTTGGACGGCGGGCTATCTTGGTTTTCGGAATAATTTTATTTTGTTTAATTTTATTTTGTTAATAAAGCGTAAGAGGCCTGTGGCCCAAATAGAAAAAAAAAAGAAAAATTAATTTTTTTTTATTTCATTGTGGCAACAGTAAATATAATTGGCGCAGTCGGTCGTCCTCTTATATTAATACTAGAGGATAGTGATACGAACGAAAAATCTAAAATTACTAATAATCCAATCAATTGTAACAAGTGAAAAATCATAACTTTCAAACAAAAATGGCACAACCCTCTATAGAACAGTGTTTGTTAACCCTAACAGAAATTCTAAACAAACAAAATGCAGTTCAAAATCCAAGAGTGACAATAGAAAAACGATTAAAGTACGTAGAAAACTTTACGGGAAAACCGGGTACATTACCTTCGTTTATCGCTACTGTGGAACAAATTATAGAAGAATTCGGGATAATTAACCAAGATCTAGTGTTTACTATCATATACAATGAGAAAATTGGAGGAGCAGCAAAAAACTTTTTGGCGATTGAGGCACCAACATCATGGGAAGAATGCAAGCAGAAACTAAAAGTACACTTCCGACCAACAAAGGACCAAGGGACAATCTTGAAGAACATTAATAATATAAAGGTATATAGTATAAGTCAATTATTAGATAAGGTACAAAATATTATTAATAATATAACAGAATGTGCAACGTTCAATGGAAATGGTTTAGAAATTGCTAATTGTCTAAATAGTGCATTAATTCTAAAAATAAAAGATGTAACAGCAGGAGCCTTAGGTGCAGAGATTTACAATGAATATAATTTATCAAAAATTAGAACAATTTTGTTTAAGTATATAGGTCAAGATGAATACAATTTACGATTAGAAAAAACACATACCATGGAACCTAGAAATCAATACCAAAACACAACTCAAAATTTCCAAAATAACAGACATAACTACACTAATCAAAATAATTTTAACAAAAACAATAATTACACTAATCAAAACCCCTTTAGAAACAATAATTATACGAATCAAAATCAAGTAAATAGAAACAGTAATTATACGAATCAAAATCAGGTTATTAGAAACAATAACACTTATCAAAATCAACCTCATGGGAATAGCCCGACAGGACAAATAAGAAATAATAATGCATCAGGCCAAGCTAGAAATAATTGGTATAATAACAATCCCCAAAACATTCAAAACTCAGGTCAACATAGATCAAGACAAGCTAGAATAGAACCTATGGAAGAAGACTCTTTAAGTAATAGAGCAGAAACTAACCAAATAGAGAATCATGAGTTTTTTATCAACTAGCCTCGGACAAAAGAAAAATATGCATACAGTTAACTTTTGAAAATATAGATTATATTGCATTCCTTGATACAGGATCAACCATTAGCCTTTTAAATTCAACTAGAGTTCCCTCAAGTCTTTACGAATATATGCACGATACACCAATTCAAATAAATACTATTCATGGTACTGTTAACGAAACAGCACAAGTAAAAACAAAATGTCCAATGCAATTTGATCAACCTTGCAATGCAAGAATCAAATGGACAAAAGTAGCATTAAATAAACCTTACGATTTCCTTATAGGAATGGATTGGATAAAGAACAATACAAAAACTATAGACCTAAAAAATGAGGAAATTATTTTAATGAATGACAGGCATCTTCCATTCTTAACCATAGTAATGGATGAAGTTAATGTGTTAGAAGTAGGCGAAGTTTGCAACATTCAAACAAATCACCTCAATGAATTAGAAAAAGAATCGGTAGAAAAACTTTTAAATAAATATAAAAAATTGATTTTCAAAGAAGGAGATCAATTAACAAACACAAGTACAGTAGTTCATGAAATAAAAACTACAACAGACCAACAAATTAATTCTAAGTTATATAGGTACCCCCCAAAACACGAAGTCGAAGTACGTAAGCAAATGGAAGAAATGGAGAAACAAGGAATCATTCGAAAGAGTAACAGTCGTTATAGTTCACCAATAATAGTTATTCCGAAAAAACTTGACAGTTCAGGAATACAAAAATACAGGATAGTCGTAGACTACAGAAAGTTGAACCAAGTAACCGTAAATGATAAGTACCCAATCCCCAATATCGAAAGTATATTGGATAAATTAGGGAAATCTCAGTACTTCAGCACATTAGATCTTGCTAAAGGGTATCATCAAATCTTGGTAGCAGAAAAAGACATTGAAAAAACTGCTTTTGTGACTCCATCAGGTCTATATGAATACGTCAGGATGCCATTCGGACTCAAGAATGCACCTGCAACGTTTCAAAGACTAATGAATGACATATTACGTGACTATATAAACAGAATATGCGTAGTATACTTAGACGATATATTAATATTCTCCACAACCTTAGAAGAACATATGCATTCACTAGAAAAAATATTTAGAAAATTACAAGATCATAATCTTAAAATACAAGCAGATAAATGTAGCTTCATGAAACGGGATACTGAATTTCTTGGTCATATTTTGACTAAGGAAGGGGTTAAACCAAATCCAAACAAAGTAAAAGAAATTGATAATTTAAAGATACCAAAAACAGAGAAACAACTTAAAGGTTTCCTAGGGATGACAGGGTACTATAGGAAATTCGTCAGGGATTATGCTAAGATTGCTTATCCGATGATTAGATATTTAAAGAAAGGCGAAACAATTAATATTAAAGACCCTCAGTATATTTCAGCATTTGAAAACCTTAAAGATTTAATAACTTCACATCCAATTTTAAAATATCCTGAATATGACAAGCCCTTTGTAGTTACAACAGACGCAAGCAATTATGCCATTGGCGCTGTTCTATCTCAAAATAGGCACCCGATATGCTTCGTATCCAGAACTCTTAATAAACACGAACAAAAGTACAGTGTAACAGATAAAGAGTTCCTGGTAATTGTCTACTCAGTCAACTATTTTCGACCATATTTAAATGGGAATCATTTTAAAATTGTAACTGATCATATTCCAATAAAATATCTAAATAACAAATACAAAGGAAAGGAGTTCTCTCAACGAAATCAAAGATGGCTCTTGAAACTTCAAGAGTATAATTTTGAAATCGAATATTTGAAAGGGAAAGAAGAAATTGTTAATAAGTATAAAACGCAACTAATATTAACTTACAGTACAATAACAAACGAAATAATAATTTTGCATGAACGAAGAATTATATATCTTAATCCTCTCGAAGGGGAAGACAAAATAAAAGATGTTTTAATTAGATTCATCAGGAAAGGAACAACAGGTATATATTCTGAGGTAGAAGACCATGATTATAATAAGGTTCAACAAGTTATAATTCAATTATTCTCCATGAACGAGAAAATAAAATTCATAAAATGTACTAATAGGGCAACCGAGATAAAAACCGAGGAGGAGATTCACAAACAGATCTCTCTTTATCACACTAAAGAATCTATGCACAGTGGTATAAACGAAACATACTACACTCATCAATGAAAAAACAGGTTTCTTAAAGATAAAAATTAAGGATTTAGAAATTACTAATCAAACAAATACTGTTTTACATATTATAAATCCAGAAGAAATTCTTAACACAATCACACTCATACAAACTAACATAAAACACTTACAAATTGAAAACAAAAATATGATATTTAAAGAAGTAGAAACACTTAAAGCTAAAATTAAGTCAATTACACCTAAAGAACAGAAAAGATTTAGAAAAGGATTAGTTAACATGGTAGGAAACGTAGAGAGATGGCTATTTGGAACCATGGATAATAAAGATAGAGAAAAAATTTGGAATTATTTAAATATAGCGGAACAAAATAGTCATAACGCAATTGAGACAATAAATGAATAAATCAAAATAAATAAACATTTCAATGAATCCATAGAAACATTAAAAACAATAATTTTAGACGATATAAAAAACATACTTAATACTTATAATAAAATAGAAAACTCTATTTCGAAAATTGTACAACAACAATTATTTTTAGATCAAATTACCAAATTAAGGTTTATAGAAAACAAAATAAATCAAATTCAAGATAACGTTGTATCAGCAAAATATAATATAATACACCCCAGTATATTAACATTAGAAGAACTAAATGAATATGAAATTGATTTGCATAAACTAAAATTAATAAAAATGGGTATACTAGAATACAAAATTAAATTTCTTATAATTGCCATTAAAATTCCTAGAAATTATGTAACAGTAGAACAAAATTTAATTTTACCTTTACCCAATGATGAACATTTTGAAATTGATTACGAAAACGAATATATTATAGAAATAAATAATAAAACATTTGTATACCAAAATGATGTACCTTTACAACAATTAAAACCAAGCGAACATTGTATTCTAACTAAAAATTGTAAATTGAGATATAACAATAAAACCCAAATTCAAATAATAGATGATGAAACTGTAATTATAAAAAATGCATACAAAGAAGAATTGAAACATAATTGTGATGGCAGAAAAATTTTATTAAATAATAATTATCTTATTAATTTTTTTAACTGTCAAATACATTTGTTAAAAGAAAGTTTTTATAATAACCAAACAATAATTCAAGAAAAATATTTCTACCCTGAAAATAATTTTAATACTTCTTTTCAAAAAACAATCACTTTTGATGATGTTGTTTTAAATAATTTTGAAAATATTAAAGAAATTAAAGAATTGAAATTTCATAAAAATATATCATATGTAATAAACGTTAGCATGATTATAATAATTATTTGTACAACAGTAAGCATAACCTATTTTTGCAGTAAAATTTATAATAAAGCATACAATGTAAAACAACTAAATTATAGAATTCAGGAGAATTCTTACTCAAACCGAGGAGGAGTTACATATGATATACCCACCAAACAACCAAATGCAACATCGACACATTTGGATCAAACCAAACAATCAAATACAACATCAGCACATTTGGATCAACCCAGACAGCCAAATGCAACATCAGCAATAAAGGTTCAACAACCTAGTCAAGAAATCAATGCACAATCAGCAATCAATAAGTATAAAAACGAAGACATCATAAACAGAAGCCCCCCAATAATACGTATACTACCTCGATAGTCGCAGCGACACTTGGACGGCGGGCTATCTTGGTTTTCGGAATAATTTTATTTTGTTTAATTTTATTTTGTTAATAAAGCGTAAGAAGCCTGTGGCCCAAATAGAAAAAAAAAAAAGAAAAATTAATTTTTTTTTATTTCATTGTGGCAACAGTAAATATAATTCGTGTGACAACATACACAAAAGAAAAACCTAGTATAACGTAAATTTTAAGTCCTATTTCTTTAATTTTGTAAACTCAAATCTTTGAAGAAAAAAATGCCACAAAAAAATGGAAAAAAATTGCCACAAAAAAATGGCAAAAAAAAACGCCGCGGGGCAAAAAAAAAATACCGCGGTAAAAAAAATTGCCTCTAAAATTTTTTTTGCCCCGCGGCATTTTTAATTGGCCAGTGGCATTTTTTTTTTGCCATTTTTTTGTGGCATTTTGTTTTGCCACCATCATTTTTTTTTGTCCCTCGGCATTTTATATTTGCCTCGCAACATTTTTTGCCCCGTGGCATTTTTTTTTTGCCCCGTAGTATTTTTATTGCTATCCGTCCTTTTTTTGCTCCGCGGCATTTTTTTTTGCCCCGCGGCATTTTTTTTCCCGCGGAATTCATTGTTGTGACTTTTTTTTTTACCTCGCGGCGTTTTTTTTGCTCTGCAGCTTGTTTTTACCCCGCGGCATTGTTTTTTGCCCCGCGGCATTTTTATTTGCACCGCGGCATTTTTGTTTGCCCCACGACATTTTTTGTTTGCCAGTTGCCACCGTCATTTCTTTTTTCCCCGCTGCGTTTTTCTTTGTCCCGCGGCATTTTTGTTTGCCACGCGGCTTTTTTTTTGCCCCGTGGTTCTTTTTTGCCCCGCAACATTATTGTTTGCCCCGTGGCATTTTTTTTCCCGCGGAATTTGTTGTTGTGCTTTTTTTTTTACACCGCGCCGTTTTTTTTGCTCCGCAGCGTGTTTTTACCCCGCGGCATTGTTTTTTGCCCCGCGGCATTTTTATTTGCACCGCAGCATTTTTGTTTGCCCCACGGCACTTTTTGTTTGCCACCGTCGTTTGTTTTTGCCCCGCTGCATTTTTCTTTGTCCCGCGGCATTTTGTTTTACCCCGCGGCTTTTCGTTTTGCTACGCGGCATTTTTGTTTGCCACGCGGCTTTTTTTTTGCCCAGCGGTTCTTTTTTGCCCCGCAGCATTATTTTTTGCTCCGCGGCATTTTGTTTGCCCCGCGGTATTTTTTTTTTTTGCCCCACGGTATTTTTTTTGCCACCGTCATTTGTTTTTGCCCCGCTGCATTTTTCTTTGTCCCGCGGTATTTTGTTTTACCAGGCGGGTTTTCGTTTTGCCACGCGGCATTTTTGTTTGCCACGCGGCTTTGTTTTTTGCCCCGCAATTCTTTTTTTCCCCGCAGCATTATTTTTTGCCCCGCGGCATTTTTTTGTTTGCCCCGCGGTATTTTTTGTTTGCCCCACGGCATTTTTTTGCCACCGTCATTTGTTTTTGCCCCGCGGCATTTTTTTTTTTTGCCCCACGTTATTTTTTTTTTTGCCACCGTGCGTCGTTTGTTTTTGCCCCGCTACATTGTTTTTTGCCCCACGGGATTTTTTTTTGAAGCTCATTTCAAGTCAACGCAGGTATACAAAGAGGCCAAGCGAGCTGGAAGCTCCCTCGAATACCTCATGTAAACGGGGTAATTGATGAGAAACAAAGTCGATTTGGTTTTATCATCAATGTAATGTGGAATTCATTTCAACCATTTCAAATCGGTTATTTTTTTTGTTGAAAAGAATTTTGTAAAAAAATCGATTGTTTTATGTGATTGTGTTGGTACCATTTGGATTTGACAGGAATTTTTATACACAAATTGTTGCGCCCGAAATTAATAAATATTCAGTGCCGTTTGACGACTGATAACACACAATTTTTTGTATTTATTTGCAAGTATTTTCTTAAATTTATAAATTATTGACTTTAGAATTTTTGTTTCTACGACGCAAAAAAGGAAAAAAATTGATTTGAAGAATGAGAGATGTCAACTCTTCGTAGTGTATGATGTAGATTTTGCTAAAAAGGCATTATTTGATTTTGTTTAGAAAAATTGATATTTTATTCTAAACTTATCGATATGTAATCGGTTTTTTCGCTGTCAAAAGGTTCAAAAGAATTCAACATTAGTGTCAATCTGTCAAATGTCAATGTCAGGTTTTTTTTTTATAGCAGTGTCAAGTTATTTGTCGATGTTTATTGTTTATGTTGTGTTGTGCAGTTGGAGGTAAACAAACCCAAATTAAAAAGTAATTTGTGATTTACGACTTAACTTTCGCGAATTTAAAAGATAATTTATTGAATTATTGTCAATTTCATCAAATTTCTTTAATAATTATTGTCAATAAAAAGTGATCGTGTGTAGGGTCCTCTATACCTACAATACTTACCCAACAGCTCCATTGCCAATATTTTAGGCAATAAATTACATAGCTGATTGCCCAAAAAGGTGGACGTCAAAATTGTTTGACTCGACGGCGATGTTGGAAAGCAATAATTGCATCTTATCTACCGGGCATTATTACCATTGCGAAAGCGTCTCCATTGTTGGAATTCAAAGAAATGTAAATAATGGAAGTGGCAATTTACTACCCTAAATATTGCCAATGGAGCCGCTGGGTTAAGTACAAAACTCCAAAAGACGGAGCTAAATCCTCTAGGAAAACCAATGGAAAATGACACCATTTCTGTATTTATAAATTATCTATAAACCATTATTTTTGGTGTGAATAAAGATATAAACCTAACCGATCACCGTTTTCAATCCCTTCAATTCTAATTTATAAAAATAATCATGAATTTTTCACAAACCAATAAACTATCTTGTCAAACCATGTTGCTCCATGTAAACACACCTTTAATTATTCACCATTTCACCACCCACAACTAACCAAACCACCCACTCCACCACAGAACGAGATATCTCATCTCTCCCTCAACTACCATTCGTCATTTACATGCATGCAGGTGGAGGTGGATTATTTCCTTCAAGTTAATCCAGTTCAGTTCGGCTCGTTTAGCTAAGAAAAAAATAAATTATTTAAAATATTAGTTTTCAATGTGCGGTACTTAAATTATATAAAAGTGTTGATTAAATATTAAAGTTTATATTTATAAAAAAAAAATTATGAAATCGATCGCATAAAAGTGTTTTTTAATGAAAAAATAAATTTGTATTCAAAAGTGAATTTCATTGTGTGTGTGTCGGTTCGGTCGGTAGTGAAGTGTTAAAATCAAATTGGAGCTTTGAAATTAGGCGGTGAAATTTGAAAAGAATAATTTTTGAATTGAAACGGTTATGTTAATAAATTATTGTTTTTTTTTTGACTTTTTACTATAATATTTGACTAGAAATACCTATTTGTTAACAACCTTTGCTTTTTTTAATTATAAAAAATGTTGTGTAATGTATTTTTACTTGTTTTTTTTTTAATTCTAGGTAAGCGTTTTGATGACCATAATTATTACATATTTGAATTTATAACAATCTGGTGAGTAATTTTAATGTTTTTACGTTATTAAAATGTTAAATATTATTAAATATACGTACTTACCTTTTATATTATTAAATTATCTCTTAAAATTTGAGTCCACAGCTATGCTTTAATTAGTTTTCTTGCCATTTGTTTCAATCTTTTTTACTTATGTAGGTATGTTTAATATGTATTAAAATACGTTTATATAGTTTATCGAGGAAATATAATAAAAATCTCGATCGCGATATTCCGTGTATTTGACTAGAATTTTGATGTTTTTTTTTTTTTTTTTGATTTTTATGAGCTGGAATATAATTCTAAAGTCTAGTTATCCTGTTATAATGGAAGAAGGTTACTTGCTAATTGTTTGTGGGGCAGATAACCTATTTCCTTAGAAATCAGAAGTTTTTTTTTCGGGATGAAAGATTATTTAAAATCGATTGGTTTTTCTTCGTTGCCAGAGTTATATTCATTCTCTCACTTTGGTTTCTTATTCTTTTGGTCCTGCCTGGAGACATTATCCTTTTATCTTAAGATGTTCGGTGCAACTTTCTGCGACTGAGTTAGCCAATGTGTTTTCCATTCTGCATATAGGTATTCGTTGTCATATCCATATTTTCTTACAATCCAAGGGCCAAGGCAGGTACTATAAAATGCAGTGTGCCAAAAAGAATTTCACAAATTAATCTTTTAAGTTTAAGACTAGGTGAATGAATTTTTTGAATAAACTTGCCAGTTAGGTGATTAAAACTAACTTTTTCTTAAACTTTTCTTAACTTTAGCGTTTTTCTTGATTCAGCTAGAGAAGTTGGTAGTTTCACTTGTACCCGAAAAGTTGTCCTCTTGGTAAAATGTTTGGTTTATAATAAATAGGTAGGTATCCTTTTTATAGAGTAGTTCACTTCCCAGCCTCGTCCACCTAAAAAATAAAAAGTTTTTTTTTCAGGGCTACTGCCTCTTGCGAGGAATTGACAAATTCTCCAAGAGTATCACTTGTCACGAATAAGTGCTTTTCGTCTAGCCGTTCGGATTCGGCACAAAATTATAGGTCGCTTCCATTCCTGTCGACAGGTATTTTTGA
Organism: Melangyna quadrimaculata; assembly: GCA_949320155.1. Taxonomy (NCBI): domain Eukaryota; kingdom Metazoa; phylum Arthropoda; class Insecta; order Diptera; family Syrphidae; genus Melangyna; species Melangyna quadrimaculata. The sequence continues at coordinate 160,009,711 of OX439484.1, read as the reverse complement.
AAATTTCTCGAAAAGCATCAGGTTTTTTTTAAGAAATATCTTTGGAAAAATTTAAGCTTATAATATTCTACAAAGAATAGATGAATATAATTTTTTTTGTTAGACTAATGAATTTTGAGACAAATGAGCGCAAATGCAATAGTGTGAAAAATAACACATTAAAGTAAGCCCACATTTTGTCCCTGTTCTTTAAAACCTCTTGCTCCGGCGAAAAAAGTCGTTGATCTTTTTTGTGCTGAATTTTAATAGCTACCGTTTTTCCAAAGACAGTTCTTAAAAAACATGATGCTTTTCGAGAAATTTTCAAAAAAATACTGGACTTTTCCCCTTTCACCCTACAAACTCGAAAGTCCTTGCCCAAATTTAAGGTTTTTATTTTAAAAAAATGCGTAAGACATCAAAATGAAGCCCTCCACCAAAATTCAGCTTTGTCGGAGTTATATTTGAAAAGATATTTTAATTTTATCGATATACTTGAACAAAAATGTTTTATTTTTGTTTTATTTTTAACCTGTTTTATTGGATTCAAACGGTTATAACTTTCTATCTGAGCAACGCCTTAGCAAGTTTTATACCTTTTTAAAAACTACAGAAAAACGGGATATTTTTGAAATATAAAACCTGTATTGTGTGTCATACTGCTCTAAAGAAGATTGAGGTCAAAAATTAAGTTTGGTCAAAGTTCGAGTTTATCTTTTAGTTTGTCATTGTCATTGTTAAAATCGCTTAATAATAATAAAAAAAAAGTAAGGAATATCGCCTCTAGAAAAAGGTCTGTTCTAAACAGCGCAATTTTTTTTTTAACCGTTAGTTTGGTCTATCTGCTCGTTTAAAAAAAAGTAAATTTTAGAATGTCAAAAACTAATTTAAAAAAATATATAACGGGATGCAAATTTGAAAAAGTAACGGGCATCGCCCCTGGAAAATTAGTTGCACAACATTTTGGTATTTGAAATTTTCCAATATCATTGATACTTTTCGAGGTCTGCTACTTTAAAAGAAAAAAAACCTCGGGTGCAGCGATCTTCAGCTTCATTCTTATTTGGGATTTTGGACGCTTGCTTTCATAAGATCTTTGGTGATGTGTCTAAGCGTTTTTCCACTTTTGTTTAACTTGAGATTGCGATATAATAGAAGTAAAAAGATTATTAGGTTTAGGTAAATTTATTAAAATTTAAAAACAATCAAAGTCGATTTTTTAATCAGACCATACATCTTGTTGGTACAAAACGTGAAATTAATAGGTCCCGCAAAAATTCTGTACATATCTGTTGGTATGTATGTCTGTCTGTACCTCTAAGATCATAGACTGCTGGCTGAAGTGATATTTATCAATCTTGTGCATTAATACTTATAACTTATGTATAAGTGATAGGTACCCTCAAGGAGAAATTGATTTAAGTATCAAAAATTAACGTCACATTCCGTCAAACCGTTGAGGCCAATCTTTCTGTCTTGCAAATTTTCTAGGGCAAAAATGTCTGTGTTTTATTGGAATCGTATATAGTCTACAAATTTCAAAAACTGTTATTACCTACCTATAGTTGAAAATATTTTTAATTGTGATATATCTAGGTAGGTACTAAAGGGCAAGTTTTGGATTTGTAAAAAAAATCGAACATTGGGCAAGGCCCTAATAAGTTTTCAGTAGGGGAAATCTAGACGAGGAAAACTTGTCGGATATTTGGCAAGCCCTTGCTGTCGAGTAGTAGCCCGTAGCGTAATGGTTAGTACGTTCGACTGTCACGCTGGGGGTCTGGTTTCACTTCCCAGCCTCGTCCACCTAAAAACTAAAAAGTTTTTTTTTTCAGGGCTACTGCCTCTTGCGAGGAATTGACAAATCCTCCAAGAGTATCAATTATCACGAATAAGTGCTTCTCGTCTACCCGTTCGGATTCGGCATAAAATTGTGGGTCCCTTCCATTCCTGTCGACAGGCGCACTGGTTCTTCACGAGCCATTGTGCCACCCAATTTATATATAATTTATTTTTTTTTTTGCTGGATTTTGGTGGCAAAAATTTAGACGAGGGAGGGAGGAGATGAGGCCCTGTCTAGTAAAAACTTGGTTGACATGTTTCAGTACCCCACCAGGAATGTCTCTTGCACACCAAAAACAAAAATTTTATAAGGACTATGCAATTTAGCATCATATGACACTTTTTTCTCTCTTTCCTTTGCCTTATTTTTCATATCACACTTCTTAAATATGGGTGCGAAACATCTGTGTAATATAAAATTGTTCAATGACAAAAGACATGTTCTAAGTTGTTCTAACTAAAAAGCAAGTACATAAAATCCGGTTCTATTATGTATATATTTGTTATGCAATATAGAATGAAAGTTATTCACTTTCGACATTGAATTTTTGCATAGCGAGTTAACCCAGTGGGTAGCGCTTTGGATTGACAAACAGAAGGTCGCGGAATTAAGTCCCACATAATCCAGCTTTTTCTTTTTTGAGCCTGACGAAGCAAAGGGGTTCATTATCGCCAAAGCCCGTATTCTCTAGTGCCTTGTCGAAAACATAGATTGTTTTTCTGCGCGGGTAACATTACGATGAAAGAGAACGTGAAAAAAGTGGTTCCGGCAAATCTGTCTGTCTGTCTGTATGTTCGAATTGCAGCCGCTGAAGCGATCTTTTTCAAACTTTGGACTTTAGGGTCTTAAGGGAAAATTGTATTTTTTTTTTATCTCAAACAACAAAGGTATACCTGCCATACAACTGTTATGAAAAAAATAATTTATCTCAAAAAGGGCTCCAACGATTTTTATAAAAAAGAAAATATAAATAACTAACTAAGAGTATGGTTAATATTTTACTGAAAAAATATTGACCAATAACGGGTATAAACCGATTTTTTGATATTTAACTTTCTCGTTAAGAACTACACCGATTTTAACTAAAAAAAATGTACAGGAGGTCCTTCAAAATTGATATTACATTATTTTCTAATAGGTAATTCAATATCTTGATTGTTTTAATTGTGTGCAAAATTGTATTTTGTTAAATTCTAAAAATTGGCATTGTAATTTAAAAAAAAAAAAATTTTTACAGAAAACTTTTGTTACTTTTTGCAGAAAAACTTTGTTATTATCTATACAAAAGCAAGTTCGTCCGATCCAGTCGTGCTGTTTATTTATTTAATGTTTTCATATTTTCAGAAATTTAAGTTTTTTTTTTTTTTAATTCAATAAATTCAATAAATAGAATTTTAATTTTCACTTGAGTTACACCTTCTAGGTGTTATGGCGAGTTATAGACAGTAATGGAGCTCTAGGTTTTGATCAAACTTGGTATTACAATGATAGGGGAAAAAAGAGTGTCGCGCAATTCTGTCTGTTTATCGATAGGGTTGCAGCTTAAAAACCTTGTTGGATTTACTTCAACCCTTGAACGGTGTATTTTTGGTTAATAGTATGTCCACAGTCCACACTTTGCTTAGATTTTATTAGGACCAAAAATAGCTATAAGGAAAATATTTTTTTTTTTTTTACAAAATCGGTTGTATTTTTGTTTTGTTATGATCTCTGGTAGAATCGTTTTATGGTTTTTAATTTTCTCGAAAATAGAAGAAACTTGGAATAAAATTCGTTAAGAATTTTGAACATCCGTATCGCAAACCAGTCGAGGCTTACGTTAAGAAACCGATCTAATATCAATGATGTATTTTTATCAAATAAAACTCGTTAAGAGTTTTGAGTTGACGAAACTCATTAAAATTTTGAAACACAAAAAAACAAACTCGTTTTGAGTTTAGGAAGAATTCGTTAAGAATTACGGCTTACTACGCGATGAAACGTGAAATAAAACTCGTTAAGATTGTGTCACAAAACAACTCGCTTTTAAATTCAGCCTTTCGTCAAGATATTCAATAATACAAATAATGTAATAATAAAAGAAAAGTATAAAATAAAACTCGTTAAGAGTCTTAACAAAATTCCATATAGTAAAAACAAAAACTCGTTAAGAGTTTCGAATTAATTCGGTAAAAATTGTGGCTCATGACGCGATGAAATGTGGAAGAAAATCCTTAAGACCTCGTCATAGAACAACTCGCTATCAAAACAGTGCTTTGGTTAAGCAATCGCTGCATTTTTACGCGACAGAATACTCAATAAGCTCGAAGCTAATTAAGAATACTATTTTTGTCATGTTATATCAAAAATAAACTCGTTCAGAGTTTAGTAAAACTCCATGGAAATAATTTCGTTAAGAATCTTTAAAAGCCGTGTCACAAACCAACTCGCTATAAGACCAGGGTTTCGTTATAAAATCTAATATCTCTGTCGTTGCATTTTTACGCGGAAAAGTATAAAATAAAACTCGTTAAGAGTTTTAACAACTTCGTTCAGTTAAGAAATAATTCGTTAAGAATTATGACTGATTACGCGATGAAACGTGAAATGAAGTTCATTAAGACCGTGTCGCAAAGCAAGTCGCTCAGTTTGTTAAGAATTTTTCCTTATTACGCGATAAACGTGGAATAAAATTCGTTAAGACTGTGTCGTTTCATAATGAGTTTCAAAATCATAAAATAATGAGTATAAATCAGGGTTTTCGTTAAGTAATCCAACAAATAATACAAATGATATCAATTTTGTTATATTTTTACGCGGAAATTTTAAAAATTCTCAAGCTTTTCCTTGTGATCTTCTGGTCTTCACTGAAACTCGGCTAACCGCTTCGATCATTGACACCGAAATTTTTGATCAAGAGTTCTTAGTTTTCAGGAAAGACCGTCATGTAGACAATGAGAATATAGTAGGTGGAGGAGTCTTAATTGCTATTCGAAATAATTTCAGTGCGACGCTTGTAACATTCCCTTTTAGTCTAGCTATAGAACTTATTTGTATTAAAATATCCCTTCAATCGAAAGATGTATACGTTTTAATTGTCTACATTCCTCCTAAAAGCTCACTTTCAGTCTTTGTAGAGCTTTCTCTAGCCCTTGATTATCTAACCGACATCGCGGGTTTGGATTCCACTATTCTTCTATTAGGCGATTTCAACCTTCCACACATTAATTGGATACCATCAGAAGACGAGTCCTACTTTGAAGCATCTCTGCTTTCATCCCAGCAGGAACTTCAATTGTTGGACAACATTACCTCTACAGACTTACAGCAAATTAGCTGTATCAAAAATTGTAAAAATCGATTTCTCGATTTAGTTTTTTCTTCCGACGCTGTTAGTACAGTAGTGGCCGAATCCACTTTTGCTATACCTAACATAGATAGGTATCATCCTCCTTTGAACATCTTTCTTGACTTGAGCGGTCATTTACCCAGTAATAGTAATACTCAAGACCACTCATATGTTTTTGATTTTCGTAAGGTAAATTTTCAGTTGCTATCTGATCGATTACGTACTTCTGGTATTGATAATATACCAATCTCAGGTGACATTGACGATGCAGTTTCTTATTTTTATCTAGTTTTAAAAAACTGTTTAAATGACATAGTTCCCCAAAAATTATCCAAATACTCAAACATAAGCCATCCATGGTATACAAAAGAGCTCAAAATTCTCCGCAACAAAAGAAATAGGGCTTGGAAAAATTACATAAAAAGTTTGTCTTCGCAAAACTATGAAATTTATATATCTGATGGATATCCACTCCACCCCAGAAATTTGTTTGGCATTTGCTAATAATTTTCGTCAATCATTTATTGACACTCCAATCAATGTTGATGAGGATTACTTCCGTTATTCAGAAGATTGTCCGCAGGCTACATTTAACAATATTCATTTCGATATTGACATAGTTTTACATTATCTCTCTATTTTTCATAAAGATTTCTCACCAGGTCCAGACGGTATCCCTCCAATTGTTTTGAAAAAATGTAAATCAATCTTAGCATCCCCCTTCTAAATATCTTTGCCCTGTGGAAGAAGGCATTCATCACCCCAATTTTTAAATAAGGTGACAAATCAGATATTGCTAACTACAGACCAATCTCTAAACTATCTTGCATTCCGAAGCTTTTTGAGCAAGTGGTGTGCGATAGTTTGACACTCAACTGTAAGAATATCATTTTCAAACAACAACATGGTTTTATGTAGAAGCGATTGACGGTGACAAATTTGCTTGTATTTATGCACAGGTGCTCAAATACTTTGGAACGTGGTCAAGAGCTTGACTGTATCTATACAGACTACTCCAAGGCTTTTGATCAACTATCCCATGAAATTATCACGTTTAAACTTAAAGCGTTTGGATTTCCTCATGGATTCATCGCTTGGATTTCATCAAATCTCCAGAATAGATCTTACCAGGTTTAATTTAGAGTCTTTCTCCAACACTTTTATTGCTTAATCGGGGGTTCCTCAGGGTAGTCATTTAGGACCTCTCCTTTTTATATAAGCTATTAATGATGTCCCGTTGTGTGTACGTAATAGCGAAATTCTTATATTTGCGGATGATATGAAAATTTTCAAAAGCATAGCATCTGCTAGTGATCGATTGCTTCTGCAGAACGATATTAACAATTTCGTTTTATGGTGTCATAAAAACGGTTTGAATCTGAACCCAATTAAATGTCAAGCCATGACTTTTTCTAAGAAAAGGATTCCAAATTCATATTATTATAAAATTTCCGAACATGTTTTACTTCGTGTTCAATGTTTTAAAGACCTTGGAGTTAATTTTACTTCTACGCTTGATTTTCGGAACACATCAATTTTATTGTTAAAAAAGCAAACTCTATGTTGGGATTTGTAAAGCGATGGGCTAAGGAATTTCAAGATCCTTACGTAAACCTCGCTCTTTACAACTGCTTAGTTCGACCCCAGCTTGAATATGCATCTCAGATATGGACTCCTTTCTACGAAGTTCAGAAAAATAGGATAGAAGCAGTACAGCGTAATTTTATTCGTTTCGCGTTGAAGGGATTACAATGGGCAGATCCTTATAACCTTCCGCCTTACGAGCATCGAATAAATCTTCTTCAGATCCAAACTTTGTCTCAACGGAGGATCAGTAATGAAATTGTATTCGCAGACCAACTTATAAGTGGTGTTATCGATGAGCCCGATTTATTAAATTGCTTAAGTTTCAACGTTCGTGGAGGGGCCCACAACCTTCGCAGTCTGGATTTGTTGAACTTACCCCAGCATCGTACTAATTTTAGATTGCATGAACCGTTAACCCGTATTTGCAAGCTATTAAATTTAAATGAAGGTATTTTTGACTTTAATATAAATAAAATTAAACTTAAAAGTGTATTGAAGACCACAGTCATCGGCTGACCTTCCAACCGCAAAGACCTATCTATTGAGGTAAAGAGTGATTTTTCTCATTTCCTTGATTTTTTCCCACCATTAAATTATTATATACTTTAATTTGTATTTTTTCTGTACTGTCAAATAAAAAATTAAAGAAAGTTTCTCCTAACGAATTATAAACATTTAATCGGGATGAGCCCGAAGTATAATCGCTTATCGGGAAACCGATTCGGTATTCTTGACGAATGTGCGCTATCCGATCCCCCTGACCCCGTTCCCCCCATAAAAGAATAAAAACATCAAGTAATATTTTCAGTGAATTCCCAGACCTACCAACAAAATCCATATATAAAAATCCACGTTTTGTGCATATTACATCAAAAGATGAATCCGAATCCTTAACCTCAATCAGCGTGTTCATTTTGAAAAAAACAATCGACGCAATTAGCACTCAGTATGAGAAAATCTCGCAACTAAGAGACGGTTCAATTTTGATTTTAGCGAAAGATCAAAATATAGCCGATTAATTCATCAAATCGAAATTCCTTGATAAAATTTGCCCGGTTAATATTAAGCTTCATAACAACCTTAACCTCTCAAAAGGCATAGCATATGCGCCTTGCTTAATTAATGTTCCTGAGGCAGAAATCATTTCGGAACTCAAAAGCCAAAATATAACAGACGTATACAAATTTACCAAACTTCAAGACAATAAAGAAAGAAAACCTACTGGCCTCATGATATTTACATTTGACTTGTTTCAAGTTCCCAACACAATCGAAATTGGTTGGTACAAAACAAAAATTTCGGAATATGTTCCAAACCCGATGCGTTGTAGACAATGTCAACTACTTGGTCACACAAAGAAATGGTGCAAACGTGCTGCTTCTTGTGAAATATGTAATTTCCCCCCTCACGATGATAAAAACTGTACTCGCACTCTGTGTGCCAATTGTTCAGGACCCCACCCCGCCTCCTCAAAAACCTGTCCAAAGTATATCCAAAGTAAAAAAACACTTGAAATTAAAACAAAAAACAAGTGCACCCTAGCTGAAGCTAGACGCATCCAAAAAGAACGGAACCCAATTCGTTCCACTTTCTCTTCAGATCTCTATTCAGAGAAACTTAAGCAAACTTCTCATGAAACAAACACCACTATACTTCCCACCTCCTTCTCTTTTAACGAAAAAAATATTGCAACCAACGAAAAACCAACACACCAAAATTCTTTCAACAACCAAACCTCATCAAACTCTAACTCAAAAATAACTCAAAATACAGATAAACAAGATCCTTTTAAAATTACAAATGACGATTACTCTTCTCTGACTCAAAGACAAAATCCTCAAAAAAACTCAAACGCCAACATTGATAACATAATAACTCAAACTCACAACGCTCACTTAAGAGCACATCTGCAAAACATTCCGACCAACGACGGCAATATCAACTTAACTGAACACACTCAAACAGCATCCTCATCTAATTTCAACAACAAAAACCACATCAATTCACCTTCCAATTCTTCCTCTTTAACTCAAACAGATTTGTCTATGAACATAGATAATGAATATGAAACCCCTTAATAAGAACATTGACCACACAACAACCTGCGCCTCTACCGATGATGGAAGCCCTCGCCAAGATGGAGGGGGCTCCCATCACCGATGGAGGAATTCGCGGGAATTCTTTGACGTCAGGTGGAAATCTGGCTTCTGTCTGCACATTGAATTGTGCAGATAATAAGACAGACTCCACCGACTATAATGATCTCAAAATTCTGCAATGGAACATGAATGGTTATTTTAATAACTATCATGCACTCCAATTGCTCATAAAAGACCTAAATCCATCTATAATATCCATTCAAGAAACGCATATAAAACACAACCAACAACCATTTCCACCAAAAAAATATTCATCTTTGTTTCAAAATTTAGATTGTAATACAACTTCGAAACAAGGTACATGTCTCCTTGTGCACAAAGCAATTCCGCATAAGTTCATCAAAATTAATTCCAATATATCTGCAGTTGCAGTTGAAATCGATCTGAAATTTAAGTTAACTATCGTTGCACTCTACATCCCACTGGAACAAAAATTCGAAGTCAGTGATCTCGAAAACATTTTGAGAAATATCTCAACCCCAATCATCTTAACAGGTGATTTTAATGCTTGGAGTCCCTCTTGGGGTTCTCCCATTATAAATAGTCGTGGTAAAATAGTCGAAAACTTCATAGCTAACACTGGGCCTACAATTTCAAATGGCGGACGTCCCACACACTTTTCAACGCATGGCACATTTTCCCACGTCGATCTTACTCTCGTATCACCACACCTCAGCCCAACAACTACTTGGAAGGTCTTCGATGACTTGTGTGGTAGCGACCACTTCCCCATCCTCACCACAATAGTAACAGACAATAGCCTTAAACTCCCAAAAACTCAACCTAAATTCCTGACAGACTTAGCTAAATGGGATTTATTCCAAAACGAATTCACAAAACAAATATCGCTTAGGCCAACCTCCAATAACATTAAAAGAGAAGCTGCTTGCGTTGTCAAGTCAATTCGTTCTGCAGCTAACTTGTCGATTCCTCAAACTACAATGAAAACACACTGTAAAACTGTCACCTGGTGGAACCCCAACCTTAATAACTTGCGCCAAAAAAAACAAGTAGCATTTAAACTTTTCAGAAAGACACCTTCTGAAACAAATCTTATATGTTACCGTAAGGCAAACGCCCAGTTCCGAAAAGCTGCGAAGGTCGAAAAAGCCGCCTGTTTTAGTAAATTTACTTCTGAAATTAACAAAAACTCGACTCCCAAAAAAATGTGGGCCGATATTAAATGCCTCACTGGCAATTACATTCCCCACACAATTAAAGCCATTAAAACAGAAACAACTAATTTAACCTGTCCAATTGAAATTAACAAATATTTTGCAGAGTGTTGGGAAAAATCCCAAGATGATTCTAATTTTCATCCAAATTACTTAAGAGAAAAGTATGAATCACTTTACAAGAACGTACCGTCTCACACCGTTTCACCTTCAGCAAAGTTGATCGAATTTCCTATAAATATGTTAGAATTTGAAAGCAGCATGTGTTCTGCAAAAGGTAAAACTCCAGGATTTGATAGAATCTCGTACACAATGCTTAAAAACTGTCCATTTGATCTCAAAACAAAGTTGTTGTCCTTATACAACAGTATTTTCGATAAAGGAATAATCCCCCAAACATGGAAAGTTGCAACTATCGTTCCTATACCAAAACCAAATAAAGACCACTCTAAACTATCAGGATACCGACCAATATCCCTTCTCCCTTGTACCTCAAAGATTCTATAAAAAATTATTTCTAAACGTATATTTTGGTTCCTAGAAAAAAACAACCTAATTGACAAAAATCAACTAGCTTTCAAAAAGGGAAGAAGTACGATAGATTCACTTCTACATCTGGATACTTTCGTATCATCGGCTCTTTCTGAAAAAAATCACGTTTCGATTTTTTCAATTGATTTTGAACAAGCTTTCGATAGAATCGGCCAACATGTTGTCTTAAAACAACTAATTCAATGGAAAGTTGGGCCAAAAATATTAAACTATGTTAAAGCTTTTCTAACAAACCGTAAATTTCGATTAAAAACTAACAACATTAATTCCTCTATTTACAATTTAAAGAACGGCATCCCCCAAGGATCGCCACTATCAGTAAGTAAGTTGAAATTAGTAAAATTATTAATAATAGCTCACAAATATCACAAGTGCTTTATGCAGATGATCTAATTTTGTTTTCAAAATGTAAAGACCTAAGAGTCCTAGCAACAACTTTTTCAGATATAATTAATGACTTGTCTGGGGTGAGATATCTGGCTCCAAGATATCAACCTCAAAATGTGAGCTTTTACATATATGTCAGAAACATAGTTGCCAAAAATGTATCGAAGGAGTAAGCCTCAATAATATTGATATTAAAAATGTAAATTGTTCAAAAATATTAGGCATCATGTTTGATTCAAAATATAGTTTTAAGGACCACTGCACATACCTAAAAAAAAGCCTTACTACCAGGCAAAATCTAATAAAGTATTTGTCTTCAAAAAAAAGTAATTGCAGTGTTAATACTATCGGTAATGTTGTCAGGTCTATAATACTCTCAAAAATCGACTATGGCCTACCAATTTATGGAAAATGCTCTAAAACATCCATGCAGCTCATCTCATCAACATACCACTCAGCCCTAAGGACTAGTCTCAAAGCTTTTCGCACAACGCCCATCAAAAATATTATAACTGAAACTGGACTTCCACATTTAAATGATAGACTCGAGTTTCTTACATGGCAGATAATTCAAAAAATCAGCTCTCCATATACAACTCCTGTTCACGATGATGTCAAAAAATTACTAGAAAGAAAAAAAACACCGAAATATCCTTCAGCTCTACAAAAGGCTCTTAAAGCAACTGTTGACCTTAACATCCCAATCGGCACAGCAAACAAACTAAAAATAAATCTTCCTCCATGGAATTTAACCAACCAATCTATAATCTCTCAACTCACAGCATATCCAAAAGCATCTACTAACAAGATAATCTACAAAACTATGTTTCTGGAAATAAAAGAAAATTATCAAAAGCTAGGGTAGCAATTTTGGTTTTCTGATGCATCAAAAACAAATGACAGAACTTCCTTCGCTGTTGTAAATGAAAACGGCTCTGTTATTATTAAGGGCTTGCTGCATGACACCACATCCACTTTTACGGCTGAGGCTTTTGCCATACTACAAGCTATTCAAGCTGCAAAAACGAAAAAAACAATTATCTTTACTGACAGCTTGTCATCAATTAACGCCATCAAAAACATAATCAACTCTTCTAACATTGTTGCAGAAATCCGTGACAAACTTATAGCCAAAAAAAAAACACCCTCAAATTGGCCTGGGTACCGGGACATACAGACATTATTGGCAACGAATTTGCAGATAGAGAAGCTAAACAAGCGCTCATGGAGCCCCTTGTTGAATTCTATCAATTCAACCAAAAAGATCTGAAAAAACACCTCTCAAAGACAATGAAAAACAAAACCATAGATACTTGGTCTGAATATCAACACCATTATTCAATGCTCAACCCATCCGCTGAAAAAGCCTTATATCCACTACATTTACCTGTCTCGATGATTAAGCCCTATATAAGGCTCAGATTGGGACATACCAACATAACCCACAAACATTTAATCACCAAAGAACCTGCCCCACTTTGCGACTACTGTGACGAAAAACCAACCTTCACCATATCTCATATGCTACAATGCACTAACATCGATCGAATATGCAAAAACATCTCTGGTAAACACCTTCAACAACTCTTGACAAACATAACCGATATTAACATTAGATCAGTATATGAAATTATTTTAAAACTGAAGCTAGAACACTTAATTTAGTTATATTTTAAATATCAAATAGCGAAAAGTCCTGGTAGCTATCGCTTTATCTATTAATTATTGAAAATGTAATTTATTTTATACTTCAATAAAGTTATAATAATAATAAAAAAAAAGTATTGAAGACCAGTATACCACGCTCATAAATGTTTGTATAAGTCACAATATACCTATGTTATTATTGTTTTATGTTTTTGTTCTTGATTGTCTCATTTTGTGTTGAGAATCCGTTCTCCTTAGTGTTTTTTTTGTAGTCTGTCTGTTACTACTAACACTGCACTAAGTGATGAGCCGGTGTACACATTTTTGTGTTGGCAATTCTTGGTCGTAAGTTGCAGCTTGATTTAAGCGCTCTTTGACAAAGATCTGATAGTGTAAAAAAAAAAAAAATATTCCTAACTCGTTAAGAGTTTTGAAGAAAATCGGTAGCAAAATTGAAAGTTAAAACTCGTTTGAAGTTGAGAAAAAATTAGTTGACGAAACTTAGAATAAAATTCGTTAAGAAAAGGAAAACTTTAAACACCATAGGAAAAGGCTACTTTTGGGTAAATTTTGTATGATCTGTTGCAAAACTATTTGTTTGGTTTTTGATTTACTCGAAAATGGTTCCCTTAATTTTTAGAAAAAGTTTGGTGTTGACAAAGTTTCTTATGTGAACATAAATTAAAATAATGTAGAACCTATACCAACATTCTTGAAAACTACTTTTTGTAGTTGAAAAAAATTCAAAATATTTATTTTATCTTGTCAACAGTCAGAACTTACCGTAGAACAACTTTCCATATTTTCGACTTTCTCATTATTTTATGAAGCAAGTAAAATTATTTTTTTTTTTATACAGAAGCTTCGAAAAATTTTAAATTTACATATAAAAAAATTTCAAAAAATGTAAGTAAAAAAAGAAATATATTTCAATTTTTTTTAATTCAATTTTTCAAAAACAGGTTCATAAAATTTCTTTTGATTAAATTGTTAACTGTATATTAATAATTATCCCACGAAGAGGAGTCGGATAATTTAATTAATTTTTTTTTTTTAAATTTTACATAAGTCGAAGTACGTGTGCTCCAGTCGTGCATTTAATTTTGTTTTAATAATAAGGTTGTGTAAGGTTTTCAGTGATTTCGTTAAGGCTTCCAAAAAGAATTTCACATTGTTGCTGAGCTAAGCTAAAGAAACTCAACATGATAAACCACAATCATAAAAGCTTCTGAAAATTAAATCTAAATCACTTAAAAATCAAATGAAAGGTTTTTCGGTAATTTTGGAAATGAAGGCTATAGGAAGTAGGTACATAGGTATGAAAGCCGTCCCTAAGAAAAGAAAGCTTATCACAAGTTGTAATTGAATTAAACTTCAAGTTGAGAATGATTTTGGACTTTAAATAATTTTATTTCTAAACAGCGCGAAAAATACTACATGACGTGTGGTACAAAAGATCTCCCTTCGTGTATTACAAAATAATAATTTTATAATTTATTAGAATTAATTTTTAAATTAAATCCCTTTTAACTAAAAAGGCCACCTTTTTGTTAAGGTTCCCTGTATTCAAAGTATTGCAGGACAATCGTCCCTGCATCCTTTTAATGAAGCATCCTACACTCCCTGTGCTCAGCGCCTTTGATCCCAATTCTCCCTGAATTCAAAGCTATCTGATTTCACACACTGATTTTATCAATTTGTATTTTTCTATTAAAGACTCTTCTTTCAACAAATTTTGTCTTGTCATTTTTCTTTAAAGTTTGTGTATTGATAAAATTACCAAAAGACCTAACGAACTTAACTTACGATATCTGATTGAATGATAAATTGTCACATTTGCTTTAAACACAGTTAAATGTTTATTTTAAATTCATAATCTTAATTGCAAATAAGGGCAATAAACGTGGAGAAATTAGAGATGAGTCTCGTTAAGAGATTTATAAGAATTCGTTAAGAATTCCGCAGTCAACAACTACTACGAAAAAAGCATATTATCGCCACTTTTATAGAATTCGTTAAGAAAACGCGCACTCAAATAATATTTCTAAATCGAAAAGATTGAAAAACATCGCGCTAATTAAAACAAAGGCTTTCGTTAAGAAAGCCAGTTAATTATTACCAATAAGGTGTTTAATAAAACTCGTTGGTAGTTTTACCGAATATAGGAAAACCACAAACTTGTTTAGAGTTTACAAAAAATTCGTTAAGAATTATGGCTGATTACGCGATGAAACGTAACGAAAATTCGTTAAGACCGTGTCGTAAAATAACTCGTTATTAAATCAGGGCTTTCGTTAAAAAAAATCCAATAATTAAAATCGTGTCGCAATAACTGGCTATTTATTCATGACTTTCGTCAAAAAATCTTATAATTTAAACAATGTTGATTTCATTGCAGTTTACTCCGAAAAATATAAAATAAAGCTAGTTAAGAGTTTTAACTAAAATTTTTATAGTAAACACTTGCCATAAAATTCGTTAAGAATTTTCAAAGAGCATACTTGCAAAAGAAATACGTATAAATGACAATTTTCGGGAAGAAATTCGAACAAATGATTTCGTTAAGAAATCAAAAGAAAACTCGTTCAGAGTTTTTTACGATGTTCAATAGGCTTTGAATGCCAAGGAAACTCATCCAGAAATTGAAAGACATTCGTTAAGAATTCCGCATAGAAGAAAGTAAATTCGTTAAGAATTTTTACGAAACGTAGGCGAAAGAAACAATATTTTTATGAGTAGATAAGAAACTTTAATCGAAAGATCAGAATTGGAAGGTTTATAAAGAATTCGTTAAACATTTCCTGATTGCTACGGGTTGCTTAGACGTACAAAATAAACGCGTTAATTTGTTAACTTTAATATAAAATATAAGTTACTTTGTTGAAAGTATACGTGTGACAAGGAATCATTCCAATGAACCCTTCTCCTTAAAAGGTAGGCCAATTTTGTTTGTATTATAATCTAATGCTAATTGAGTTTATAGCTTTGTAAGATCAGCTTATCAGTGTTTTCACATACAAGTTCATTTAAAAAAATAATAAATCCCTGTTTTCATAGCTCAAATAACATTTGCTAACTAAACTAACAATAGCTGTCTGTAAATTTGAATAAAAAACGGGCAACTTTTTGACTAATGACTAATGACTATCTTGGGACTGATATGTTGCAACTTAGAAATCCGCAATAAAACTTGTAATAAGCTTTTGATTAATTTAATTTTGATAATATAACAATAAATTAAAAAAAAAAAAGAATTCGTTTAGAATTATGGCGCTTGACGCAATGAGTGCAATCAATTTCGTAAAGTCCGTGTCACCAAACAACTCGCTATTAAATCAGGGTTTTCGTTATGAAATCCCATACTACAAGAAATTTTGCATTCATTGTTACGCGTCAAAGAATAAAATAAAACTCGTTGAGAGTTTTAACGAAACTCGTTATAGTAAAAATACAAACTCGTTCAGGTTTTATAAATAATTCGTTAAGAATTATGGCTGATTGTGCGATGAAACGTGGAATAAAATTCTTTAAGAGCGCGTCACAAAACAACTTGATATCATCTAAAGAATTTCGTTAAAAAGTGCTAAAACACAAATAATGTTGATTACATTTCTCACTAAGAAGTATTGCTGATAACGCGATGAAACGTAGAATACTTTTCGTTAACAACACGACTGTAACAAAACGACTCGCTATTCGATATGGATTTTCGTTAAGAAAATAACTTATGTCGATGTTATTACATTTTTAAGCCAAAAAGAATTAAATGAAACTCGTTAAGAGCTCTAACGAAACTAGCTACAATCAAAAAACAAATTCGTTCAGAGTTTAATTTCGTTAAGACCGCTAAACAAATCGCTATGAAATCAGTGCTTTCGTTAAGAAAAACAGTAACATAAATAATTTCAACTTGGTTGTATTTTTACGCGGAAAAGTATAAAATAAAACTCGTTAAAAGTTTTACCGAAACTTCAGAGTTCAGATTTTAGAAAGAATTCTTTGAGAATTATGGCTGACTACCCGATGAAACGTGGAATAAAATTCGATAAGACTGTGTCGTTTAATAACATTGACTATAAATCAGGGTTTTCGTTAAGGAAAATTTTTAAATTTTATTACCTTACCTACATATCAAAATTTTCAAAAAATATAAGAAAAACAAAAACAAACATATTTCAATTTTTTTAATTCAATTTTTCAAAAACAGGTTTATAAAATTTCTTTAGATTTAATTATTGTTAACCCACGAAGAGGAGTCGGGTAATTGAATTAATTTTTTTTTTTTTTTTTGAAATCTTACATAAGTCGAAGTACGTGCAATCCAGTCGTGCATTTAATTTTGTGTTAATAATAAGGTTCGTGTAAGATTTTAAGTGATTTCGTTAAGACTTTCAAAAAGATCTTCAAGTTCTTGCTCAGCTAAGCTAAGAAACTCGACATGATAAACCACAATCATAAAAGCTCCTGAAAATTAAATCTACATCACTTAAAAATCAAATGAAAGGTTTTTCGGTAATTTTGGAAATGAATACTATAGGGAGTAGGTACATAGGTATGAAAGCCGTTACTAAGAAAAGAAAGCTTACCACAAGTTGTAATTGAACTAAACTTTAAGTTGAGAATGATTTTGGACTTTAAATAATTATATTTCTTAACAGCGACAAAAAAATACTACGTGACGTGTGCCCTGCGTGAATTACAAAATAATACTTTTATAATTTGTAAGAATAAATTTTTAAATTAAATCCCTTTTAACCAAAAAGGCCACCTTTTTGTTAAAGTTCCCTGTATTCAAAGTATTGCAGGACAATCGCCTACTGTGCTCATAGTCCCTGCATCCTTCTAATGAAGCATCCTACACTCCCTGTGCTCAGCGCCTTTGATCCCAATTCTCCCTGAATTCAAAGCTATCTGATTTCACACACTGATTTTATCAATTTGTATTTTTCTATTAAAGACACTTCTTTCAACAAATTTTGTCTTGTCATTTTTCTTTAAAGTTTGTGTATTGATAAAATTACCAAAAGACCTAACGAACTTAACTTACGATATCTGATTGAATGATAAATTGTCACATTTGCTTTAAACACAGTTAAATGTTTATTTTAAATTCATAATCTTAATTGCAAATAAGGGAAATAAACGTGGAGAAATTAGAGATGAGTCTCGTTAAAAGATTTATAAGAATTCGTTAAGAATTCCGCAGTCAACAACTACTACGAAAAAAGCATATTATCGCCACTTTTATAGAATTCGTTAAGAAAACGCGCACTCAAATAATATTTCTAAATCGAAAAGATTGAAAAACATCGCGCTAATTAAAACAAAGGCTTTCGTTAAGAAAGCCAGTTAATTATTACCAATAAGGTGTTTAATAAAACTCGTTGATATTTTTACCGAATATAGGAAAACCACAAACTTGTTTAGAGTTTACAAAAAATTCGTTAAGAATTATGGCTGATTTATGCGATGAAACGTAACGAAAATTCGTTAAGACCGTGTCGTTAAATAACTCGTTATTAAATCAGGGCTTTCGTTAAAAAAATCCAATAATTAAAATCGTGTCGCAATAACTGGCTATTTATTCAGGACTTTCATCAAAAAATCTTATAATTCAAACAATGTTTATTTCATTGTAGTTTACTCCGAAAAATATAAAATAAAGCTCGTTAAGAGTTTTAACTAAAATTGTTATAGTAAACACTTGCCATAAAATTCGTTAAGAATTTTCGAAGAGCATACTTGCAAAAGAAATACGTATAAATGACAATTTTCGGGAAGAAATTCGAACAAATGATTTCGTTAAGAAATCAAAAGAAAACTCGTTCAGAGTTTTTTACGATGTTCAATAGGCTTTGAATGCCAAGGAAACTCATCCAGAAATTGAAAGACATTCGTTAAGAATTCCGCATAGAAAACAGTAAATTCGTTAAGAATTTTTACGAAACGTAGGCGAAGGAAACAATATTTTTATGAGTAGATAAGAAACTTTTATCGAAAGATCAGAATTGGAAGATAACTATCGCTTAGGTTTATAAAGAATTCGTTAAGAATTTCCTGAATGCTACGGGTTGCTTAGACGTACAAAATAAACGCGTTAATTTGTTAACTTTAATGTAAAATATAAGTAACTTTGTTGAAAGTATACGTGTGACAAGGAATCATTCCAATGAACCCTTCTCCTTAAAAGTTAGGCCAATTTTGTTTGTATTATAATCTAATGCTAATTGAGTTTATAGCTTTGTAAGATCAGCTTATCAGTGTTTTCACATACAAGTTCATTTAAAAAAATAATAAATCCCTGTTTTCATAGCTCAAATAACATTTGCTAACTAAACTAACAATAGCTGTCTGTAAATTTGAATAAGAAACGGGCAACTTTTTGACTAATGACTAATGACTATCTTGGGACTGATATTTTGCAACTTAGAAATCCGCAATAAAACTTGTAATAAGCTTTTGATTAATTTAATTTTGATAATATAACAATAAATTTAAAAAAAAAAGAATTCGTTTAGAATTATTGCGCTTGACGCAATGAAACGTGCAATCAATTTCGTAAAGTCCGTGTCACCAAACAACTCGCTATTAAATCAGGGTTTTCGTTATGAAATCCAATACTACAAGAAATTTTGCATTCATTGTTACGCGTCAAAGAATAAAATAAAACTCGTTGAGAGTTTTGACGAAACTCGTTATAGTAAAAATACAAACTCGTTCAGGTTTTATAAATAATTCGTTAAAAATTATGGCTGATTGTGCGATGAAACGTGGAATAAAATTCTTTAAGAGCGCGTCACAAAACAACTTGATATCATCTAAAGAATTTCGTTAAAAAGTGCTAAAACCCAAATAATGTTGATTACATTTCTCACTAAGAAGTATTGCTGATAAAGCGATGAAACGTGGAATACTATTCGTTAACAACACGACTGTAACAAAACGACTCGCTATTACATATGGATTTTCTTAAGAAAATAACTTATGTCGATGTTATTACATTTTTAAGCCAAAAATAATTAAATGAAACTCGTTAAGAGCTCTAACGAAACTAGCTACAATCAAAAAACAAATTCGTTCAGAGTTTAATTTCGTTAAGACCGCTAAACAAATCGCTATGAAATCAGTGCTTTCGTTAAGAAAAACAGTAACATAAATAATTTCAACTTCGTTGTATTTTTACGCGGAAAAGTATAAAATAAAACTCGTTAAAAGTTTTACCGAAACTTCAGAGTTCAGATTTTAGAAAGAATTCTTTGAGAATTATGGCTGACTACCCGATGAAACGTGGAATAAAATTCGATAAGACTGTGTCGTTTAATAACATTGACTATAAATCAGGGTTTTCGTTAAGGAAAATTTTTAAATTTTATTACCTTACCTACATATCAAAATTTTCAAAAAATATAAGAAATAAAAAAAAAAACATATTTCAATTTTTTTAATTCAATTTTTCAAAAACAGGTTTATAAAATTTCTTTAGATTTAATTATTGTTAACTGCATATTAATAATAAACCCACGAAGAGGAGTCGGGTAATTGAATTAATTTTTTTTTTTTTTTTTAATCTTACATAAGTCGAAGTACGTGCAATCCAGTCGTGCATTTAATTTTCTGTTAATAATAAGGTTCGTGTAAGATTTTAAGTGATTTCGGTAAGACTGTCAAAAAGATCTTCAAATTCTTGGTGAGCTAAGCTAAGAAACTCGACATAATAAACCACAATCATAAAAGCTCCTGAAAATTAAATCTACATCACTTAAAAATCAAATGAAAGGTTTTTCGGTAATTTTGGGAATGAAGGCTATAGGAAGTAGGTACATAGGTATGAAAGCCGTCCCTAAGAAAAGAAAGCTTACCACAAGTTGTAATTGAACTAAACTTCAAGTTGAGAATGATTTTGGACTTTAAATAATTTTATTTCTTAACAGCGACAAAAAAATACTACGTGACGTGTGCCCTGCGTGAATTACAAAATAATACTTTTATAATTTGTAAAACCAAAATTTTAAATTAAATCCCTTTTAACCAAAAAGGCCACCTTTTTGTTAAAGTTCCCTGTATTCAAAGTATTGCAGGACAATCGCCTACTGTGCTCATAGTCCCTGCATCCTTCTAATGAAGCATCCTACACTCCCTGTGCTCAGCGCCTTTGATCCCAATTCTCCCTGAATTCAAAGCTATCTGATTTCACACACTGATCTTATCAATTTGTATTTTTCTATTAAAGACACTTCTTTCACCAAATTTTGTCTTGTCATTTTTCTTTAAAGTTTGTATATTGATAAAATTACCAAAGACCTAACGAACTTAACTTTCGATTCCTGATTGAATGATAAATTGTCACATTTGCTTAAACACAGTGAAATGTTTATTTTAAATTCACGTAGAGAAATTAGTGATGAGTCTCGTTAAGAGATTTATAAGCATTCGTTAAGAATTCGCAGTCAACAACTACTACGAAAAATGCATATTATCGCCACTTTTATAGAATTCGTTAAGAAAACGCGCACTCAAATAATATTTCTAAATCGAAAAGATTGAAAAACATCGCGCTAATTAAAACAAAGGCTTTCGTTAAGAAAGCCAGTTAATTATTACCAATAAGGTGTTTTATAAAACTCGTTGATAGTTTTACCGAATATAGGAAAACCACAAACTTGTTTAGAGTTTACAAAAAATTCGTTAAGAATTATGGCTGATTACGCGATGAAACGTAACGAAAATTCGTTAAGACCGTGTCGTAAAATAACTCGTTATTAAATCAGGGCTTTCTTTAAAAAAATCCAATAATTAAAATCGTGATGAAATAACTGGCTATTTATTCATGACTTTCGTCAAAAAATCTTATAATTTAAACAATGTTGATTTCATTGCAGTTTACTCCGAAAAATATAAAATAAAGCTAGTTAAGAGTTTTAACTAAAATTTTTATAGTAAACACTTGCCATAAAATTCGTTAAGAATTTTCAAAGAGCATACTTGCAAAAGAAATACGTATAAATGACAATTTTCGGGAAGAAATTCGAACAAATGATTTCGTTAAGAAATCAAAAGAAAACTCGTTCAGAGTTTTTTACGATGTTCAATAGGCTTTGAATGCCAAGGAAACTCATCCAGAAATTGAAAGACATTCGTTAAGAATTCCGCATAGAAGAAAGTAAGTTCGTTAAGAATTTTTACGAAACGTAGGCGAAAGAAACAATATTTTTATGAGTAGATAAGAAACTTTTATCGAAAGATCAGAATTGGAAGATAACTATCGGTTAGGTTTATAAAGAATTCGTTAAGAATTTCCTGAATGCTACGGGTTGCTTAGACGTACAAAATAAACGCGTTAATTTGTTAACTTTAATGTAAAATATAAGTAACTTTGTTGAAAGTATACGTGTGACAAGGAATCATTCCAATGAACCCTTCTTCTAAAAAGGTAGGCCAATTTTGTTTGTATTATAATCTAATGCTAATTGAGTTTATAGCTTTGTAAGATCAGCTTATCAGTGTTTTCACATACAAGTTCATTTAAAAAAATAATAAATCCCTGTTTTCATAGCTCAAATAACATTTGCTAACTAAACTAACAATAGCTGTCTGTAAATTTGAATAAAAAACGGGCAACTTTTTGACTAATGACTAATGACTATCTTGGGACTGATATTTTGCAACTTAGAAATCCGCAATAAAACTTGTAATAAGCTTTTGATTAATTTAATTTTGATAATATAACAATAAATTTAAAAAAAAAGAATTCGTTAAGAATTATGGCGCTTGACGCAATGAAACGTGCAATCAATTTCGTAAAGTCCGTGTCACCAAACAACTCGCTATTAAATCAGGGTTTTCGTTATGAAATCCAATACTACAAGAAATTTTGCATTCATTGTTACGCGTCAAAGAATAAAATAAAACTCGTTGAGAGTTTTGACGAAACTCGTTATAGTAAAAATACAAACTCGTTCAGGTTTTATAAATAATTCGTTAAGAATTATGGCTGATTGTGCGATGAAACGTGGAATAAAATTCTTTAAGAGCGCGTCACAAATCAACTTGATATCATCTAAAGAATTTCGTTAAAAAGTGCTAAAACACAAATAATGTTGATTGCATTTCTCACTAAGAAGTATTGCTGATAACGCGATGAAACGTAGAATACTTTTCGTTAACAACACGACTGTAACAAAACGACTCGCTATTACATATGGATTTTCGTTAAGAAAATAACTTATGTCGATGTTATTACTTTTTTAAGCCAAAAAGAATTAAATGAAACTCGTTAAGAGCTCTAACGAAACTAGCTACAATCAAAAAACAAATTCGTTCAGAGTTTAATTTCGTTAAGACCGCTAAACAAATCGCTATGAAATCAGTGCTTTCGTTAAGAAAAACAGTAACATAAATAATTTCAACTTCGTTGTATTTTTACGCGGAAAAGTATAAAATAAAACTCGTTAAAAGTTTTACCGAAACTTCAGAGTTCAGATTTTAGAAAGAATTCTTTGAGAATTATGGCTGACTACCCGATGAAACGTGGAATAAAATTCGATAAGACTGTGTCGTTTAATAACATTGACTATAAATCAGGGTTTTCGTTAAGGAAAATTTTTAAATTTTATTACCTTACCTACATATCAAAATTTTCAAAAAATATAAGAAATAAAAAAAAAACATATTTCAATTTTTTTAATTCAATTTTTCAAAAACAGGTTTATAAAATTTCTTTAGATTTAATTATTGTTAACTGCATATTAATAATAAACCCACGAAGAGGAGTCGGGTAATTGAATTAATTTTTTTTTTTTTTTTTAATCTTACATAAGTCGAAGTACGTGCAATCCAGTCGTGCATTTAATTTTCTGTTAATAATAAGGTTCGTGTAAGATTTTAAGTGATTTCGTTAAGACTTTCAAAAAGATCTTCAAGTTCTTGCTGAGCTAAGCTTAGAAACTCGACGTGATAAACCACAATCATAAAAGCTCCTGAAAATTAAATCTACATCACTTAAAAATCAAATGAAAGGTTACCACAAGTTGTAATTGAACTAAACTTCAAGTTGAGAATGATTTTGGACTTTAAATATTTATATTTCTTAACAGCGACAAAAAAATACTACGTGACGTGTGCCCTGCGTGAATTACAAAATAATACTTTTATAATTTGTAAGAATAAATTTTTAAATTAAATCCCTTTTAACCAAAAAGGCCACCTTTTTGTTAAAGTTCCCTGTATTCAAAGTATTGCAGGACAATCGCCTACTGTGCTCATAGTCCCTGCATCCTTCTAATGAAGCATCCTACACTCCCTGTGCTCAGCGCCTTTGATCCCAATTCTCCCTGAATTCAAAGCTATCTGATTTCACACACTGATTTTATCAATTTGTATTTTTCTATTAAAGGCACTTCTTTCAACAAATTTTGTCTTGTCATTTTTCTTTAAAGTTTGTGTATTGATAAAATTACCAAAAGACCTAACGAACTTAACTTACGATATCTGATTGAATGATAAATTGTCACATTTGCTTTAAACACAGTTAAATGTTTATTTTAAATTCATAATCTTAATTGCAAATAAGGGAAATAAACGTACAGAAATTAGAGATGAGTCTCGTTAAGAGATTTATAAGAATTCGTTAAGAATTCCGTAGTCAACAACTACTACGAAAAAAGCATATTATCGCCACTTTTATAGAATTCGTTAAGAAAACGCGCACTCAAATAATATTTCTAAATCGAAAAGATTGAAAAACATCGCGCTAATTAAAACAAAGGCTTTCGTTACGAAAACCAGTTAATTATTACCAATAAGGTGTTTAATAAAACTCGTTGATATTTTTACCGAATATAGGAAAACCACAAACTTGTTTAGAGTTTACAAGCAATTCGTTAAGAATTATGGCTGATTACGCGATGAAACGTAACGAAAATTCGTTAAGACCGTGTCGTTAAATAACTCGTTATTAAATCAGGGCTTTCGTTAAAAAAATCCAATAATTAAAATCGTGTCGCAATAACTGGCTATTTATTCAGGACTTTCGTCAAAAAATCTTATAATTCAAACAATGTTTATTTCATTGCAGTTTACTCCGAAAAATATAAAATAAAGCTCGTTAAGAGTTTTAACTAAAATTGTTATAGTAAACACTTGCCATAAAATTCGTTAAGAATTTTCAAAGAGCATACGTATAAATGACAATTTTCGGGAAGAAATTCGAACAAATGATTTCGTTAAGAAATCAAAAGAAAACTCGTTCAGAGTTTTTTACGATGTTCAATAGGCTTTGAATGCCAAGGAAACTCATCCAGAAATTGAAAGACATTCGTTAAGAATTCCGCATAGAAGAAAGTAAGTTCGTTAAGAATTTTTACGAAACGTAGGCGAAAGAAACAATATTTTTATGAGTAGATAAGAAACTTTTATCGAAAGATCAGAAATGGAAGATAACTATCGGTTAGGTTTATAAAGAATTCGTTAAGAATTTCCTGAATGCTACGGGTTGCTTAGACGTACAAAATAAACGCGTTAATTTGTTAACTTTAATGTAAAATATAAGTAACTTTGTTGAAAGTATACGTGTGACAAGGAATCATTCCAATGAACCCTTCTCCTTAAAAGGTAGGCCAATTTTGTTTGTATTATAATCTAATGCTAATTGAGTTTATAGCTTTGTAAGATCAGCTTATCAGTGTTTTCACATACAAGTTCATTTAAAAAAATAATAAATCCCTGTTTTCATAGCTCAAATAACATTTGCTAACTAAACTAACAATAGCTGTCTGTAAATTTGAATAAGAAACGGGCAACTTTTTGACTAATGACTAATGACTATCTTGGGACTGATATTTTGCAACTTAGAAATCCGCAATAAAACTTGTAATAAGCTTTTGATTAATTTAATTTTGATAATATAACAATAAATTAAAAAAAAAAAAAGAATTCGTTCAGAATTATGGCGCTTGACGCAATGAAACGTGCAATCAATTTCGTAAAGTCCGTGTCACCAAACAACTCGCTATTAAATCAGGGTTTTCGTTATGAAATCCAATACTACAAGAAATTTTGCATTCATTGTTACGCGTCAAAGAATAAAATAAAACTCGTTGAGAGTTTTAACGAAACTCGTTATAGTAAAAACACAAACTCGTTCAGGTTTTATAAATAATTCGTTAAGAATTATGTCTGATTGTGCGATGAAACGTGGAATAAAATTCTTTAAGAGCGCGTCACAAAACAACTTGATATCATCTAAAGAATTTCGTTAAAAAATGCTAAAACACAGATAATGTCGATTGCATTTCTCACTAAGAAGTATTGCTAATAACGCGATGAAACGTGGAATACTATTCGTTAACAACACGACTGTAACAAAACGACTCGCTATTACATATGGATTTTCTTAAGAAAATAACTTATGTCGATGTTATAACATTTTTAAGCCAAAAAGAATTAAATGAAACTCGTTAAGAGCTCTAACGAAACTAGCTACAATCAAAAAATAAATTCGTTCAGAGTTTAATTTCGTTAAGACCGCTAAACACATCGCTATGAAATCAGTGCTTTCGTTAAAAAAACAGTAACATAAATAATTTCAACTTCGTTGTATTTTTACGCGGAAAAGTATAAAATAAAACTCGTTAAAAAATACTACGTGACGTGTGCCCTGCGTGAATTACAAAATAATACTTTTATAATTTGTAAGAATAAATTTTTAAATTAAATCCCTTTTTACCAAAAAGGCCACCTTTTTGTTAAAGTTCCCTGTATTCAAAGTATTGCAGGACAATCGCCTACTGTGCTCATAGTCCCTGCATCCTTCTAATGAAGCATCCTACACTCCCTGTGCTCAGCGCCTTTGATCCCAATTCTCCCTGAATTCAAAGCTATCTGATTTTACACACTGATTTTATCAATTTGTATTTTTCTATTAAAGACACTTCTTTCACCAAATTTTGTCTTGTCATTTTTCTTTAAAGTTTGTATATTGATAAAATTACCAAAAGACCTAACGAACTTAACTTACGATTCCTGATTGAATGATAAATTGTCACATTTGCTTAAACACAGTGAAATGTTTATTTTAAATTCACGTAGAGAAATTAGTGATGAGTCTCGTTAAGAGATTTATAAGCATTCGTTAAGAATTCCGCAGTCAACAACTACTACGAAAAATGCATATTATCGCCACTTTTATAGAATTCGTTAAGAAAACGCGCACTCAAATAATATTTCTAAATCGAAAAGATTGAAAAACATCGCGCTAATTAAAACAAAGGCTTCCGTTAAGAAAGCCAGTCAATTTGTACCAATAAGGTGTTTAATAAAACTCGTTGATATTTTTACCGAATATAGGAAAACCACAAACTTGTTTAGAGTTTACAAAAAATTCGTTAAGAATTATGGCTAATTACGCGATGAAACGTAACGAAAATGCGTTAAGACCATGTCGTAAAATAACTCGTTATTAAATCAGGGCTTTCGTTAAAAAAATCCAATAATTAAAATCGTGTCGCAATAACTGGCTTTTTATTCATGACTTTCGTCAAAAAATCTTATAATTTAAACAATGTTGATTTCATTGCAGTTTACTCCGAAAAATATAAAATAAAGCTAGTTAAGAGTTTTAACTAAAATTTTTATAGTAAACACTTGCCATAAAATTCGTTAAGAATTTTCAAAGAGCATACTTGCAAAAGAAATACGTATGAATGACAATTTTCGGGAAAAAATTCGAACAAATGATTTCGTTAAGAAATCAAAAGAAAACTCGTTCAGAGTTTTTTACGATGTTCAATAGGCTCTGAATGCCAAGGAAACTCATCCAGAAATTGAAAGACATTCGTTAAGAATTCCGCATAGAAGAAAGTAAATTCGTTAAGAATTTTTACGAAACGTAGGCGAAAGAAACAATATTTTTATGAGTAGATAAGAAACTTTTATCGAAAGATCAGAATTGGAAGATAACTATCGGTTAGGTTTATAAAGAATTCGTTAAGAATTTCCTGAATGCTACGGGTTGCTTAGACGTACAAAATAAACGCGTTAATTTGTTAACTTTAATGTAAAATATAAGTAACTTTGTTGAAAGTATACGTGTGACAAGGAATCATTCCAATGAACCCTTCTCCTTAAAAGGTAGGCCAATTTTGTTTGTATTATTATCTAATGCTAATTGAGTTTATAGCTTTGTTAGATCAGCTTATCAGTGT
Organism: Melangyna quadrimaculata; assembly: GCA_949320155.1. Classification (NCBI taxonomy): domain Eukaryota; kingdom Metazoa; phylum Arthropoda; class Insecta; order Diptera; family Syrphidae; genus Melangyna; species Melangyna quadrimaculata. Next base: position 159,981,857 of record OX439484.1, on the reverse strand, counting down.
TTTCACATACAAGTTCATTTAAAAAAATAATAAATCCCTGTTTTCATAGCTCAAATAACATTTGCTAACTAAACTAACAATAGCTGTCTGTAAATTTGAATAAGAAACGGGCAACTTTTTGACTAATGACTAATGACTATCTTGGGACTGATATTTTGCAACTTAGAAATCCGCAATAAAACTTGTAATAAGCTTTTGATTAATTTAATTTTGATAATATAACAATAAATTTAAAAAAAAAGAATTCGTTAAGAATTATGGCGCTTGACGCAATGAAACGTGCAATCAATTTCGTAAAGTCCGTGTCACCAAACAACTCGCTATTAAATCAGGGTTTTCGTTATGAAATCCAATACTACAAGAAATTTTGCATTCATTGTTACGCGTCAAAGAATAAAATAAAACTCGTTGAGAGTTTTAACGAAACTCGTTATAGTAAAAACACAAACTCGTTCAGGTTTTATAAATAATTCGTTAAGAATTATGTCTGATTGTGCGATGAAACGTGGAATAAAATTCTTTAAGAGCGCGTCACAAAACAACTTGATATCATCTAAAGAATTTCGTTAAAAAATGCTAAAACACAGATAATGTCGATTGCATTTCTCACTAAGAAGTATTGCTAATAACGCGATGAAACGTGGAATACTATTCGTTAACAACACGACTGTAACAAAACGACTCGCTATTACATATGGATTTTCTTAAGAAAATAACTTATGTCGATGTTATTACATTTTTAAGCCAAAAAGAATTAAATGAAACTCGTTAAGAGCTCTAACGAAACTAGCTACAATCAAAAAATAAATTCGTTCAGAGTTTAATTTCGTTAAGACCGCTAAACACATCGCTATGAAATCAGTGCTTTCGTTAAAAAAACAGTAACATAAATAATTTCAACTTCGTTGTATTTTTACGCGGAAAAGTATAAAATAAAACTCGTTAAAAAATACTACGTGACGTGTGCCCTGCGTGAATTACAAAATAATACTTTTATAATTTGTAAGAATAAATTTTTAAATTAAATCCCTTTTAACCAAAAAGGCCACCTTTTTGTTAAAGTTCCCTGTATTCAAAGTATTGCAGGACAATCGCCTACTGTGCTCATAGTCCCTGCATCCTTCTAATGAAGCATCCTACACTCCCTGTGCTCAGCGCCTTTGATCCCAATTCTCCCTGAATTCAAAGCTATCTGATTTCACACACTGATTTTATCAATTTGTATTTTTCTATTAAAGACACTTCTTTCACCAAATTTTGTCTTGTCATTTTTCTTTAAAGTTTGTATATTGATAAAATTACCAAAAGACCTAACGAACTTAACTTACGATTCCTGATTGAATGATAAATTGTCACATTTGCTTAAACACAGTGAAATGTTTATTTTAAATTCACGTAGAGAAATTAGTGATGAGTCTCGTCAAGAGATTTATAAGCATTCGTTAAGAATTCCGCAGTCAACAACTACTACGAAAAATGCATATTATCGCCACTTTTATAGAATTCGTTAAGAAAACGCGCACTCAAATAATATTTCTAAATCGAAAAGATTGAAAAACATCGCGCTAATTAAAACAAAGGCTTTCGTTAAGAAAGCCAGTCAATTTGTACCAATAAGGTGTTTAATAAAACTCGTTGATATTTTTACCGAATATAGGAAAACCACAAACTTGTTTAGAGTTTACAAAAAATTCGTTAAGAATTATGGCTAATTACGCGATGAAACGTAACGAAAATGCGTTAAGACCATGTCGTAAAATAACTCGTTATTAAATCAGGGCTTTCGTTAAAAAAATCCAATAATTAAAATCGTGTCGCAATAACATGACTTTCGTCAAAAAATCTTATAATTTAAACAATGTTGATTTCATTGCAGTTTACTCCGAAAAATATAAAATAAAGCTAGTTAAGAGTTTTAACTAAAATTTTTATAGTAAACACTTGCCATAAAATTCGTTAAGAATTTTCAAAGAGCATACTTGCAAAAGAAATACGTATAAATGACAATTTTCGGGAAGAAATTCGAACAAATGATTTCGTTAAGAAATCAAAAGAAAACTCGTTCAGAGTTTTTTACGATGTTCAATAGGCTTTGAATGCCAAGGAAACTCATCCAGAAATTGAAAGACATTCGTTAAGAATTCCGCATAGAAGAAAGTAAGTTCGTTAAGAATTTTTACGAAACGTAGGCGAAAGAAACAATATTTTTATGAGTAGATAAGAAACTTTTATCGAAAGATCAGAATTGGAAGATAACTATCGGTTAGGTTTATAAAGAATTCGTTAAGAATTTCCTGAATGCTACGGGTTGCTTAGACGTACAAAATAAACGCGTTAATTTGTTAACTTTAATGTAAAATATAAGTAACTTTGTTGAAAGTATACGTGTGACAAGGAATCATTCCAATGAACCCTTCTTCTAAAAAGGTAGGCCAATTTTGTTTGTATTATAATCTAATGCTAATTGAGTTTATAGCTTTGTAAGATCAGCTTATCAGTGTTTTCACATACAAGTTCATTTAAAAAAATAATAAATCCCTGTTTTCATAGCTCAAATAACATTTGCTAACTAAACTAACAATAGCTGTCTGTAAATTTGAATAAAAAACGGGCAACTTTTTGACTAATGACTAATGACTATCTTGGGACTGATATTTTGCAACTTAGAAATCCGCAATAAAACTTGTAATAAGCTTTTGATTAATTTAATTTTGATAATATAACAATAAATTAAAAAAAAAAAAAGAATTCGTTTAGAATTATGGCGCTTGACGCAATGAAACGTGCAATCAATTTCGTAAAGTCCGTGTCACCAAACAACTCGCTATTAAATCAGGGTTTTCGTTATGAAATCCAATACTACAAGAAATTTTGCATTCATTGTTACGCGTCAAAGAATAAAATAAAACTCGTTGAGAGTTTTGACGAAACTCGTTATAGTAAAAATACAAACTCGTTCAGGTTTTATAAATAATTCGTTAAGAATTATGGCTGATTGTGCGATGAAACGTGGAATAAAATTCTTTAAGAGCGCGTCACAAATCAACTTGATATCATCTAAAGAATTTCGTTAAAAAGTGCTAAAACACAAATAATGTTGATTGCATTTCTCACTAAGAAGTATTGCTGATAACGCGATGAAACGTAGAATACTTTTCGTTAACAACACGACTGTAACAAAACGACTCGCTATTACATATGGATTTTCGTTAAGAAAATAACTTATGTCGATGTTATTACATTTTTAAGCCAAAAAGAATTAAATGAAACTCGTTAAGAGCTCTAACGAAACTAGCTACAATCAAAAAACAAATTCGTTCAGAGTTTAATTTCGTTAAGACCGCTAAACAAATCGCTATGAAATCAGTGCTTTCGTTAAGAAAAACAGTAACATAAATAATTTCAACTTCGTTGTATTTTTACGCGGAAAAGTATAAAATAAAACTCGTTAAAAGTTTTACCGAAACTTCAGAGTTCAGATTTTAGAAAGAATTCTTTGAGAATTATGGCTGACTACCCGATGAAACGTGGAATAAAATTCGATAAGACTGTGTCGTTTAATAACATTGACTATAAATCAGGGTTTTCGTTAAGGAAAATTTTTAAATTTTATTACCTTACCTACATATCAAAATTTTCAAAAAATATAAGAAATAAAAAAAAAACATATTTCAATTTTTTTAATTCAATTTTTCAAAAACAGGTTTATAAAATTTCTTTAGATTTAATTATTGTTAACTGCATATTAATAATAAACCCACGAAGAGGAGTCGGGTAATTGAATTAATTTTTTTTTTTTTTTTAATCTTACATAAGTCGAAGTACGTGCAATCCAGTCGTGCATTTAATTTTCTGTTAATAATAAGGTTCGTGTAAGATTTTAAGTGATTTCGTTAAGACTTTCAAAAAGATCTTCAAGTTCTTGCTGAGCTAAGCTTAGAAACTCGACGTGATAAACCACAATCATAAAAGCTCCTGAAAATTAAATCTACATCACTTAAAAATCAAATGAAAGGTTACCACAAGTTGTAATTGAACTAAACTTCAAGTTGAGAATGATTTTGGACTTTAAATATTTATATTTCTTAACAGCGACAAAAAAATACTACGTGACGTGTGCCCTGCGTGAATTACAAAATAATACTTTTATAATTTGTAAGAATAAATTTTTAAATTAAATCCCTTTTAACCAAAAAGGCCACCTTTTTGTTAAAGTTCCCTGTATTCAAAGTATTGCAGGACAATCGCCTACTGTGCTCATAGTCCCTGCATCCTTCTAATGAAGCATCCTACACTCCCTGTGCTCAGCGCCTTTGATCCCAATTCTCCCTGAATTCAAAGCTATCTGATTTCACACACTGATTTTATCAATTTGTATTTTTCTATTAAAGGCACTTCTTTCAGCAAATTTTGTCTTGTCATTTTTCTTTAAAGTTTGTGTATTGATAAAATTACCAAAAGACCTAACGAACTTAACTTACGATATCTGATTGAATGATAAATTGTCACATTTGCTTTAAACACAGTTAAATGTTTATTTTAAATTCATAATCTTAATTGCAAATAAGGGAAATAAACGTACAGAAATTAGAGATGAGTCTCGTTAAGAGATTTATAAGAATTCGTTAAGAATTCCGCAGTCAACAACTACTACGAAAAAAGCATATTATCGCCACTTTTATAGAATTCGTTAAGAAAACGCGCACTCAAATAATATTTCTAAATCGAAAAGATTGAAAAACATCGCGCTAATTAAAACAAAGGCTTTCGTTACGAAAACCAGTTAATTATTACCAATAAGGTGTTTAATAAAACTCGTTGATATTTTTACCGAATATAGGAAAACCACAAACTTGTTTAGAGTTTACAAGCAATTCGTTAAGAATTATGGCTGATTACGCGATGAAACGTAACGAAAATTCGTTAAGACCGTGTCGTTAAATAACTCGTTATTAAATCAGGGCTTTCGTTAAAAAAATCCAATAATTAAAATCGTGTCGCAATAACTGGCTATTTATTCAGGACTTTCGTCAAAAAATCTTATAATTCAAACAATGTTTATTTCATTGCAGTTTACTCCGAAAAATATAAAATAAAGCTCGTTAAGAGTTTTAACTAAAATTGTTATAGTAAACACTTGCCATAAAATTCGTTAAGAATTTTCAAAGAGCATACGTATAAATGACAATTTTCGGGAAGAAATTCGAACAAATGATTTCGTTAAGAAATCAAAAGAAAACTCGTTCAGAGTTTTTTACGATGTTCAATAGGCTTTGAATGCCAAGGAAACTCATCCAGAAATTGAAAGACATTCGTTAAGAATTCCGCATAGAAGAAAGTAAGTTCGTTAAGAATTTTTACGAAACGTAGGCGAAAGAAACAATATTTTTATGAGTAGATAAGAAACTTTTATCGAAAGATCAGAAATGGAATATAACTATCGGTTAGGTTTATAAAGAATTCGTTAAGAATTTCCTGAATGCTACGGGTTGCTTAGACGTACAAAATAAACGCGTTAATTTGTTAACTTTAATGTAAAATATAAGTAACTTTGTTGAAAGTATACGTGTGACAAGGAATCATTCCAATGAACCCTTCTCCTTAAAAGGTAGGCCAATTTTGTTTGTATTATAATCTAATGCTAATTGAGTTTATAGCTTTGTAAGATCAGCTTATCAGTGTTTTCACATACAAGTTCATTTAAAAAAATAATAAATCCCTGTTTTCATAGCTCAAATAACATTTGCTAACTAAACTAACAATAGCTGTCTGTAAATTTGAATAAGAAACGGGCAACTTTTTAACTAATGACTAATGAATATCTTGGGACTGATATTTTGCAACTTAGAAATCCGCAATAAAACTTGTAATAAGCTTTTGATTAATTTAATTTTGATAATATAACAATAAATTAAAAAAAAAAAAAGAATTCGTTCAGAATTATGGCGCTTGACGCAATGAAACGTGCAATCAATTTCGTAAAGTCCGTGTCACCAAACAACTCGCTATTAAATCAGGGTTTTCGTTATGAAATCCAATACTACAAGAAATTTTGCATTCATTGTTACGCGTCAAAGAATAAAATAAAACTCGTTGAGAGTTTTAACGAAACTCGTTATAGTAAAAACACAAACTCGTTCAGGTTTTATAAATAATTCGTTAAGAATTATGTCTGATTGTGCGATGAAACGTGGAATAAAATTCTTTAAGAGCGCGTCACAAAACAACTTGATATCATCTAAAGAATTTCGTTAAAAAATGCTAAAACACAGATAATGTCGATTGCATTTCTCACTAAGAAGTATTGCTAATAACGCGATGAAACGTGGAATACTATTCGTTAACAACACGACTGTAACAAAACGACTCGCTATTACATATGGATTTTCTTAAGAAAATAACTTATGTCGATGTTATAACATTTTTAAGCCAAAAAGAATTAAATGAAACTCGTTAAGAGCTCTAACGAAACTAGCTACAATCAAAAAATAAATTCGTTCAGAGTTTAATTTCGTTAAGACCGCTAAACACATCGCTATGAAATCAGTGCTTTCGTTAAAAAAACAGTAACATAAATAATTTCAACTTCGTTGTATTTTTACGCGGAAAAGTATAAAATAAAACTCGTTAAAAAATACTACGTGACGTGTGCCCTGCGTGAATTACAAAATAATACTTTTATAATTTGTAAGAATAAATTTTTAAATTAAATCCCTTTTTACCAAAAAGGCCACCTTTTTGTTAAAGTTCCCTGTATTCAAAGTATTGCAGGACAATCGCCTACTGTGCTCATAGTCCCTGCATCCTTCTAATGAAGCATCCTACACTCCCTGTGCTCAGCGCCTTTGATCCCAATTCTCCCTGAATTCAAAGCTATCTGATTTTACACACTGATTTTATCAATTTGTATTTTTCTATTAAAGACACTTCTTTCACCAAATTTTGTCTTGTCATTTTTCTTTAAAGTTTGTATATTGATAAAATTACCAAAAGACCTAACGAACTTAACTTACGATTCCTGATTGAATGATAAATTGTCACATTTGCTTAAACACAGTGAAATGTTTATTTTAAATTCACGTAGAGAAATTAGTGATGAGTCTCGTTAAGAGATTTATAAGCATTCGTTAAGAATTCCGCAGTCAACAACTACTACGAAAAATGCATATTATCGCCACTTTTATAGAATTCGTTAAGAAAACGCGCACTCAAATAATATTTCTAAATCGAAAAGATTGAAAAACATCGCGCTAATTAAAACAAAGGCTTCCGTTAAGAAAGCCAGTCAATTTGTACCAATAAGGTGTTTAATAAAACTCGTTGATATTTTTACCGAATATAGGAAAACCACAAACTTGTTTAGAGTTTACAAAAAATTCGTTAAGAATTATGGCTAATTACGCGATGAAACGTAACGAAAATGCGTTAAGACCATGTCGTAAAATAACTCGTTATTAAATCAGGGCTTTCGTTAACAAAATCCAATAATTAAAATCGTGTCGCAATAACTGGCTTTTTATTCATGACTTTCGTCAAAAAATCTTATAATTTAAACAATGTTGATTTCATTGCAGTTTACTCCGAAAAATATAAAATAAAGCTAGTTAAGAGTTTTAACTAAAATTTTTATAGTAAACACTTGCCATAAAATTCGTTAAGAATTTTCAAAGAGCATACTTGCAAAAGAAATACGTATGAATGACAATTTTCGGGAAAAAATTCGAACAAATGATTTCGTTAAGAAATCAAAAGAAAACTCGTTCAGAGTTTTTTACGATGTTCAATAGGCTCTGAATGCCAAGGAAACTCATCCAGAAATTGAAAGACATTCGTTAAGAATTCCGCATAGAAGAAAGTAAATTCGTTAAGAATTTTTACGAAACGTAGGCGAAAGAAACAATATTTTTATGAGTAGATAAGAAACTTTTATCGAAAGATCAGAATTGGAAGATAACTATCGCTTAGGTTTATAAAGAATTCGTTAAGAATTTCCTGAATGCTACGGGTTGCTTAGACGTACAAAATAAACGCGTTAATTTGTTAACTTTAATGTAAAATATAAGTAACTTTGTTGAAAGTATACGTGTGACAAGGAATCATTGCAATGAACCCTTCTCCTTAAAAGGTAGGCCAATTTTGTTTGTATTATAATCTAATGCTAATTGAGTTTATAGCTTTGTAAGATCAGCTTATCAGTGTTTTCACATACAAGTTCATTTAAAAAAATAATAAATCCCTGTTTTCATAGCTCAAATAACATTTGCTAACTAAACTAACAATAGCTGTCTGTAAATTTGAATAAAAAACGGGCAACTTTTTCACTAATGACTAATGACTATCTTGGGACTGATATTTTGCAACTTAGAAATCCGCAATAAAACTTGTAATAAGCTTTTGATTAATTTAATTTTGATAATATAACAATAAATTTAAAAAAAAAAAGAAATCGTTTAGAATTATTGCGCTTGACGCAATGAAACGTGCAATCAATTTCGTAAAGTCCGTGTCACCAAACAACTCGCTATTAAATCAGGGTTTTCGTTATGAAATCCAATACTACAAGAAATTTTGCATTCATTGTTACGCGTCAAAGAATAAAATAAAACTCGTTGAGAGTTTTAACGAAACTCGTTATAGTAAAAACACAAACTCGTTCAGGTTTTATAAATAATTCGTTAAGAATTATGTCTGATTGTGCGATGAAACGTGGAATAAAATTCTTTAAGAGCGCGTCACAAAACAACTTGATATCATCTAAAGAATTTCGTTAAAAAATGCTAAAACACAGATAATGTCGATTGCATTTCTCACTAAGAAGTATTGCTAATAACGCGATGAAACGTGGAATACTATTCGTTAACAACACGACTGTAACAAAACGACTCGCTATTACATATGGATTTTCTTAAGAAAATAACTTATGTCGATGTTATTACATTTTTAAGCCAAAAAGAATTAAATGAAACTCGTTAAGAGCTCTAACGAAACTAGCTACAATCAAAAAATAAATTCGTTCAGAGTTTAATTTCGTTAAGACCGCTAAACACATCGCTATGAAATCAGTGCTTTCGTTAAAAAAACAGTAACATAAATAATTTCAACTTCGTTGTATTTTTACGCGGAAAAGTATAAAATAAAACTCGTTAAAAAATACTACGTGACGTGTGCCCTGCGTGAATTACAAAATAATACTTTTATAATTTGTAAGAATAAATTTTTAAATTAAATCCCTTTTAACCAAAAAGGCCACCTTTTTGTTAAAGTTCCCTGTATTCAAAGTATTGCAGGACAATCGCCTACTGTGCTCATAGTCCCTGCATCCTTCTAATGAAGCATCCTACACTCCCTGTGCTCAGCGCCTTTGATCCCAATTCTCCCTGAATTCAAAGCTATCTGATTTCACACACTGATTTTATCAATTTGTATTTTTCTATTAAAGACACTTCTTTCACCAAATTTTGTCTTGTCATTTTTCTTTAAAGTTTGTATATTGATAAAATTACCAAAAGACCTAACGAACTTAACTTACGATTCCTGATTGAATGATAAATTGTCACATTTGCTTAAACACAGTGAAATGTTTATTTTAAATTCACGTAGAGAAATTAGTGATGAGTCTCGTCAAGAGATTTATAAGCATTCGTTAAGAATTCCGCAGTCAACAACTACTACGAAAAATGCATATTATCGCCACTTTTATAGAATTCGTTAAGAAAACGCGCACTCAAATAATATTTCTAAATCGAAAAGATTGAAAAACATCGCGCTAATTAAAACAAAGGCTTTCGTTAAGAAAGCCAGTCAATTTGTACCAATAAGGTGTTTAATAAAACTCGTTGATATTTTTACCGAATATAGGAAAACCACAAACTTGTTTAGAGTTTACAAAAAATTCGTTAAGAATTATGGCTAATTACGCGATGAAACGTAACGAAAATGCGTTAAGACCATGTCGTAAAATAACTCGTTATTAAATCAGGGCTTTCGTTAAAAAAATCCAATAATTAAAATCGTGTCGCAATAACATGACTTTCGTCAAAAAATCTTATAATTTAAACAATGTTGATTTCATTGCAGTTTACTCCGAAAAATATAAAATAAAGCTAGTTAAGAGTTTTAACTAAAATTTTTATAGTAAACACTTGCCATAAAATTCGTTAAGAATTTTCAAAGAGCATACTTGCAAAAGAAATACGTATAAATGACAATTTTCGGGAAGAAATTCGAACAAATGATTTCGTTAAGAAATCAAAAGAAAACTCGTTCAGAGTTTTTTACGATGTTCAATAGGCTTTGAATGCCAAGGAAACTCATCCAGAAATTGAAAGACATTCGTTAAGAATTCCGCATAGAAGAAAGTAAATTCGTTAAGAATTTTTACGAAACGTAGGCGAAAGAAACAATATTTTTATGAGTAGATAAGAAACTTTTATCGAAAGATCAGAATTGGAAGATAACTATCGGTTAGGTTTATAAAGAATTCGTTAAGAATTTCCTGAATGCTACGGGTTGCTTAGACGTACAAAATAAACGCGTTAATTTGTTAACTTTAATGTAAAATATAAGTAACTTTGTTGAAAGTATACGTGTGACAAGGAATCATTCCAATGAACCCTTCTCCTTAAAAGGTAGGCCAATTTTGTTTGTATTATAATCTAATGCTAATTGAGTTTATAGCTTTGTTAGATCAGCTTATCAGTGTTTTCACATACAAGTTCATTTAAAAAAATAATAAATCCCTGTTTTCATAGCTCAAATAACATTTGCTAACTAAACTAACAATAGCTGTCTGTAAATTTGAATAAGAAACGGGCAACTTTTTAACTAATGACTAATGAATATCTTGGGACTGATATTTTGCAACTTAGAAATCCGCAATAAAACTTGTAATAAGCTTTTGATTAATTTAATTTTGATAATATAACAATAAATTAAAAAAAAAAAAGAATTCGTTAAGAATTATGGCGCTTGACGCAATGAAACGTGCAATCAATTTCGTAAAGTCCGTGTCACCAAACAACTCGCTATTAAATCAGGGTTTTCGTTATGAAATCCAATACTACAAGAAATTTTGCATTCATTGTTACGCGTCAAAGAATAAAATAAAACTCGTTGAGAGTTTTAACGAAACTCGTTATAGTAAAAACACAAACTCGTTCAGGTTTTATAAATAATTCGTTAAGAATTATGTCTGATTGTGCGATGAAACGTGGAATAAAATTCTTTAAGAGCGCGTCACAAAACAACTTGATATCATCTAAAGAATTTCGTTAAAAAATGCTAAAACACAGATAATGTCGATTGCATTTCTCACTAAGAAGTATTGCTAATAACGCGATGAAACGTGGAATACTATTCGTTAACAACACGACTGTAACAAAACGACTCGCTATTACATATGGATTTTCTTAAGAAAATAACTTATGTCGATGTTATTACATTTTTAAGCCAAAAAGAATTAAATGAAACTCGTTAAGAGCTCTAACGAAACTAGCTACAATCAAAAAATAAATTCGTTCAGAGTTTAATTTCGTTAAGACCGCTAAACACATCGCTATGAAATCAGTGCTTTCGTTAAAAAAACAGTAACATAAATAATTTCAACTTCGTTGTATTTTTACGCGGAAAAGTATAAAATAAAACTCGTTAAAAAATACTACGTGACGTGTGCCCTGCGTGAATTACAAAATAATACTTTTATAATTTGTAAGAATAAATTTTTAAATTAAATCCCTTTTAACCAAAAAGGCCACCTTTTTGTTAAAGTTCCCTGTATTCAAAGTATTGCAGGACAATCGCCTACTGTGCTCATAGTCCCTGCATCCTTCTAATGAAGCATCCTACACTCCCTGTGCTCAGCGCCTTTGATCCCAATTCTCCCTGAATTCAAAGCTATCTGATTTCACACACTGATTTTATCAATTTGTATTTTTCTATTAAAGACACTTCTTTCACCAAATTTTGTCTTGTCATTTTTCTTTAAAGTTTGTATATTGATAAAATTACCAAAAGACCTAACGAACTTAACTTACGATTCCTGATTGAATGATAAATTGTCACATTTGCTTAAACACAGTGAAATGTTTATTTTAAATTCACGTAGAGAAATTAGTGATGAGTCTCGTTAAGAGATTTATAAGCATTCGTTAAGAATTCCGCAGTCAACAACTACTACGAAAAATGCATATTATCGCCACTTTTATAGAATTCGTTAAGAAAACGCGCACTCAAATAATATTCCTAAATCGAAAAGATTGAAAAACATCGCGCTAATTAAAACAAAGGCTTTCGTTAAGAAAGCCAGTCAATTTATACCAATAAGGTGTTTAATAAAACTCGTTGATATTTTTACCGAATATAGGAAAACCACAAACTTGTTTAGAGTTTACAAAAAATTCGTTAAGAATTATGGCTAATTACGCGATGAAACGTAACGAAAATGCGTTAAGACCATGTCGTAAAATAACTCCTTATTAAATCAGGGCTTTCGTTAAAAAAATCCAATAATTAAAATCGTGTCGCAATAACTGGCTTTTTATTCATGACTTTCGTCAAAAAATCTTATAATTTAAACAATGTTGATTTCATTGCAGTTTACTCCGAAAAATATAAAATAAAGCTAGTTAAGAGTTTTAACTAAAATTTTTATAGTAAACACTTGCCATAAAATTCGATAAGAATTTTCAAAGAGCATACTTGCAAAAGAAATACGTATAAATGACAATTTTCGGGAAGAAATTCGAACAAATGATTTCGTTAAGAAATCAAAAGAAAACTCGTTCAGAGTTTTTTACGATGTTCAATAGGCTTTGAATGCCAAGGAAACTCATCCAGAAATTGAAAGACATTCGTTAAGAATTCCGCATAGAAGAAAGTAAATTCGTTAAGAATTTTTACGAAACGTAGGCGAAAGAAACAATATTTTTATGAGTAGATAAGAAACTTTTATCGAAAGATCAGAATTGGAAGATAACTATCGCTTAGGTTTATAAAGAATTCGTTAAGAATTTCCTGAATGCTACGGGTTGCTAAGACGTACAAAATAAACGCGTTAATTTGTTAACTTTAATGTAAAATATAAGTAACTTTGTTGAAAGTATACGTGTGACAAGGAATCATTGCAATGAACCCTTCTCCTTAAAAGGTAGGCCAATTTTGTTTGTATTATAATCTAATGCTAATTGAGTTTATAGCTTTGTAAGATCAGCTTATCAGTGTTTTCACATACAAGTTCATTTAAAAAAATAATAAATCCCTGTTTTCATAGCTCAAATAACATTTGCTAACTAAACTAACAATAGCTGTCTGTAAATTTGAATAAAAAACGGGCAACTTTTTCACTAATGACTAATGACTATCTTGGGACTGATATTTTGCAACTTAGAAATCCGCAATAAAACTTGTAATAAGCTTTTGATTAATTTAATTTTGATAATATAACAATAAATTTAAAAAAAAAAAGAAATCGTTTAGAATTATTGCGCTTGACGCAATGAAACGTGCAATCAATTTCGTAAAGTCCGTGTCACCAAACAACTCGCTATTAAATCAGGGTTTTCGTTATGAAATCCAATACTACAAGAAATTTTGCATTCATTGTTACGCGTCAAAGAATAAAATAAAACTCGTTGAGAGTTTTAACGAAACTCGTTATAGTAAAAATACAAACTCGTTCAGGTTTTATAAATAATTCGTTAAGAATTATGGCTGATTGTGCGATGAAACGTGGAATAAAATTCTTTAAGAGCGCGTCACAAAACAACTTGATATCATCTAAAGAATTTCGTTAAAAAGTGCTAAAACACAAATAATGTTGATTACATTTCTCACTAAGAAGTATTGCTGATAACGCGATGAAACGTAGAATACTATTCGTTAACAACACGACTGTAATAAAACGACTCGCTATTACATATGGATTTTCGTTAAGAAAATAACTTATGTCGATGTTATTACATTTTTAAGCCAAAAAGAATTAAATGAAACTCGTTTAGAGCTCTAACGAAACTAGCTACAATCAAAAAACAAATTCGTTCAGAGTTTAATTTCGTTAAGACCGCTAAACAAATCGCTATGAAATCAGTGCTTTCGTTAAGAAAAACAGTAACATAAATAATTTCAACTTCGTTGTATTTTTACGCGGAAAAGTATAAAATAAAACTCGTTAAAAGTCTTACCGAGACTTCAGAGTTCAGAGTTTAGAAAGAATTCTTTGAGAATTATGGCTGACTACCCGATGAAACGTGGAATAAAATTCGATAAGACTGTGTCGTTTAATAACATGGACTATAAATCAGGGTTTTCGTTAAGGAAAATTTTTAAATTTTATAACCTTACCTACATATCAAAATTTTCAAAAAATATAAGAAATAAAAAAAAACATATTTCAATATTTTTAATTCAATTTTTCAAAAACAGGTTTATAAAATTTCTTTAGATTTAATTATTGTTAACTGCATATTAATAATAAACCCACGAAGAGGAGTCGGGTAATTGAATTAATTTTTTTTGAAATCTTACATAAGTCGAAGTACGTGCAATCCAGTCGTGCATTTAATTTTGTGTTAATAATTCGTGTAAGATTTTAAGTGATTTCGGTAAGACTGTCAAAAAGATCTTCAAATTCTTGGTGAGCTAAGCTAAGAAACTCGACATAATAAACCACAATCATAAAAGCTCCTGAAAATTAAATCTACATCACTTAAAAATCAAATGAAAGGTTTTTCGGTAATTTTGGGAATGAAGGCTATAGGAAGTAGGTACATAGGTATGAAAGCCGTCCCTAAGAAAAGAAAGCTTACCACAAGTTGTAATTGAACTAAACTTCAAGTTGAGAATGATTTTGGACTTTAAATAATTTTATTTCTTAACAGCGACAAAAAAATACTACGTGACGTGTGCCCTGCGTGAATTACAAAATAATACTTTTATAATTTGTAAGAATAAATTTTTAAATTAAATCCCTTTTAACCAAAAAGGCCACCTTTTTGTTAAAGTTCCCTGTATTCAAAGTATTGCAGGACAATCGCCTACTGTGCCATAGTCCCTGCATCCTTCTAATGAAGCATCCTACACTCCCTGTGCTCAGCGCCTTTGATCCCAATTCTCCCTGAATTCAAAGCTATCTGATTTCACACACTGATTTTATCAATTTGTATTTTTCTACTAAAGACACTTCTTTCACCAAATTTTGTCCTGTCATTTTTCTTTAAAGTTTGTATATTGATAAAATTACCAAAAGACCTAACGAACTTAACTTACGATTCCTGATTGAATGATAAATTGTCACATTTGCTTAAACACAGTGAAATGTTTATTTTAAATTCACGTAGAGAAATTAGTGATGAGTCTCGTTAAGAGATTTATAAGCATTCGTTAAGAATTCCGCAGTCAACAACTACTACGAAAAATGCATATTATCGCCACTTTTATAGAATTCGTTAAGAAAACGCGCACTCAAATAATATTTCTAAATCGAAAAGATTGAAAAACATCGCGCTAATTAAAACAAAGGCTTTCGTTAAGAAAGCCAGTTAATTATTACCAATAAGGTGTTTAATAAAACTCGTTGATAGTTTTACCGAATATAGGAAAACCACAAACTTGTTTAGAGTTTACAAAAAATTCGTTAAGAATTATGGCTGATTACGCGATGAAACGTAACGAAAATTCGTTAAGACCGTGTCGTAAAATAACTCGTTATTAAATCAGGGCTTTCGTTAAAAAAATCCAATAATTAAAATCGTGTCACAATAACTGGCTTTTTATTCATGACTTTCGTCAAAAAATCTTATAATTTAAACAATGTTGATTTCATTGCAGTTTACTCCGAAAAATATAAAATAAAGCTAGTTAAGAGTTTTAACTAAAATTTTTATAGTAAACACTTGCCATAAAATTCGTTAAGAATTTTCAAAGAGCATACTTGCAAAAGAAATACGTATGAATGACAATTTTCGGGAAAAAATTCGAACAAATGATTTCGTTAAGAAATCAAAAGAAAACTCGTTCAGAGTTTTTTACGATGTTCAATAGGCTCTGAATGCCAAGGAAACTCATCCAGAAATTGAAAGACATTCGTTAAGAATTCCGCATAGAAGAAAGTAAATTCGTTAAGAATTTTTACGAAACGTAGGCGAAAGAAACAATATTTTTATGAGTAGATAAGAAACTTTTATCGAAAGATCAGAATTGGAAGACAACTATCGCTTAGGTTTATAAAGAATTCGTTAAGAATTTCCTGGTTGCTTAGACGTACAAAATAAACGCGTTAATTTGTTAACTTTAATGTAAAATATAAGTAACTTTGTTGAAAGTATACGTGTGACAAGGAATCATTCCAATGAACCCTTCTCCTTAAAAGGTAGGCCAATTTTGTTTGTATTATAATCTTATGCTAATTGAGTTTCTAGCTTTGTAAGATCAGCTTATCAGTGTTTTCACATACAAGTTCATTTAAAAAAATAATAAATCCCTGTTTTCATAGCTCTAACAATAGCTGTCTGTAAATTTGAATAAAAAACGGGCAACTTTTTGACTAATGACTAATGACTATCTTGGGACTGATATTTTGCAACTTAGAAATCCGCAATAAAACTTGTAATAAGCTTTTGATTAATCTAATTTTGATAATATAACAATAAATAAAAAAAAAAAAAGAATTCGTTTAGAATTATGGCGCTTGACGCAATGAAACGTGCAATCAATTTCGTAAAGTCCGTGTCACCAAACAACTCGCTATTAAATCAGGGTTTTCGTTATGAAATCCAATACTACAAGAAATTTTGCATTCATTGTTACGCGTCAAAGAATAAAATAAAACTCGTTGAGAGTTTTAACGAAACTCGTTATAGTAAAAATACAAACTCGTTCAGGTTTTATAAATAATTCGTTAAGAATTATGGCTGATTGTGCGATGAAACGTGGAATAAAATTCTTTAAGAGCGCGTCACAAAACAACTTGATATCATCTAAAGAATTTCGTTAAAAAGTGCTAAAACACAAATAATGTTGATTACATTTCTCACTAAGAAGTATTGCTGATAACGCGATGAAACGTAGAATACTTTTCGTTAACAACACGACTGTAATAAAACGACTCGCTATTACATATGGATTTTCGTTAAGAAAATAACTTATGTCGATGTTATTACATTTTTAAGCCAAAAAGAATTAAATGAAACTCGTTTAGAGCTCTAACGAAACTAGCTACAATCAAAAAACAAATTCGTTCAGAGTTTAATTTCGTTAAGACCGCTAAACAAATCGCTATGAAATCAGTGCTTTCGTTAAGAAAAACAGTAACATAAATAATTTCAACTTCGTTGTATTTTTACGCGGAAAAGTATAAAATAAAACTCGTTAAAAGTTTTACCGAAACTTCAGAGTTCAGATTTTAGAAAGAATTCTTTGAGAATTATGGCTGACTACCCGATGAAACGTGGAATAAAATTCGATAAGACTGTGTCGTTTAATAACATGGACTATAAATCAAGGTTTTCGTTAAGGAAAATTTTTAAATTTTATAACCTTACCTACATATCAAAATTTTCAAAAAATATAAGAAATAAAAAAAAACATATTTCAATATTTTTAATTCAATTTTTCAATAACAGGTTTATAAAATTTCTTTAGATTTAATTATTGTTAACTGCATATTAGTAATAAACCCACGAAGAGGAGTCGGGTAATTGAATTAATTTTTTTTTTTTTTTTTGAAATCTTACATAAGTCGAAGTACGTGCAATCCAGTCGTGCATTTAATTTTGTGTTAATAATTCGTGTAAGATTTTAAGTGATTTCGTTAAGACTGTCAAAAAGATCTTCAAATTCTTGGTGAGCTAAGCTAAGAAACTCGACATAATAAACCACAATCATAAAAGCTCCTGAAAATTAAATCTACATCACTTAAAAATCAAATGAAAGGTTTTTTGGAAATGAAGGCTATAGAAAGTAGGTACATAGGTATGAAAGCCGTCCCTAAGAAAAGAAAGCTTACCACAAGTTGTAATTGAACTAAACTTCAAGTTGAGAATGATTTTGGACTTTAAATAATTTTATTTCTTAACAAAATACTACGTGACGTGTGCCCTGCGTGAATTACAAAATAATACTTTTATAATTTGTAAGAATAAATTTTTAAATTAAATCCCTTTTAACCAAAAAGGCCACCTTTTTGTTAAAGTTCCCTGTATTCAAAGTATTGCAGGACAATCGCCTACTGTGCTCATAGTCCCTGCATCCTTCTAATGAAGCATCCTACACTCCCTGTGCTCAGCGCCTTTGATCCCAATTCTCCCTGAATTCAAAGCTATCTGATTTCACACACTGATTTTATCAATTTGTATTTTTCTATTAAAGACACTTCTTTCACCAAATTTTGTCTTGTCATTTTTCTTTAAAGTTTGTATATTGATAAAATTACCAAAAGACCTAACGAACTTAACTTACGATTCCTGATTGAATGATAAATTGTCACATTTGCTTAAACACAGTGAAATGTTTATTTTAAATTCACGTAGAGAAATCAGTGATGAGTCTCGTTAAGAGATTTATAAGCATTCGTTAAGAATTCCGCAGTCAACAACTACTACGAAAAATGCATATTATCGCCACTTTTATAGAATTCGTTAAGAAAACGCGCACTCAAATAATATTTCTAAATCGAAAAGATTGAAAAACATCGCGCTAATTAAAACAAAGGCTTTCGTTAAGAAAGCCAGTTAATTATTACCAATAAGGTGTTTAATAAAACTCGTTGATAGTTTAACCGAATATAGGAAAACCACAAACTTGTTTAGAGTTTACAAAAAATTCGTTAAGAATTATGGCTGATTACGCGATGAAACGTAACGAAAATTCGTTAAGACCGTGTCGTTAAATAACTCGTTACTAAATCAGGGCTTTCGTTAAAAAAATCCAATAATTAAAATCGTGTCGCAATAACTGGCTATTTATTCATTACTTTCGTCAAAAAATCTTATAATTTAAACAATGTTGATTTCATTGCAGTTTACTCCGAAAAATATAAAATAAAGCTAGTTAAGAGTTTTAACTAAAATTTTTATAGTAAACACTTGCCATAAAATTCGTTAAGAATTTTCAAAGAGCATACTTGCAAAAGAAATACGTATAAATGACAATTTTCGGGAAGAAATTCGAACAAATGATTTCGTTAAGAAATCAAAAGAAAACTCGTTCAGAGTTTTTTACGATGTTCAATAGGCTTTGAATGCCAAGGAAACTCATTCAGAAATTGAAAGACATTCGTTAAGAATTCCGCATAGAAGAAAGTAAATTCGTTAAGAATTTTTACGAAACGTAGGCGAAAGAAACAATATTTTTATGAGTAGATAAGAAACTTTTATCGAAAGATCAGAATTGGAAGATAACTATCGCTTAGGTTTATAAAGAATTCGTTAAGAATTTCCTGAATGCTACGGGTTGCTTAGACGTACAAAATAAACGCGTTAATTTGTTAACTTTAATGTAAAATATAAGTAACTTTGTTGAAAGTATACGTGTGACAAGGAATCATTGCAATGAACCCTTCTCCTTAAAAGGTAGGCCAATTTTGTTTGTATTATAATCTAATGCTAATTGAGTTTATAGCTTTGTAAGATCAGCTTATCAGTGTTTTCACATACAAGTTCATTTAAAAAAATAATAAATCCCTGTTTTCATAGCTCAAATAACATTTGCTAACTAAACTAACAATAGCTGTCTGTAAATTTGAATAAAGAACGGGCAACTTTTTCACTAATGACTAATGACTATCTTGGGACTGATATTTTGCAACTTAGAAATCCGCAATAAAACTTGTAATAAGCTTTTGATTAATTTAATTTTGATAATATAACAATAAATTAAAAAAAAAAAAAAGAATTCGTTTAGAATTATGGCGCTTGACGCAATGAAACGTGCAATCAATTTCGTAAAGTCCGTGTCACCAAACAACTCGCTATTAAATCAGGGTTTTCGTTATGAAATCCAATACTACAAGTAATTTTGCATTCATTGTTACGCGTCAAAGAATAAAATAAAACTCGTTGAGAGTTTTAACGCAACTCGTTATAGTAAAAACACAAACTCGTTCAGGTTTTATAAATAATTCTTTAAGAATTATGGCTGATTGTGCGATGAAACGTGGAATAAAATTCTTTAAGAGCGCGTCACAAAACAACTTGATATCATCTAAAGAATTTTGTTAAAAAATGCTAAAATACAAATAATGTCGATTGCATTTCTCACTAAGAAGTATTGCTAATAACGCGATGAAACGTGGAATACTATTCGTTAACAACACGACTGTAACAAAACGACTCGCTATTACATATGGATTTTCTTAAGAAAATAACTTATGTCGATGTTATTACATTTTTAAGCCAAAAATAATTAAATGAAACTCGTTAAGAGCTCTAACGAAACTAGCTACAATCAAAAAACAAATTCGTTCAGAGTTTAATTTCGTTAAGACCGCTAAACAAATCGCTATGAAATCAGTGCTTTCGTTAAGAAAAACAGTAACATAAATAATTTCAACTTCGTTGTATTTTTACGCGGAAAAGTATAAAATAAAACTCGTTAAAAGTCTTACCGAGACTTCAGAGTTCAGAGTTTAGAAAGAATTCTTTGAGAATTATGGCTGACTACCCGATGAAACGTGGAATAAAATTCGATAAGACTGTGTCGTTTAATAACATGGACTATAAATCAGGGTTTTCGTTAAGGAAAATTTTTAAATTTTATAACCTTACCTACATATCAAAATTTTCAAAAAATATAAGAAATAAAAAAAAACATATTTCAATATTTTTAATTCAATTTTTCAAAAACAGGTTTATAAAATTTCTTTAGATTTAATTATTGTTAACTGCATATTAATAATAAACCCACGAAGAGGAGTCGGGTAATTGAATTAATTTTTTTTGAAATCTTACATAAGTCGAAGTACGTGCAATCCAGTCGTGCATTTAATTTTGTGTTAATAATTCGTGTAAGATTTTAAGTGATTTCGGTAAGACTGTCAAAAAGATCTTCAAATTCTTGGTGAGCTAAGCTAAGAAACTCGACATAATAAACCACAATCATAAAAGCTCCTGAAAATTAAATCTACATCACTTAAAAATCAAATGAAAGGTTTTTCGGTAATTTTGGGAATGAAGGCTATAGGAAGTAGGTACATAGGTATGAAAGCCGTCCCTAAGAAAAGAAAGCTTACCACAAGTTGTAATTGAACTAAACTTCAAGTTGAGAATGATTTTGGACTTTAAATAATTTTATTTCTTAACAGCGACAAAAAAATACTACGTGACGTGTGCCCTGCGTGAATTACAAAATAATACTTTTATAATTTGTAAAACCAAAATTTTAAATTAAATCCCTTTTAACCAAAAAGGCCACCTTTTTGTTAAAGTTCCCTGTATTCAAAGTATTGCAGGACAATCGCCTACTGTGCTCATAGTCCCTGCATCCTTCTAATGAAGCATCCTACACTCCCTGTGCTCAGCGCCTTTGATCCCAATTCTCCCTGAATTCAAAGCTATCTGATTTCACACACTGATCTTATCAATTTGTATTTTTCTATTAAAGACACTTCTTTCACCAAATTTTGTCTTGTCATTTTTCTTTAAAGTTTGTATATTGATAAAATTACCAAAGACCTAACGAACTTAACTTTCGATTCCTGATTGAATGATAAATTGTCACATTTGCTTAAACACAGTGAAATGTTTATTTTAAATTCACGTAGAGAAATTAGTGATGAGTCTCGTTAAGAGATTTATAAGCATTCGTTAAGAATTCGCAGTCAACAACTACTACGAAAAATGCATATTATCGCCACTTTTATAGAATTCGTTAAGAAAACGCGCACTCAAATAATATTTCTAAATCGAAAAGATTGAAAAACATCGCGCTAATTAAAACAAAGGCTTTCGTTAAGAAAGCCAGTTAATTATTACCAATAAGGTGTTTTATAAAACTCGTTGATAGTTTTACCGAATATAGGAAAACCACAAACTTGTTTAGAGTTTACAAAAAATTCGTTAAGAATTATGGCTGATTACGCGATGAAACGTAACGAAAATTCGTTAAGACCGTGTCGTAAAATAACTCGTTATTAAATCAGGGCTTTCTTTAAAAAAATCCAATAATTAAAATCGTGATGAAATAACTGGCTATTTATTCATGACTTTCGTCAAAAAATCTTATAATTTAAACAATGTTGATTTCATTGCAGTTTACTCCGAAAAATATAAAATAAAGCTAGTTAAGAGTTTTAACTAAAATTTTTATAGTAAACACTTGCCATAAAATTCGTTAAGAATTTTCAAAGAGCATACTTGCAAAAGAAATACGTATAAATGACAATTTTCGGGAAGAAATTCGAACAAATGATTTCGTTAAGAAATCAAAAGAAAACTCGTTCAGAGTTTTTTACGATGTTCAATAGGCTTTGAATGCCAAGGAAACTCATCCAGAAATTGAAAGACATTCGTTAAGAATTCCGCATAGAAGAAAGTAAGTTCGTTAAGAATTTTTACGAAACGTAGGCGAAAGAAACAATATTTTTATGAGTAGATAAGAAACTTTTATCGAAAGATCAGAATTGGAAGATAACTATCGGTTAGGTTTATAAAGAATTCGTTAAGAATTTCCTGAATGCTACGGGTTGCTTAGACGTACAAAATAAACGCGTTAATTTGTTAACTTTAATGTAAAATATAAGTAACTTTGTTGAAAGTATACGTGTGACAAGGAATCATTCCAATGAACCCTTCTCCTTAAAAGGTAGGCCAATTTTGTTTGTATTATAATCTAATGCTAATTGAGTTTATAGCTTTGTAAGATCAGCTTATCAGTGTTTTCACATACAAGTTCATTTAAAAAAAATAATAAATCCCTGTTTTCATAGCTCAAATAACATTTGCTAACTAAACTAACAATAGCTGTCTGTAAATTTGAATAAAAAACGGGCAACTTTTTGACTAATGACTAATGACTATCTTGGGACTGATATTTTGCAACTTAGAAATCCGCAATAAAACTTGTAATAAGCTTTTGATTAATTTAATTTTGATAATATAACAATAAATTTAAAAAAAAAAAGAAATCGTTTAGAATTATTGCGCTTGACGCAATGAAACGTGCAATCAATTTCGTAAAGTCCGTGTCACCAAACAACTCGCTATTAAATCAGGGTTTTCGTTATGAAATCCAATACTACAAGAAATTTTGCATTCATTGTTACGCGTCAAAGAATAAAATAAAACTCGTTGAGAGTTTTAACGAAACTCGTTATAGTAAAAATACAAACTCGTTCAGGTTTTATAAATAATTCGTTAAGAATTATGGCTGATAGTGCGATGAAACGTGGAATAAAATTCTTTAAGAGCGCGTCACAAAACAACTTGATATCATCTAAAGAATTTCGTTAAAAAGTGCTAAAACACAAATAATGTTGATTACATTTCTCACTAAGAAGTATTGCTGATAACGCGATGAAACGTAGAATACTTTTCGTTAACAACACGACTGTAATAAAACGACTCGCTATTACATATGGATTTTCGTTAAGAAAATAACTTATGTCGATGTTATTACATTTTTAAGCCAAAAAGAATTAAATGAAACTCGTTTAGAGCTCTAACGAAACTAGCTACAATCAAAAAACAAATTCGTTCAGAGTTTAATTTCGTTAAGACCGCTAAACAAATCGCTATGAAATCAGTGCTTTCGTTAAGAAAAACAGTAACATAAATAATTTCAACTTCGTTGTATTTTTACGCGGAAAAGTATAAAATAAAACTCGTTAAAAGTTTTACCGAAACTTCAGAGTTCAGATTTTAGAAAGAATTCTTTGAGAATTATGGCTGACTACCCGATGAAACGTGGAATAAAATTCGATAAGACTGTGTCGTTTAATAACATGGACTATAAATCAAGGTTTTCGTTAAGGAAAATTTTTAAATTTTATAACCTTACCTACATATCAAAATTTTCAAAAAATATAAGAAATAAAAAAAAACATATTTCAATATTTTTAATTCAATTTTTCAATAACAGGTTTATAAAATTTCTTTAGATTTAATTATTGTTAACTGCATATTAATAATAAACCCACGAAGAGGAGTCGGGTAATTGAATTAATTTTTTTTTTTTTTTTTGAAATCTTACATAAGTCGAAGTACGTGCAATCCAGTCGTGCATTTAATTTTGTGTTAATAATTCGTGTAAGATTTTAAGTGATTTCGTTAAGACTGTCAAAAAGATCTTCAAATTCTTGGTGAGCTAAGCTAAGAAACTCGACATAATAAACCACAATCATAAAAGCTCCTGAAAATTAAATCTACATCACTTAAAAATCAAATGAAAGGTTTTTTGGAAATGAAGGCTATAGAAAGTAGGTACATAGGTATGAAAGCCGTCCCTAAGAAAAGAAAGCTTACCACAAGTTGTAATTGAACTAAACTTCAAGTTGAGAATGATTTTGGACTTTAAATAATTTTATTTCTTAACAAAATACTACGTGACGTGTGCCCTGCGTGAATTACAAAATAATACTTTTATAATTTGTAAGAATAAATTTTTAAATTAAATCCCTTTTAACCAAAAAGGCCACCTTTTTGTTAAAGTTCCCTGTATTCAAAGTATTGCAGGACAATCGCCTACTGTGCTCATAGTCCCTGCATCCTTCTAATGAAGCATCCTACACTCCCTGTGCTCAGCGCCTTTGATCCCAATTCTCCCTGAATTCAAAGCTATCTGATTTCACACACTGATTTTATCAATTTGTATTTTTCTATTAAAGACACTTCTTTCACCAAATTTTGTCTTGTCATTTTTCTTTAAAGTTTGTATATTGATAAAATTACCAAAAGACCTAACGAACTTAACTTACGATTCCTGATTGAATGATAAATTGTCACATTTGCTTAAACACAGTGAAATGTTTATTTTAAATTCACGTAGAGAAATCAGTGATGAGTCTCGTTAAGAGATTTATAAGCATTCGTTAAGAATTCCGCAGTCAACAACTACTACGAAAAATGCATATTATCGCCACTTTTATAGAATTCGTTAAGAAAACGCGCACTCAAATAATATTTCTAAATCGAAAAGATTGAAAAAAACATCGCGCTAATTAAAACAAAGGCTTTCGTTAAGAAAGCCAATTAATTTTTATCAATAAGGTATTTAGTAAAACTCGGTAAAAGTTTTAACGAATATAGGAAAACCACAAACTTGTTCAGAGTTTACAAAGAATTCGTTAAGAATTATGGCTGATTACGCGATAAAACGTGAAATAAAATAAGACCGTGTCGTAAAATAACTCGTTATTAAATCAGGGCTTTCGTTAAGAAATCCAATAACATAAACCGTGTCGCAACAACTCGATATTTATTCAGGACTTTCGTTTAAAATGTAATAATTCAAACACTGTTGATTTCATTGCAGTTTACGCCGAAAATATAAAAAAAAGCTCGTTATAGTTAAAACTTGCCATAAAATTCGTTAAGAATTTTCAAGGAGCATACTTGCAAAAGAAATACGTACAAATGACAATTTTCGGGAAGAAATTTGAACAAATGATTTCGTTAAGAAATCAAAAGAAAACTCGTTCAGAGTTTTTTTTAGATATTCGTTAGGTTTTAAAAGCCAAGGAAACTCATCCAGCAATTAAAAGGCATTCGTTCAGAATTCCGCATAGAAGAAAGTAAATTCCTTAAGAATTTTAACGAAACGTATGCGAAAGAAATAATATTTTTATGAGCAGATAAGAAACTTTTGTGAAAATCGGAATGGGAAGATAACTATAGCTAAGAGTTATAAAGAGTTCGTTCAGAATTCTCTAATTGCTGCGGGTCACATATGCATATAAAATAATCGCGTTAACTTGTTTAGTTAATTGTTGGAAGTAAACGTGTGACAATAAACCATTCCAATGAACCCTTCTCCTGAAAAGGTAGGCCAATTTTTGTTTGTAATAATATCTAATGCTTTTTGAGTTTTAAGCTTTGTAAGAAAAGCTCGCCAATGTTTTCAAATAAGTTTAATTCACGACTCCCTGCTTTTAAGGTTTAAATTACATTGCTAACTAAACTAACAATTAGCTGTCTGTTTTCCTAAGTTGATAAAATACGATTTTTTGTTTTTAAACTAAAGACGCATTCCATTTGTCTTAAATTTATTTTTATAACAAAGACTGAATTTATAAAAAACGAACTGGTTTTTGACTAACGACTAATTTTACGACTGATATTTTGCAAACTAAAAATCCGCAATACAACTTGTAATAATTTTTATAATAAATTAAAATTAAAAATATCATGGCTTAAATTAAGCTTAAGAGATTAGAGAAGTGAGTAATAAAAATTCGTTAAGACAAAAACAAAAAATATTAAAATGAGAGATTTGATGTGTTAAAGAGAACACGCTTAGAATGTTTCGGAAACGAGTTTTAACCAAACTCGATCAGAGTTAAGAAATAATTCGTTAAAAATTTTGGCTGATTACACCATTAAACTTGGCATAATATTCTTTAAGACCGTGTCGCGAAATAACTCGCTATTTAATAGTGGTTTTCGTTAAAAAATCCTCTAATAGAAATAAGGTCAATTTCAGCCAAATAACTTAGTGGTAGAACACTTTAGTTGTTGTTGTTTCATTCAAAATTTTCAATTTTAAAATCAATTTCGTTAAATTGTTCGTTAAGAATTATGGCTGATTACGCAATGAATCGAGAAGTAAAATTCGTTAAGACCATGTCGCAAAATAACTCCGATTTAATCAAGACTTTCGCTAAGAAATCTTATGTAAAATTGACATATGTAAAGTTTCAAAAATAAAGGTAAAATATTTTAAGTTGTATTTTATCTTAAAACATGGATTACAAAAAATAAAAAAAAATATGTTTTTGAATCACCTAAACTCCTTTGGTTTAGTAGTTCGAGTTAACAAAAAATTGAAAAATCGTTGGAGCAAGAATAGACCCCTTTGGCCATCTTTTTTTACAGAAGAGAACGATGAAAATTTTGTGGGATGTGTAACAATTGGAAAACGGTTCTTAGATAATTGTTAATAAGAATGGTAGATTGATTTGAAAAGTTTAACTGTGGAGCCAATTCGGAGACGACCAAATGGAATGCCTTTGTGTTAAACCGAACGGAATGCGCCTTTGAGAAGTCTAAGAGGGTGAGAAGAGATAACTTTTTTTCATCCACGGCAAGACGTTTATCATCATCATCAGTAACTCGCCCGTAACGCACCTATGTTTTTTTTTATTAGGACTTTTTATAAAAAAACATAAGTTATTTCATAAAATAAAGAGAAAGTCAAAAATATTGAAAATGAGTTGTTTTCCACAAAAGTCGAACACATTTTTTTCTAATCAAAATGGTGTAAGCCATATTCTAGAAAATAAGGATGTTGATGGGTTTTCAAAATTTGGTTCCGTTATTTAAAAAAAATTATCAAGAAATACTGTGTTATCAAAAAATAGATTTTTATTTTAATTCAAAAAAATAGTTTTTTATTTGAAAATGTTGGTATACCATACCTCATTTAAACTACTTAGATTTTCATTTAAATAAAAAATTTCAACTCAACCGCTTTCAAAAAAATCAAACCAAGGTGAATACAATTATTACCCATAACCATTTTTAGAAAATAAATTATAAAAAAATAAGTTTTTCCCTATTCCCATTTTAACGCGAAAAAATACTCGTTAAGAGTTTTGACGCAACTTATAAAGATTTTGAATTCAATTTTTGACGTGTTATACCAAAAGCAAACTCGTTCAGAGTTCAGAAAGAATTCGTTTGGAAGTATTGCTGCAATGAAACGTAGATAAAATTCGTTAAGACCGTTTATTAAATCATGGCTTTTGTTGCATTTTTATGCGAAAAGTATAAAATAAAACTCGTTAAGAGCTTTAACGAAACACGTTAAGGTTTCGAATTATTATTTATGACTACGATATAATAAAACACAAACTCGTTCAGAGTTTCGAAAGAATTCTTTAAGAATTTACGCTGATTACGCGATGAAACATGGAATAAAATTCGGCGCAAAACAACTTGCTATTAAATAAGGTGCCTCATCACTGAAACGATCGAACGATATCGTTTTGGAGATAGCTGTCTTTTTTTTTTCTACTGAAGTAATAGAGATAGCAATATTGAAAACGATATCGTCCTATCGTTTTCGTTTTACGTGATGAGACCCCTGGACTTTCGTTAAGAAATCTAATTAATAATACAAATAATATCGTACATTTTCGTTATATTTTGACGCAAACATTATAAAATATAACTCGTTAAGAGTTTTGAAGGAAAACGGCAGCAAAATTAAAAGCAAAAACTCGTTCAGAGTTGACAAGGAATTCGCTGACGAACCTAAGAATAAAATTCGTTAAGAATTCATAAGAAACTTGCATGTAAAAGAAAAACTTTCGGGAAGAAGTTGAACTATAGGAGAAAATTAATTTTAGTGATTTTTTTTTCTTTCAAGAAATGGTTATGATCTGTAGTAGAACTATTTGCTTGGTTTTTGATTTTCACGAAAATGTTTCCTTTGAATTTTGTTTTCAATTTTTGTTTGAATAATCTTCTAAAAAGTCTAAATAATATGAGATACCAGCAAAAATCGTCTCCAAGGGTTATAGGTTAGCGATAGAAAACGGTCTGGTGTCGAAAACGTTTTTGATGTATACCAACATTTTTGAAAACTACTTTTTAAAGTTAAGAAAATTTAAAAGAGATTTAAAGCAAAAAAAAAACTTAATTGGTCTGTTCCTTTACTTTGAGTTTCTGTGATTTTTAGTCCAAAGTCCTGTCAAGTTCATATAAAAAATAAAATTGACAAAATTTGTTACTCTAAAATGCACAGAAATCACAGAAATTCAGACTAAAGGAACAGACATAATAATTCAAAAACCTAGTATTATTTTTTTTTTTTGGACCTTAATACAAGTGTAATTTTTTTTTTTTTTTTGAAAACTTATAAAAAACTTCTTCCTAGAACCAAAAATAACAATATATATCTACCTTACAAAATTGTTGAAAAAACCGTCAAGAAAAAATATTATTTTGCTCGAAAACGGTTTTTGACGATTTCTTTGATTAGTTCAATCTTTTTTTCAAAAATTGTAAAAATTCAAAAAAAAAATTATTTTGTTGTTTTGCTCAAGCTACGAAACTTAAGCAATTAAAAAATAATTTAAATAAGTGCCGATATGACTCGGACTAGTAATTGCCGTCGTTCTTGGTGAAATGCGGGAGGGGGAGAGGCGTGGGATAGTTTAATGCGAGCAATCCAGTCCTGCAATTGATTTTTTTTTGTTAACAAAGAGTTTCGTGAAAAGTGTTGGGTGATTTTGTTTAGACTTCCAAAAAAGAACTTCACATTGTTGCTAAGCCTAACCAAGGAATACGGAATCGGAATACCTACAGTTTCTTATGCTATTTGAAACCACAATCGTAAAACCTGCACACAAAATAATATTATCTGCATCACACTTAAAAATCAATTTTTTTCGGAAAGTTTATTACTAGTTGTAATTAAAAAATTAAGAGTTTAAAACGTTTTTCTTATTCGATTTTTGTCAATTTAAAAAAACTGGACTTTATATAATTTTGTTTGTTGACAGCGACAAAAAAATACACCATGACGTGTGCTACAAATGATATCCCTGTGTATAGCAAAACAAGATAATTTATTAGAATTATTTTTAAAAGCAAATCCATTTTAACTTAAAGGCCATACCTTTTGTTAAAGTTCCCTGTTTTCAAAGTCTTGCAGGACCACCCACATCTTCGGGTTTATAAAATTCGTTAAGAAACGCGCACACAAATTATATTCTAGATCGAAAAGGACACTTTTACAGAGGGATCGAAAAACATCGCTTTCGTTAAGAAATCCAAGTATTTATCAATAAGGTATTAAATAAAGCGCGATAAGAGTTTTAACGAAAATCGTTAAGATTTCCAATTGTTATTGACGTTATACCCACTAAAACACATAAACTCGTTCAGAGAGTTCGTTGAGTTACGTAATGGAACGGTAAATTAAATTCTTTAAGAACGTTCTAACACAAAACAAATCGTTAGATTTTCAAGCGGAAAGTTTTAAAATTAAACTCGTTCAGAGTTTCAACGAAACTATCTATAATAAAAACACTTACTCGTTTAAAATTTAGAAAGAATTCGTTAAGAATTATAGCTTGGAATAAAATGCGTGAAGAATTTTCACGGATCATGCATTTAAAAGTCATACATAAAATGGAAAACTTTCGTTAAGAAATTTGAAGATTACAGGGTAATGCATCAAATGATTTCGTTAAGAAATCAAAATATAATTACGTATTCCGTTGTCACGTTTGCAAGGATTAAAACTCGTTAAGAGTTTTTCTTACGATATTCGTTCGGTTTTAAATTCTAAAAAAACTTATCCAGGAATAAAAAGGCATTTGTTAAGAACTTCCTAAAGAAAGAACTAAATTCGTTAAGAATTTTTACGGGCTAAGGGTTATAAAGAGTTCGTTAAGTATTCTCTGATTGCTGCGGGTCACTGAAGCACACAAAATAATCGCGTTAATTTGTTTAGTTAAATGTCAAATATAAATAACCTTGTTGAAAGTATAAGTGTCACAATGCATCATTCCAATGAACCCTTCTCATTAAAAGGTAGGCCAAATCTTTGTAACAAAATCTAATGCTTATTGAGTTTATAGCTTTGTAAGATCAGCTTATCAGTGTTTTTACATACAAGTTCATCTTAAAAAATAACAAATCACTGTGTTCAAAGCTCAAATTACATCTGCTAACTAAACTAACAATAGCTGTCTGTTTTCCTAAGTTGATAAAATACTATTTTTTTCTTTAAACTATAGACGCATCCAATTTGTCTTACATTTATTTTTATAACAAAGACTAAATTTGTATACAAAAAAAAACGAACAACTTTTTGACTAACGACTAATTTTACGACTGATATTTTTTTAACTTAAAAATCCGCAATAAGCTTTTGATTATTTGAATTTTGATAAGATAATAAATTAAAAAAAAAAATGCTCCGTAAACCTTATTAAAAATAAAGAATTCGTTAAGAATTATTGGTTTATGACCTAAAGAAACGTGCAATAAAACTCGAAGAGACCGTGTCGCCAAACAGCTCGCTATTAAATCGGGGTTTTCGTTAAGAATACCAGTAACATAAATAATTTCGATTTCGTTGCATTTTTACGCGGAGAAGTATAAAATAAAACTCGTTAAGAGTCTTAACGAAACTCGTTATAGTAAAAACACAAACTCGTTCAGAGTTAAGAAATAATTTGTTTAGAATTATGGCTGATAACGCGATGAAACGTGGAATAAACTTGCTATTAAATCAAGGCTTTCGTTAAGAAATGCCATAGCACAAATAATTTCGATTTCATTGCATTTTTCGTTAAGAATTATGGCTGATACCACGATGAAACGCGGAATAAACTTCGTGAAGACGGTCTCGCAAAACTACAGTGTTAAATTGAAAAAAATTGAAAATTTCAAAAAAAAAAAAGGTAAAACATAAGAAATCGTATTATATCTAAAAACATGGATTAAACAAAAATAATGGAATTGATAATGTTTTTAATTAATTCAACTCCTTTTGTTAAGAAGTTTGAGCTAACCAACAAAAAGAAAAAAAAACTGAAAAATTAGATTTCTTAAAACAAAAATTTAAAAATCGTTGGAGCATTTTTGTTTTAAAAATTTATTTTTTAAATTATTTTAATTTTTTTAATTAAAAAGAAATTAATTCTTATTTAAAATTTTAAAAACATGGAAAGGTTATTTAAATTAAATAGAAACAAATTAAATATCACCAACTTTTGCACATTTTTTTGAAAATCAAAGAACCATTCTTTGAAAACTTTCTTATGCAATATTATTTTTAAACTTTAAAAGGGCTTTTTATAAAAAATAATGATATCATCAAATGATGAGAATGTCGAAAATATGGAAATGTATTGAGCAACATTTTTTTCTTTAATTGTCGAATACATGATTTTTTATAATCAAAGTCGTGGAAACCGTCTTCGAGAAAAAAATGGATTTTTGTTGATGGTTGATGGTGGAACATTTGTAAGTTAGGTTTCGTTATTTTAGTGCTAGAAACAAGATTCTTTCTTTTGTTAATGGTTTTTCAACATTTGTACGGTAGATTCCATTACTTAAGTGCTAGAAACAAGTTTCTTTTAAGTATTGTTGAAAGTGTCACTTTATACCAAGTAAAACAAACAAAAATTGACAAATTGAAACAACAAAAAATTCACGAATTGAAACAACTTGTTTTCGAAATACATACTACGTTTTCAAAAAACATATGTTTTTATTTTAATTCCAAAAAATAGTTTTTTCTTTAAAAAAAAAATGAAAAATTCAACTTAACCGTTTTCGAAAAAATTAAACAGCAAAATCCAGGGTTACAGTTAATGATATAACCATTTTAGGAAAATACAATACCAAAAAGTAGTTTTTCCCTATTCCCATTTTTACGCGAAAAATACTGAATAAAACTCGTTAAGAGTTTTGACGAAGCTCGTTAAGATTTTGAATACTATTTTTGCATTGTTAAACCAATAATAAACTCGGTAAGAGTTTAGAAAGAAATCGCTTAGAATTAGACCTGAATTTCGTTAAGACTTTCGTTTAGAAATCTAATAAAAAAAATAATGTCGAATTCCAAAAGATTTATAACGAAACTCGCTATAGTAGATACACAAACTCGTTGAGAGTTTAGAAAGAATTCGTTTAGATTAATCGCTGACTAGGCGATGAAACGTGGAACAACATTCGTTAAGAGCGTGTCGCATAACAACTCGATTAAGAAATCTAGTAATACAAATAATGATGATTTCGCTACATTTTTACACGGAAAAATATTAAATAAAATTCATTAAAAGTTTTAGCGAAATTCGTTATAGTCAAACACAAACTAGTTCACAGTTAATGAAGAATTAGTTGAAGATTGTAGCTGATTACGCGATATAACGTAGAACAAATTTCTTTCAGACCGTGTCGCAAAACAATTCGCTAGTAAATCAGGGATCTCGTTAAGAAATTCAATAATACAAATTATGTCAAATTCATTGCAAAGTATAAAATAAAACTAGGTGGGAGTTTTAACGAACTTGTTACAGTAATAACAGAAACTCATTAAGACATTAGAAAGAATAATCATTAGGACCGTTACGCAAAACAACTCGCCATTTAGTCAGGACTTTAGTTAAAAAATCTAAAAGGTTATACAAATAATGTTGATTTCGCTGCATTTTGACGCGACAAAAATATAAAATAAAACTCCTTAAAAATTTTTTTAACGAAAGACGTTAGATTTTTATTTATTATTTATAAAAAACTCGTTCAGAATTAAGAAATACTTCGTTAAGAATTATTTTTACGTGGAGTAATTTGGAGTCAATTCAGTTCCAAAACAACTCGTTCTGGGCTTTCGTTAAGAAATCCAATAACACAAATGATGTTAATTTCGCTGCATTTTTCGTTAAGATTTATGGCTGCTAACGCGATGAAACGTGAAATAAAATTCGTAAAGACGTGTCGCAAAACAACTCTCTATTAAATCAGAGCTTTCTTTAAGAATCCAATAACGATTTCTTTTCATTTTTCTTTAAGAATTGTGGCTAATAACGCGATGAAATTTGGAACAAAATTTGTTTAGACCACGTTGCCAAACAAGTATCTTATAAATCAGGACTTTCCTTGTATTTTTACGTAGAAAAGTAGAAAATAAAACAAGTTGAGTTTTAACCAAACTTGTTTCAATAACTTTAGAATCATATTTTTGACGAATTTTTACCAAAAACAAAATCGTTTAGAAATAATTCGTTAAGAAAAATGTCTGATAAGGTGAAGAAACTTGGATTACAATTCGTCAAG
Source organism: Melangyna quadrimaculata (assembly GCA_949320155.1). Taxonomy (NCBI): domain Eukaryota; kingdom Metazoa; phylum Arthropoda; class Insecta; order Diptera; family Syrphidae; genus Melangyna; species Melangyna quadrimaculata. The sequence continues at coordinate 159,947,916 of OX439484.1, read as the reverse complement.
AATTTTCATCTACAAAGACCGCAAGCCTTGTGTCTGAAATCCATAGTACTATCATGGTGAATGTCGAATGGACTGACATCTTCATTCAGTGGGCAAAAGAATTTCATTAAATTCCACAACCCTATCTCAAGGAGACATTTGAATTTTGTGGAGAATTATTTGCAAGAATAGGAAAGGAATAGCCTAATTTATAACAGTTAGAGTGAAATAGGTAGAAGGGATGTTTTTTGTTGGTTTACATTTTTTTGTCGGTTACTTTTCTATGCAAAGGTGCAGAGAATTAAAAAGTGTGAAATAAAATGTTGGGTATTCTCCTTGGTTTGTTGGGTTTTATGCGGTTAAAGAGGAAGGGGTGGTTTTTTTTCAGCTTTGGGTGTCTTGTGTGCAAGAAGACAACGGTGACGGCGGCGCTGCGCGTGTAGGTCAAGGCATAATAGGTAGGTAGATTTTTTTTTTCTTTTTTGCATACCTTTCACCCTAGATATTTGTAAGCACGCTTTTGATCCTATATTTCAATGATAAATTGAAATATTTACGACATGTTTAATTAGTCGACGATTTTTGTTTGATCAAAATCAGCGAAATACCATGCTTCGTGACCTTGGACTCCCTCTTTTTAATAGACGCGGAGCTAGTATCGATGGGGACTTATACTCAAAAATTCATAACACCATAAAAAAGCTGATTCAAAAACAAAAAAAACCCTGTATATAATTTTTGTATTTTATAACCTTTCATTTGATACTTCCTTTATAAATATCAAAAAATAATTGCCCAAGTTATGGCCATTTACGAGTATTTTACGTATAGGTATATAATTGTGTATCACTAGTTTTTTTTTTAATTTGTTTAAAGCGATAAAAATCAAATTTTGATTTTTTTTTTCAAACACCCCCACTTTGTTCCCGTTAGATTAACAAATAGAAATTTAGTAACATACTTACTAGTAGGTAGCAAGTCGCCAAAGGCCCCCGTCGCCAAAGGCACCCGTCGCCAAAGGCGCTATGTTATTTAATGTGAGTCAGGGCTGAGCGTAAATACCTATATATGTATATAAATCAGTTGACTCCTCACGCTTCACTTAAAAAAAGAAGTTGTTTTAAAGATAAAGATGTGGCAACCCTTAAAATTTTACTCAATTTAGGCTTATTAAAGTTAGTTTTTTTTTGTAAAAAGTTAATTTTTTCCTTGTACAAAATTTAATTTTTTTAATAGCGTTAATTTTTTTTTTGTAAAAAAGTTTTTTTTTTTTGTAAAAAGTTGATTTTTTTTGTAAAAAAAATTTTAATTTTTGTTTGTAAAAAAGTTAATTTTTTTTTGTAAAAAAGTTAATTTTTTTTTTTTGTACAAAAGTTAATTTTTTTCCCCAACAAATTTTAAACAAAAATTTAGGCACATTTAAAGGCTTATTTTAATAGGTATCTTAATTTGAAAATTCTTTCCAGCAGAAATGAAGTTAGGATTTTTTATAACTCCAATTTGAAAATTGGTAGGCGATTGTCGACCATGAACCAGAGAATTTCAAAGAAATTTCCCCAATTTTTAATTACCAAGAGTAACGATTTAGGTAATACCTAGATGCCCTTAAGACTCAACAACATGGTCACATAGTGGCAAATTGTAAGTTCAAATTTCTCACTGAAAATTCTAAATAATGGTAGCCATCATTCCTATTAATTTCAAATTTCTAAACTAACACCTTGAAAAGACAAAAAACAGCGAAAAATAATCATAAACATTCAATTAAAATTTGGGTAGATCTAGGTACCTATCTACCTACAAGTTTCTACCTAGATATAAATACAAATTATATACAACCATACCTACTTTTCTAGGTTAAAATAAAAAGGCGACATACATAGGTAACTACCTACCACGAGCCATACTCATCAAAAAGCATCATCGCCATCAAACTCATAAGCTATTGCATCACTCACCAACAGACCTAAATATCTAGAAAGCAAAAAAAAAACATCTACCTACCTATTATGCCTTGACCTTCATGCGCCGCGCGCGGCGCCGCCATCACCGTTGTCTTCTTGCACACAAGACACCCAAAGCTGAAAAAAATCCACCCCTTCCTCTTTAACCGCACAAAACCCAACAAACCAAGGAGAATACCCAACATTTTATTTCACACTTTTTAATTCTCTGCACCTTTGCATAGAAAAGTAACCGACAAAAAAATGTAAACCAACAAAAAACATCCCTTCTACCTATTTCACTCTAACTGTTATAAATTAGGCTATTCCTTTCCTATTCTTGCAAATAATTCTCCACGAAATTCAAATGTCTCCTTGAGATAGGGTTGTGGAATTTAATGAAATTCTTTTGCCCACTGAATGAAGATGGCAGTCCATTCGACATTCACCATGATAGTACTATGGATTTCATATACAAGGAATTGGTGATGATGACGATTATATGCTTTAATTTTGTCATTTTTTTTATTTCATGAGCTGAGCAAAGGAAACATTTTTGTTTTAGGTACCTATAGGTATGTAATGTAGGTAGGTATATCATAGTTTTTGTGTCTTGGTGAACTTTATGTTTAATAATATTGATTGATAGAAATTTTATTATTTACTGGTAGGTATATGTAGGTGGGTAAGTAGCTATAAAAGTATGCATAGATCTTGATGTTTGGGAAGTGCAGAGAACAACATTCAACCAATTAGACTTTCCAGCTCTAGGCCCATTAATTAATATTACCATGTTATATGTAATAACCTGTTAATAAGAAATAATAAATAAGAACAACTTTCATATTTTATTTGTAAACAATTAATAACTAATTCGTTATTGATTTTTTTTCTGTTCTAAACAATTTGGTTTTGGTATGAAACTATACTTTTTTCTTTTTAAGTTAATTTTAGGTTTTTTAATGTATAATTATAAACCACTTAACATACATAGGTATACATATTTAATTTGTAATTTATTTTAATTAATTAAAATGTTCCTTATTATTTATTAAGTAATAAAATCATATCATGTAACATGCCCACACACCTAAGGTGTGAAAAAAAGATTGAGCGTTTAGGTTGAATCGATAGACAAGGAAAAATTCATATTGGAGAGGGGGGGGTCTATTCTCCCCGTTTATGCAGGAGGTTAATTTATTTTTCATGAGGTATCTTGACTTAAAATGTATAAGAAGTTTGAAAACAAAAATATGTTGTACCTGCCTACCTACTTCATTTCAAACAGTTATTAAAAAAAAAATATTTTTAATTTTGAAATTCCCATTGGAAGTTATTGTAATTGGTGTGATTTGTCGATTTCAAAAAGTTGACATATATTAACGTTTTGGGGTCTCTAAGAATCAGGATCCATCGTTTTTAGAAAGATGTCTGTATGTGATGTGTATGTAGGTACGTTCGTGTGTTTTTACGTCACTGAATATAGATATCGACTTCGGATAAATTTTATTTTAAGTACGATAACGTCATAACGTGCTAAAAAATTTTCTTACAAATTCAGCATAGGTACCATTTTCTTACTTCAGCAATTTGAAAATTTTTTAGTAGAATATGATTTATAAAAAAATTCAAACTTATTCCACGACATAAGGGGCCAGTTACGTAAAGCGATTATTAAAAATTTTCTTTTGGATAATTTCATGTGTTAATAAAAGATTTGAAACATAAATATTGTACGAATCGATGGCAAATCAATTAAAATATTTTTTTTTGGCAAAAAATAATACCAATAAAGAATAATTTTCGTAAGAAAAGCATTTATTAATTTCACTGCTGAAAATTCGTTTTACTGAACAGCTAATTTCCAATTCACAAGAAATGGAACATTTCGTTTTAGTTTTTTTTTGTGTTAAGCCCACGCCTCTCCCCTTCCCCCCAGATACCGCACGCCCTGGGCTTCGTTTTCACCGAGTACACGGCAATTACGATTGCAAATTATATCGGCACTTATTAATTATTAATTAATAACTTAATTATTAACTTGCAATAGGAAGTTATTGTAATTGGTGCGATTTGTCGAATTGAAAATTTTAACATATCTTTACGTTTTGAGGTCTCTAGAACCAGAATCCGTCGTTTTTAGAAGGATTTCTGTATGTGTGTATGTACGTACGTTCGGGGTACTTTTTTCATCCAACATATCTCGAGAACGAATAAAGATATCGACCTCGGATAAATTATATTTTACAGGTAATATTGTCATAACGTGTTCACCTGTTTCAACTTTTACAGATGGTTTTTACTGATAACTATAACTGGCCCCTAATATACATTAGGGTGATTCCTTATTAAGATCGTTTTCTTATTTTAAATGAGGAACCCCCTAATTTGCTTTAAATAAATTCTGTAATTCTGTCTCCTTATATAAACATTAATCCGACCCCTAAGACGTCTGAAGTTTTATATTTGAAATCCCATGTCTTTGCCAATCCAATTTTGAAATTCATAACTTTGGTCTTGATAAATACAAAAAATTGAATTTTAACACGTCATATGTAGTTACTTTTGTCATTGTGTTATATGAATATGTATTAAAAACAATCTATAAAAAACAATTTTACAACAGTTATTTCTCTTCTTATAGACATTAAAAAAATATATTTCTATTTAACTTTATTCAAATTTTAATAAATGTTATAAAATGTTTACTAATTCATTTTCTTAAACATGACTAAAGTGTGCCAAAATTCTATTTTTTTTATTAATCATCACCAAAGTTATGAATTTTGAAAGTTGGACTTACAAACATACATGGGATTTCCCATATAAAACTTCAGTGGATTTGTGTATATCAAGATCTTTCACGACTCTGGCAACTGCACGACGCGACGTGCAGTTCGAAATGTTATGAATTTTGCTCGGGTCCAAAACTTCCACAAGGTGACGTTATCCGTAGTTGGTGGTGTCAAGGTGGTGTTTGCAGAAGACCAGAAGCAGAGAACAATTCAGAATTCTACTTCCAACAAGATACAGACATAGCTTTGGCTCTCCTGATGAAAATTTGTTGGTGATCGGATAATATCACGTTTTTTCTGAATTTAACTGGCAACAGCGGCCACTTACTTCAAGGACTGCATTTTTGGTTAATTATAATGTAGGTACATGAACATTTCCTTTGTCATTCATCCATTATCAGTCATTTACCATAATTCAATAAACTTGTAAAATTTAATCCAAACTAATCGTTGTCTTTAATTCAAAAAATCATTAAAGTGTTATGATCTAGGTAGGTACGTTCCTAAAATAAATTATTTTAAAAATAAAAAAAATAAAACCCAAAACCTTATCAACCTCTTTAATAAGGGTTATATTTTAAAAGCTCTCTTTAATTATTTTAACATCCTCTTTTAATAATGAAAAAAAACGTCCCTAATTAGCTTCAATTATAAATCTCAAAAATGTCATTTTAAGCACAAGTGTTTAATACGATTCTAATTGAATCACTTGGCTAGCTAAGCTTTATATACGTATATACATTTTGGGGCCGCATTCGCAAGAATGATAAACCTACCTCTATAACATCCCAACCCCTAAAATCAAAATGTCTTGTTTGAAAGAAAATAAACCAATAACAAAAAACACCTACCGCAAAACACTGTTTGTTTCATTTACAACTGACTAAAGGTCTAAAGATTATTTTTTTCCGCATATCCTAGCCATTGAAGAGGCGCAAGAACAATAATGGACACAGAAAAACAAACACTTTGATACTATACATATTGAAGCTTTTGTTTTCACACACGCACAAAGTCCTCGAGCAATCATTTCAAACTTTTTTTTATCCCACACAATATCGCTAACCCGCATATTCCAATACAAAACACTGCTTCTATTACAACAGGACTTTCTGCACAGCTGTTCGACGCCATTAGAAGATTTGATTCATCGTCAATCCACGACCTTGTTCCAAGACATCATTGTGATGGTGGTATTTTTCTTTGTTTCCCACTCCGCCCGCATTCCAGGCCCTGGGATTAAATCCATGCGCATGCACCTTTCTGATGGATAAACTTATAACAAAGCTCTATACCGTGTACGGCTGAATTCAGCAAAGCTTAAAATTATCGGCGCATGTTGCGTTCCCCGAACTTCGTCATCAACGCATGGAAAAATGGAAGACGCTCTTTTTCCATTCAGCCATGACGTTTGCTATGATTCAGCGAGTAACTATTACGCTCTCGTTTGCCACCTGTGATATCATTCCATGTCCATAGAACTCTTACCAGGGGAGCTGTAATGGCTTCGCCTCCGAGTAGTGATGCTCCCGCTGCAGCAGCCACAGATGAGAGTGCAAGCTGTATTGTTGCACTTTAATGACTTGTTTGTGTATATGTGTGTTGCGTCCTGTTTTAAAGCTGAAAACTCACAGTTTAATGTTCCTGCAAAACTAAAGTCTCCGCAGCCGATGGAGTAGAATAGAAAGGACTTGGACAAATTTGTGCATGTTGATATGGTGCACGTTCAATTATTAGAGGTTAGTCCTTGGCGGCGACGGCGGCGGCAGCAGTAGATTTCATTGCTCATTTATGTGGGCAGAAGGACCCGGCCCACATGCGATACCATTCCATTACTATATCCCTATACATAAATTCGCAACGTATTAGTCCTCGTCATCATCATCGTCGGCATCGTAGCCTCATAGTCCTGGGGTTGGGACCAAAAATCAAGCACATCATTATATAGCCACCCCTTAGCAAGCAGGACTGTTGGAGCTGTGATTGTTGAGATGGTTTTTGGTTTTATTGATTCATGTTTATATACAAGAGGATATTATAGGAGGTTGGAGAGTTAGCAGCTATATAGAGAAGGATGATAATGTGTTGCACTTGTAACGCTTAATTCTGTAAGTTCTCTCCAATAAATGTGGGGTGGGGCGGGTTAGTTGGCTGAGTGTGTTGGGATTATATGAGAAGTGAATTTGCGTTCGTTGACATTCTGCCTTGGTTCTGTACTAGATTCTAATAATTACCCTCATATTAGGTCCTAGTTGAGTGTGTGTTGTGTAATTAAAAGGCATACATAATTTGATCGTAATGGAAGGTACAGATTACTGTTATACTCAGTTAAAGAGGGAAGGTACCTATGATGCTTGCTAAGCCTTACATGCTGTATCAGATTTCCTGATTGGGAAATTAATTTACTTGTCGTAATATAATGTTCTCTTTATATTTCGTCTCATGTTTCCTTGGACTCTGGAATCACGCGTTATTTACGACCATCAGGCGGGCATATATGCATGCTTTTCAGAGAATCTAGAAATCTTTGTTCTTATAGGTCAAGGACGAAAATATTGTATTATTTGCATCATTGTCCAAGCCGACGGAAATCATTTTATTGATTAAAGGCTGATGGTAGACAATTAATTCAATATAAATGTTCATAGATATTGTTAGGTATTTATTTTTTTTATTTTTTGGGAGTTTTGCGAAATTATCTATTCAAAATAATTAATTCATTAATATCCAAACATAAAAGGTACATATTTAAATTAATCTATCAAAATTATCAAATTATACATTTTTTCATATAGGTATTTAAAATATATTGTGTTAGAATTCGCTTGGAAAAATATTTAACCACCACTTTTTGAATTATTTCAATTTCATTAATTAAATTGTGTATACAAACTGTGATTGAATTTTATTTATATTTTTTTAAATATTTAAAAATATTCAAATTTATTTTTAATTGTGAGGCCTAGCTTATAGAACAATGCGAAGTGACAGTAGTCATCGCGCTAGAAGGTTTCCCAAAAAAAATGTTTGTTTCGAAACAAGTTTGCACTTCCCTGACGCTATTATAATTGCAGTTAATTGTGTTATGTTTTTCATTACTTGCAAATGCAACTCCTAACACCATTACATACTTTAGTTTTTAGGTGATAGAAGAACGGAGAAATGTCGTCCGTGTGTGCACGCATAACTCGAGATCGGATCGCTCGATTTTCACGATTTCGGACTTGATGAATTCGTATTGGTCCAAGGAAGGACAAAGGACACCGGGGGAAAATCCCGGAATATTGTCAGGAAAATTAGAAATCTGGGAATATCCTGTTTTAAGTGCATAAATCGAGAACGGATACTTCGATTTTCACGATTGTGGCCTTGATGAATTTGTATTGGCCCAAGGAAAGACATCGGATACTGGTGGAAAATCTCGGAAATTTCCGGAAAAACTGGAATGGGCGAAGATCCTGATTTTCACAATTTTGGGTTTGATGGGTTCATGTCGGCCCAAAGGAATATTAAGTGTCTTATTCGTTTCGTAATTCAAATTTAAATTGGTCTTGCTATTGCGTCCGTTCAGATAAAATAAAATGTAATAATTTTTTTCTTAATTTTCGAGTAGGTTGTTAGACGGCGGTCGATCGCTCATTCTGCATTGCAATTGCCATTGAACCTGTAAGTGGATGAAGAACCCTCATCCTCCATGCAACATTTTAAAGAACTTTGCGATGGCGAAACTATTGCAGCACTGTAAGATTGTCATCTCACAAACGTGCATCGGAAGCACTAAATTTCATGTTGAAAGATTTACAAAGTGATAAACGATGGACGTTTCGGTGGTGCAATGATTTAGCTGTTAGGCGACTTTCGTCAAACGCTACTTGTTATTCCAAGATCAACTTCAGTAGATGAATTGAACGTTTGACTGAAGGCATCGGCTTTTTGGTATTACATTAACGAAATTTAGGCGGAACAAAGTTCGCCGGGTCAGCTAGTTTAAAAATAACTTCAAAATCTGAACACGTCTAATTTTTTACGTTTAATATTTGACGTTTAACGAACAGCTGATTCAATTACACAGCATTTAACCAAATGAAAAAATGGTTGTTTATGCAAACTTTTGTGTTAACTTAGGCCTAGTTGACACGAGATTACACCGCACGTTTTTAAGCTGTACCTATTTTTGTGGGTGACCTGCATCGTGGCTGATCGGGAAACTATTGATTGCCCAGAACTTGGTCTGGGCCAGTAGCACAATAATCAGCCACGATGAAATGCTTCTTTTACCTCCTCGTAGTGGTCCCCGGACAACTATTTGTGTATCCCAATATACATAAATAGGCCAAAATTACAAGTCCAAAAAGGCCTAGCTTTCTAGGATAGGTTACGGTGGTTAGCACTACGCCTCGGAATATTAATGATAACTCGTTGATGACTTTTGGCTATTGTACCCGAACAAAGATTGGTTTCTGGAATGTGAAGACGCTTCACGACGATGGAAAAGCAGGTCCTCAGAATGCCAGATTCCTGAAACTAGAGAAGAAATTCATGCGGTATAAGATGGACATCTTAGGGATAAGTGAAGTTAGATGGCTGGGGTCGGGGAAGTTTAAGTCATCAAACCGTAACACTGTACTATTCTCTTCCAGAGAAACACCTGGAAGCGCTCGGGAATCTGGCGTTGGATTGCTGCTTTCCTCAACAGCTCTCAAAAGCTTAATTTACTGGGAGCCCTTAGGTGACAGGATCCTGAAAGCCAGGTTCCGGACTAGAGTACGTCGCGTCGTGACAACATCATACAGTGTTACGCCCCAACTTTCCTCTCTTCTAACGAGAAGAAGGGGGCCTTTTATAAACGGCTGAGTGCTGCTTATGATAGCATTCCACGAGGAGATATAATTATGGTGATGAGAGACTTAAATGCCAAGGTTGGCAACGACAACACTGGGCTTAGGCATGTCATGGGAAATCATGGTGTTGGTAACCGAAATGACAATGGGGAACGATTTGTCGATTTTTGCAACGCCAACGGCCTTGTTATGGAAGGACCATGTTCGAGCATAAGACGTGCCACACAGTCAGTTGGGTGTGGACGGACAGACAAGCAACTTCCAATCAAATTGACCACTTCGCGATCAGTCAGCGTTTTAGAAGCAGTCTCCAGGACGTCCGTAACAGAAGAGGTGCTGACATGAGAATGGCCCGCGATCACCATCTGATGGTTGCTACCGTAAGATTGCCGTACAGCTGCAGTTCGGAGATCCCAGGGAAACACTCGAATGCCCAAGTTTAAACGGATAGACTAAAGGATCCCGCAGTGCGCCAACAACTAGGGGACCACCTTCGACAAGGATTGAGCGCAATAAGCAGCACGGAAACCACATCCACCGAAAATCATTGGTGTGCTGTGAAAAATGTGTTCATATCCGGTGCTGAACCTATGGTCGGCCGGGCGCAAGGAAGAAATATTGCTTGGCTTCCCGGAGGAACTTAGGCAAGGGTCGAAGAAAGAAAACACATTTAAGCTCGCATCGCAGGTACCCCAGCAGCAGGGAGAAACGAGCTTGAATCTACGTACCCCATGAAGATGAGGGAACTTCACCGTAGTGTGAGACGTGATAAGCGTAACAACATCATACTCATTGGCTACAGAAGCAGAAGAAGCCGCTATAGGTGTGACAGTAGGACCGTCTACAGAATAACCAAAGAGCTCACTGGTGTACAGAGCTCTAAACAACACCTGGTTAAAGACACAAACGGATCCCTGCTAATTTCTGATTAGGAACAGCTCAAAAAGTGGAGGGAACACTTTTCTGCGGTTTTAACCCGCGTTTTCGCCAGTAAAGTAAACCCTATTCCCACAGAGCCACCTGAAGTAACAATTTTCCAAATACGCACCGTACCCCCAGTAAAGAAGAAATCATCACCGCCATCAAAGCACTGAAGAACAACAAAGCGGTTAGACTTGACGGTATTCCTGCAGAGCTCTTAGGAGCAGGCCCAACAACATCAAGCGAGCTACTGCACCCACTTATTAAAAGAGCTTGGGAAACAGAGAGCTTTCCTGAAGAGTGGAAAAAAGGAAGGATTGTCAAGCTCCCAACGAAAGGAGATCTCACACAGTGCAAAAACCGGAGAGGAATATTTGTTCTGCCTGCAGTAGCCAAGATAATAGCAAGGATAGTATTGGACCGAATAAAAGACCAACTCGAAGACACACTCGACGCCGAACAAGCAGGATTCCGCACTGGATCTTCCTTTCCAATGCAGTGGAACCCGCTCACACAGGAGGGAAGACGAGTGGGCCGGCCAAGAAGTACATGGCGAAGAACGGTCGAACAAGAATCGGCAGGACTTGAAGTTGGAGAGATCTGAAATGCATTTTCAGAAATCGTACATGATGGCGCGTAGGATTAAGAGATGCCCTATGTCCGTAAGGGAAACATCACGGACGTAATCTAATTGGAGCTAGGACCTAAGTAAGTAATTATAATTTTCAAGTTGTAACCATTTAAATGACTTAAACGTGAAGTATATATGTACTTAACCAATCGGATTTATTTGATTCACTTTACAGTATAACTAAACTACATCTTTTCTTGCACATTAACAAACATTATTTATCTTATATGGGTATAGCTATCTACTTACTTTAAAAAAATATAGCTGATTCATTTTTTTTTTTTCCAAACTTCCAATACTACCTACTCCAGCTTCTCACACTTATTGAGATTGTGTGTGTGTTTTTGTATTCACTTTTATACTCTTCAGTGCTGTCTCCTGTATCTCATTAAAAAGGCTTATTAAATCATAAAAACCTCTAGGCTTATAAGGCCATATGTCTATAATTCAGATTTATCCATAGATTGTGTTAGCTACTAGCTCCATAAAAAGAAAATCTATGTCATAAGTATAGAGTAAGTACATATATATAGGACATCGCACAACGCGAAGCACATTTTATGTAAAAACACACAAAATCCATAACTAGCCCTGCTGATGATAATGCTTACGAAGGAGCTCTACATGTGCCTACCTATAAGAGCACTTAAACGACTCCCCATTCCACATTCCCACGGAACCGGCATTGAAGATAGAAAGCACGGACTATATAATAGAAGAGGCAATAAATTGTTCATTCCTTGTGAGTGACGACTCTTTGAGGACAATATAATATTTACTTGACTAGAAGATGACGACGACGACATCATCAACTACATGCCCATCGTCGTGGGTTTGCTGTTACCGCCATCGCCACCACTGACGTGACGAGCACGACACTGGGCTGATATGTCTCTCAAAGGACCCACAGTGTGATATGTGCACTGGGCATAGAGAAAATATTTGTTCAACGCCTATTTAGATTGAGGGGTATATAAAAGCGAATTGACGACGACAAGGAACACGGACTGCCATTCCACAAAGTCAGAAGAAAATTTAAATTTTCTAAAAAAACATATTTTGTTAGCACTTTACTTGTCTTTCCATATAACATGTATGAGTCTTCGAGATACGAGTATGTATCTGCAGCAGCAGCTTTCTCATTTGAACACACACTTTCTCCATCCCCATCTCGATTTACACACTCGGAACAGGACACTGAAACTGAACAACTTTAACACTCAAAGGGGTGGGTAGGGCTTAGGTCTTCTCGAACAAAACTCCCACCTTAGTACCTACCGATGCCGAGTTGAGTTTGAGTCCGGATATAAATTATCGCTCCCACTTAAATAAAGCGAACGTAAGTATTTATTAAACAGACTCATATTTTCTCAGCTGCTCCTGATGCTGTGTCTTCGTCGAACGATAGATACTCGTAGATAGATAGATATTGTCGTCGTCCAAAAATGTCGAATACGAGGGGTACTGCGCTCAGTGTCTGAAACATATATCCAACATAGCATCCAACATCCGATCCGCCTGTGGCACAGAAGCGGAAAGTGTTATTTTGAAAGAACTACTCCTCAAACGGCCGGGGCCAATGCATTTTCTCTTTGAATCGCTTCCTCGAATATGTCCTGCTCTGCCTGTGCTCTGTGACAGATTTCGCATTGCGGTTTACCATAAACTACATCACTGATGGGTCTTGATTTCCTTTTTTTTTTTGTCACCCATCTTATATGGCACTGATTTTTTAGTTTTGCTCGAAGTATGAAAAAATGAAACGATGCGTTCCCGCTGTAACCGAAGAAGAGCTTGCCAAAAAAAAAATTCATTCATAGTTAGATATGTGAAAGTAGGTAGTATATGAAATGAATATTGGCATATAATGGCGTTTCGATATCCCAGGACACACTATGACAATGCAATGAATCGCACTGTTACTGATATAATGGGGATGTTGCCGCCAAATGACACTATCCATTTTGGTTTTAAATGAGCAAAGCTCTGTGTATGCCTGTGCATCGTGTAATTTTGGACACGTTTATTATGAAAAGGACTCCCTAGGAAGCTGTTAATGGATGCAGACATTGTTCGTTGTTTATTATAGACGTTTCCTTTGAAATGGAAGTATGTAGTTAGGTAGGTAAAAGTAGAATAGAGTCTTAATTAATGTCAATTGGTTTGGCATCAGGATTATTTCATACAGCGGCTTCTTTATCTGGGCATAGCCATCAATAATATTACATTCAAAGCAGTATAATAAGAGATAGGTACTAGTTTTCTGAATGTGCTATCTCCGAAAATCTTTAATCGATATAGTCTTGCAATTTATGGATATATTATTAAAAATATTAATTTTTGAAATATGTTCTATTAAAAAAGAAGTCATTATTACAGCGTTAGATAAACGCATCATTATAAGTTTTATAACGGCATTATTTCGAGTTTTGTAAACATATTTAATATATCCACCCAAATCCAGGAAATTTAGCACCACAATATGTTATTGATATTTTTTTAAGCATATAGATCTGGAACGTTGTGTAAATTATGTGTAAATTCTTATGATTATCGGCTTGCAGCAATTAGTTTCTTCGGTGTGAATTGGTATTTTAATACATATTCACTCTAATCGTCGTTCATCGAAAATTTATTCAAAAGTCAATATATAAAAAAGTACGTATACGCCCTAGTGTACCAAATAATGTTTTATCGTCGTTTTTTTTGTAGAAAAAATAGCATAATATTATTGTTATTATCTATATGAAGTTAGTATGAGTAAGCAGAAAAATGACAAAAATATTTTCTGTAAGATTAAAATGATTATTGGTTTACTTTAAGGACACTTTGGGGCTTATTTTGCAAACGTGATTCAACTTCTTTTCAAGATTTCATATCCCATAGATTTTGGCAGATCAACTGAGATTCAAGAAGCGTTCAGACATTTACCCACTTGAAACATCATGAGTGAATATCTCAGATTTATTGCAATATTCTTATTTATTGCAATCCTGTAAGCTAATCAAATAAAATGCACAACTGGATCGCTATAACTTGCTAGCTAGCTAACAACTAGGACGAAGCTACACATTGACACATTTATTGGTGTATATTAATAGATCGATAATACTTCTATATCTTTGTTTAATAAATAATACACTCCGCTCCACTTGAATAGAAACAAACCTTTTTTTTACTATCAGAGCGTGTAGCGCTTTGGTAAATTAATAAATCCACCTTTAGCGTATATAATTGCAGGGCCAGAATAATCCAGGAAAATGAGTCTGGGGTCGACCCATACTAGTAACTTCACATTGGTGCACTTGAAAACCATATACACTTAAACATATTTACCTAAGTGGTGAGTGGTAGAGTATATATTATATAGTCAGTGTTATAACTTTTATAGTGTAATAACTTTGGGTTTTTGCATTATCATTATATAGATAAGATATACTTACTTACTTACTTAGATCCTTGACCCCTCTAAGGGGCACAGGGCGTCAACTACCGCTACACGCCATCTCGTTCGGTTTCTGGAAATGTATTTTAGCTCTCCCCAACTTTTACCGAGCTTTTGTGATTCCTTGTCGACTGTTCTGCGCCAAGATTTTCTCTGGCCTCCAGGTCTTCTGCCATCTTGGATGAGTGGATCCCACTCCATTGCATGTCTTGCAACAGAGTCTGCACCACGACGTAGGGTGTGACCCATCCACTGCCACTTTCTTTTCCTAATAACGATGTTAATAGGACTTTGGCCTGTTCTCCGAAGGAGTTCTTGGTTGGAGATGGTGTTCGGCCAAAAAATCCTTAGGATGTTTCGGAGACATCTATTTTCGAATGTTTGAAGCTTCCTTGTGACAGAGGCGGTCACTTTCCATGTACTACACCCATATAGTAGTACTGACTCTACGTTCGACCGGAACAGTCGCAGCTTGGTCTTCGTACTGTAGACGTTGCTCCTCCAAACTTTAGACAGCATGCCGAAAGCAGCTTTAGCTTTGCCGATTCGGCAGTTAACATCTTCATCCGTACCACCGCCGTCTTTTGAGACAACACTACCGAGGTACAGGAAGTTGTCCACCGCTTCAACCTGCTGTCCCGCAACGACAACTTGAGAAGAAGAGCGTAATCAAGATGTTGCAGGAACGAAAACATCGTCCATCGAATTCCACGCGCTTGCTTGGCTAGAGCTGCATGAAGGACCACCAGGAAAAGTAATGGAGATAGCAAACATACTTGACGAACTCCGCTATGGATATCGAAGAACTCTGATACCTTTCCGTTGTGTAAAACTTGACACGATGCACCCTTGTAGGTAGCCTTTATAATGGCGATAATCTTCTCGGGTACTCCTCTCCTACGTAAAGCTGACCAAATGAAATCTCGATTCAAACTATCGAAAGCCTTTTCGAAGTCGATGAAGAGCAAATGAAGAGAGGAACGGAACTCCACGCATTGTTCTATTATGATCCTCAAGGTGTTGATGTGATCAATGCAGGATGAGCCTGCACGAAATCCCATTTGCTCTTTGTCGAGAGTAGAATCGAGATGTTCTTTGATTCGTTCCAAGATTATTTTCGCCATTATCTTTGCCACCGCGGGGAGGACACAGATCCCTCTCCAGTTTCCGCAATCCGTAAGATTTCCTTTTTTTGGTAGTTTGACGATGATCCCTTTTTTCTATTCAATGGGGAAACTTTTGTTCTCCCATGCCTGTGCTATTAAGGGGTGTAGCAACTTCGCTGATGTTTGTGGATCTGCTTGGTAGAGCTCAGCGGGAATGCCGTCCAAACCTACCGCTTTGTTGTTCTTGAGGGATTTGATTGCTGATGTTATCTCGGCTAAACTGGGAGGGCAGGTGCGAATACGGGAACTAGTTTCTACGAATAGCTCATTTGGGTTAGGGGCTGGAACACCTCCGCTATCGCCTATGTGGTTGAGCACGCTAGCAAAATGTTCCTTCCATCTCCTGAGCTGATCCTCATCCGTAACTAGCAGGGTGCCGTCTACATCCTTGACGAGGTGTTGTTTTCCGGGAAGATATAGACATACAGGGAAAATGTGACATTACCTATATTTTGTACTTAAGCTTTTTATAATAGTAAAATTTTTATTTTTTTTTTGTAAATAGTTTACAAAATTCTAAGAATCTTTCTTTTAAAAACTTTTTTCCTTGGTATGGAGGTATTAATTATTTAAGCCAATTGTTTCATAACAGACTATTGGTTAAAAAAAAATACCAAAAATCAGGGGATTGTACTAAAAAAAAAAAACATAGTTTCAAAGAATATAAAAAGGCAAATTGAACCCGGGCAGTGCTGTAATTATTTTTTTCGAGTTTTGTAATGAAACTTTCAGGGATTGTACATTGGGGTTTTTAGAGCCTAAATATAACAATTTTTTTATTGAACCTGTCCATGTAACGGAGGTAGGTACATCTTTGAATTGTAACCATATGGTCATGCTAGCACCACTAGGGTCCGTATATTTTTGTTTTCTAAAATTGAGTTTTTTTTAAGGCATAATAAACCATAAAATGTTGATAAATAAATGTTATGTTACTCTGCAAAACACTTAACACAAAGGCCAACATTGCATTTTATAAGGATACTGGAGTGGTTCTGACGATCTTCGGAATGACATGATTTTCAAATCGATGCGTCGGGCAAGATTTGAGGAAATCCTGCGCTGTCTTTATTTCGAACCAAACTTAGCTGCACCGGAAGAAAATAAAGACAAACTTTGGAAGTTGCGACCCATAACGGACCACCTAAAGGCCAATATGATTAAAAACTTCCACCCAACTCAACACTTATCCTTCGATGAGAGCATGATCGCTTATTATGGACGACATGGATGCAAACAATTTATAAAATGTAAGCCAATAAGATTTGGTTATAAAGTTTGGTCACTGTGTACTCCATCCAGACATATGGTAAATTTTGAGATTTATCAAGGTAAAAATCCTCGATCTAACACGAAGTATGAAGAACGCTTTGCTAAATGCTCAGCACCCCTTTCATCAATGATAGACGACTATCCTGAAGACATACGAAGTCTTCCGTTTTCATTTTACTTTGACAACTTATTTACCGGTTTTCCATTCCTAACTTATTTGAAAGCAAGAGGTTACAATGGGACAGGAACCATAAGGGAAAATCGAATACCATCAAGTTGCCCTTTAGAGCATAAAAACAAAATGAAAAAAATGCCTCGTGGGTCATATAAATCCAAAAAAATACAATAAACGGGTATAAAGTTAATAAAATGGGTTGACAACTCTATTGTTTGCATCGCCTCGACATGTTAAGGGCCTCTTCCAACTTCAACAGCATCTCGCTATTCGAGAGAAGCTGGAAAAAAATCAACATAGTTCGGCCATGTGCAATAACGGAGTATAACAAATACATGTGTGGAGTTGATCGCTTGGATCAAAATGTAAATAATCAACGCATCTCTTACCGTGGAAAAAAATGGTGGAGCTCCATTTTCACATGGCTAATCGATGTGGCAGTAAACAATGCATGCCAATTGCAAAGAGGAACTAAACCCTTATCGCAATTGGAGTTCAAAAGGTCCATTACGATTTACTACTGTGCGCACTACGGCGAGCCCCCAATCCATCCTGGGCCAAAAAGAAATCAAATGGAGATGATATAATGAAAAATATTCGGTTTGATAGAACCGATCATTTTATAAGCACACTTGAGAAAAGAAGATGCTGTACACAGAGAAAAAAACAACTTAAAATCAAAGTAAGAAACTTTGATTCTAATATTCTTAAAAATTCTTAATTCAAAGTGGAGCGACTTTATTTCAAAATGTTTCCATACTTAAAAACAAACTAGATTTTACTACGTTTATATGCTGAATTAAAGTGGAATCATAGGTAAATAAAATTCATCCATCTTTTAAAACAACATTTATCTACTTCGAATCAACGTAGATTGAAATTCGCTTGGTTGGAATTTATTCAAAATGGCTACCCACGCCACGCTTCTTTGTTTAAATTTATGTAAGACAAAGACAAATGTATATTCATGGTCGACGCATTTCATTTTTGTGGTGAATCATTTATTGACGATATTTAATGCTATGAATATTTCATAGTAATAAATATAAGAAAAGTAATTAAATATTGTTTTTCGATTATATGAAAGTGAATTTTGAGTGCGCGTTTAATTTGTTCACAAATGTAAGGGAGCTACTTCGAAAAACAACAACGCGCTCTCGAAATTCTTTATATTAAGCTTACAAATACAAACAAATTGAGGTTAACTTGACTATGCAATACTTTGAAACTACGATGCTGATACTTTAAATGCCATAAAAGTGGATCGCAATGTAAAATGTGGATTTCAATGTAAAAATGAATATGTTTCACTTTGAAACAAGGTTGAGCGCACTTTAAATGTGGATCTCAATATATAAAAATATAAAATGATAATGTTTCACTTTAAAACAACGTTTAACGGAATGTAAATGTACAAAAGTTGATTTCATAGTGAATAAATAAACACGTTGTACTTTGAAACTAGGTTGAATCTCTTAAAATTACGTCGCATATTCAAGTTAACATTGTTTCAATGTTAAAATGAAAATGCTGCACTTCATTTAAAATACTTTAGATCAAATACGGCCGAATTTAGTTTTTGATCTCATTTTGCCCTCAGGGCTTCCAGTTTCTTCGTAGTTTGAACTTGACGCCTCTATTCTATGCACCTCGATAACTTCAGCTGGTTGGTCATTAGAAGCACTTAGTTCAGACTCCTCCAAAACATTTGCAAGGACACTTTCAATTTCTTGATCCAAAACAGATAGGTCTTGAAGTGGAAAAGCGTTAATGTGCTGGCCATTTTTCATAACCAATTCACAACCAGCTGATGTCAATTGGTTTCCGTTGAGATCATCGATTGTTGCGCCTTCATTTTCAGCAGCATCATATTCACCGCTTATATTGCCTTCTTCATCGGGTGGTTCAATAAAAATACCTTCTATCATATCATCAAAAGTATTCTCATCATCAACCATTTGCTCCACGTAGTCCATTACATCTTTCAAAGATAATTTACTAAGCTAAAAAACTAAAAAAAAAAAAACTTTTAAAAATGGAACTCTCTCAGTACCAACGTAACCGTACAGTCACATTCTTTTATAGAGTGGACACGTACCCTGGCAGTGCCAGCGTGACTGTAGGATAACACCTTCAGTAAAACCTTGAAAACTATAATAAAAACTAATTTTTTCGAAAAAAATAACTAACTTTAGGAAAGAACAGGTTTTTGACTTTCGATTGATGCATTTATGATAGGTATAACCATCAGAATAGTATCCGAAACTCAAAACTTCTTTTGCTTATCTGACATATTGCACTTTTTTTTAGGTTGAAAAGAAATCTGGATTTCAAACAAATCACTATTTTGAAGTACATGAAGCAACTGACACATACGAAAAATAAAATCATGATCACATGCATCAAGAATATAAAACCGCCTACTTTGATCATTTTTGTCAGTTGTAAATTTAAATAAACGAATTTTTTCGTAACTATATTGTGTGTTACCGTATGGTGACGCTAGCACAACCCGGGTTGTGTCATATGCAAAATTTCGATCTTGAAGCGATTTTGAGTGTAAGAATTTTTCGAATTAAAACATTTTTGAAAAGTTTTTTCTTGCACCATTTTGATTTTTAGGTTTTTAAAGAATTGTTTTAAAACTCTCAAAATTACATAGCATTTAGATGATATAGGTATATATTTTTAGTAGAAATTTGAAATCGAAATCATTGTTTTTTTTTTCAAAATAAATTTTTTCCAGTTTCTTTGCTGTTTTTTGATTTTTTTTTTAAATTATCAGTTGTTTACTACGTCATTATATGTACAAAAAATAGACTGGGTTCGGAATCATTTTTTGTTCTTGAAATATTTGAGACGCAAATTATTTTTTAACTGTTTTTCAGAGTTAAAAAAAAGTGTCTGTTCCTCCTTTTTAAATTGCTGTATTAAGAAAACAGTACATTGAATTTGTTAGAAAACCTTTTCAGCACGTTATGACAATAAAAATAAAATTTATCTGAGGTCAATATCTTAAAGCGTTTTCGAGATTTGGTGGACGAAATAAGTACCCCGAACGTACGTACATATACACAGACATCTTGCTAAAAACGACGAATACTGATTCTGGAGACCTCAAATCGTGAAGATATGTCAAAATTTTCAATTCGACAAATCGCACCAATTATAATAACTTCCACTGGGAAGTTAAAAATACCATTAGGTTATTTTTTACCACTTTTCTAATTACTTCAATAAATACACTGTTATTTTGGTGCCACTTGAATAGAAACAGTGTGCCTATTGTAATAGAAGTGTAGATTAAAAATAATAATTATTTTATCAAAAAAAATATGGACCGCGGAAAACCATTAAACCCTTCACAGAAAAATACAAAATAGAAGTATACGCGGAAAACTAGCATCCCCTACGCACAATTACCAACAAAATAAGTAGAAGTGTTTGCTCGAACCCTAGAAATAAAGAAAACTATGGAAAAAATGTGTAAGGTAGGCAATTAAGATACACAACAGGAGCAGATCGAAGAAAGATAATTAGAGTGGCTTCTAATTCAAGCGACTTTGCTGCTAAAATCAAGGCGAAGAGTGGTATTACAGCGAGTCTTAACACTATTAGACGTGTTAATCGTTGGCTTAAATATTTAAAGCGCCTACAATTGAAGAAAAATACACCGTTATAGCCACAACAAAGGATCAATATAAAAGATTTTTGCAGAAGTATATGACGTGGAAGGGAAAGTGGACAAAAGTGGTATTTTTATGACGAAAAAAAATCAATTAAGATGGCCTGGATGGATAAAATTACTGTTTCCATGTTATGAGGAAGGAACACAGGTTTCTCTAGCGCGACCATAGCCGAGAAGGCGGTGTAATGGTGTGGGGTGAGATTGACTGGTTTTGAACAATTGATCTGGAGTTTCCCACATTGAAAAAGACGGCAAACTCCTTCAAGGAAATATTGCAAGAAGCTTTCCCTAAGTTTACTGATGTCTTTGGAACAATACCATGGACATTTCAACAAGACAATGTGGCAATCCACAACGCAAGGATCATTAACAGTTAGATATCCGAGAAAAATGTTACTTTACTTCAATGGCCACCATATTCTCCGGACCTAAATATTATCGAAAACCTAAGGGGATCGATATGGTTCGAAGAGTGTACGATTCTGACCAACAATATGAGGACAAAGTAGGGATGCACATTAAACATCGATACATCGAAAACATCGATTTTTTCTTATTCGATGTATCGAATCAACCGTTATATCGCAAACTTTTGACTTTTAATGATATATCGATGTATTTTATTCGATACATCGAATAAACACTGACTTGAACCTGAACTAGGACTGGCCACGAGACGAGACTCTGCGAGACTTTTGTAAGTCTCGTCTCGGTCTCGTTTAAATCAAAAATTGTCAGTCTCGTCTCGGTCTCGTGTCGGTCTCATATAATTAAGTCCCGTCTCAGACTCGTCTCCGAAAAAATACGATTTCCGGACAACCTGTTGATTATTGGAACGGAATATTTTTGATTATAGTTTGAATACGTGCAGAAGAAAATAAATATTTAACTTAAATTGGATTTTTTTTATTAATTAGACTTTCTCTAAATTGCGGTCCAAACAGTCTCGTCTTGATGTCGTCTCAGTTGCTTGTCGTCTCGATTGGTATCGTCATGCGAGATCGAGATCGAGACCGAGACTTTTCTCGTCTCGTGGCCAGCCTTAACCTGAACTACGCTTCAACCTTCAACTTGTTGTTTTCAATTTGTTTTCTTATTAAAGATAATGTTTCTTTTAAAGTGGCGCAAAAAAAACAGTGTTTTAAATGAAGTACATTATAAGAAAAGTTGTTAAAAATAACGTAATGGTATTTTCCTGAATTATTCTGTCTCTGCAGTTTTACTCGCAATAGATCCCTTTTTTTAGGAACTAAAACCAAAAGGTGAATTTATCAATTTACCAAAGTGCTACACGCTTTGATAGTAAACAAAAGTTTGCTTTCATTCAAGTAGAGCAGAGTGTATATCCGACTCTAATAACAATTTTACTCTTTATACCAAGGTTAAAGTTACACATTATTGGCAACTGCTCCTGGGCTTTTTTAAGGTTAAGGTATTTAAATAAATTTAAGTTGCGAGGGGTGGGTTAATAAACTGTACACTTAAAGGGTGTGTAAATTCCCCTTTGTTTCAAGTTTTCCATTTTTAATTTAAAAGTTAAAGGCAAATCAAAAAATAAATTAAATCTACACCAGTTCATGCACCAACCCTATTCTATAAAGGGCTTATAACATATTAACGTAACAGAAAAGGCAAAATCAAAACAAAATTGAGTTTCATAAAAAAAGAATTATTAAATCTTTATCATTACAATGTTTTATAAAGTAGGATAGGTGAGCACCTATAAAGAGTGCGGATCTTGCAAGTTATGAAATATTGAATTTGAAAAATTTATTAGGAAATAGGGTGTTCGAAATTTGGATAGGTTGCTTAGTATATTAGTAAAAGTTGTTGCTTAAACAAACCGTATTATCTCAGTTTAACCCTCTAATCAGATTTTAAAGCCGAACCTCTCACATAAGTTTTTGAAGCCTAGAATTACTCTGTGCAGAAAATGTCTATTGATAATTTGAAATTATGGAAATCTTATAGATCGTTGCATACCTTGAGGTAAATTATGTCTGTTATTGAAAGTTGTTGTTTTTTTAAGTAGAGCAGATAAAACTGTTTCGCTGACGATAGTACCCTCAGCTTCTCATATTCGTTTACAGATTCTCATCCATGTCCTTCGGATGTGGAACTTGAACGGCAGCGTATGATAAGCTCATTAAATTCTGATCTCGACAGCATTGTCCAATGGGGAATCAAAAACCGCGTAGAATTTAATGCTTCTTAAACTCAATGTTGTCTCCTGTCGTTAAAGCGAAACCCACCCCCAATGCCGCTATCCATGGGCAACACTTGCATTGAGGAAACCGAACAGCTCTCAGTTCTCGGTATGTGTGTCACAGACCACCTTTTGTGGAATGACCACATATTTGATGTCGCAAAAAACGCTGCTAAGTGTTTATGTTTTCTCCGTAGATGCAAGAAGTTTTTTTCCCCTTCTGATCTGGCTGTGATCTACAAAGCCTTTAATCGTCCAAAACTTGAGTACAATTCTCATGTTTGGGCAGGAGCTCCAAAAACTCACTTGAGTTTGTTGGACAGAATTCAAAAGAGAGCTTTAAAATTGATAAGTGAAAGATCTATAACAGAAACAATTACATCTCTCGAACACCGCCGTAATTCTTCGTGTCTTTCTCTATTTTATCGCTATTATTATAATCAGTGTTCTAGTGAAATAGCCAGTTGCATTCCTCCCCTTAAAAAATTCAACCGTAATACTCGCGCTTCTAGGAATGCCCATTAGTTCACCATGGAGCCCAACTTCGGACGTACTGTAATGTACAGGGATTCTTTCTTCAGTCGCACCACACGAATGTGGAATGCTTTACCTGACTCGACTGTCCCCTCCCATTTCGATGTGCAAACGTTCAAAACCAATGTGCATCGGTATCTCCTTCTAAATCTTCTCCTACTTACCTAATCGCTCGTGCTATGTTAAACACATTTTAAGGGTAGCGCATGTGGAATATACAAAAAACTATTATATGGATAAAAATATACTTCCGATATGCTGTAGAGTATGAAATTCTTCCTCGATGCTCATCTTAAAATTTTATGAATATTCACTTTATAACCATTATTTTCTGACAAATAAAAACCCTTATTTGCCGAGGGTATTTTGCTCCCCCCGCTTACAAGGTTGGGAGGGTGGTCAAAAAATGAACATTTTCCTATGGCTTCAAGTATTCTTAATCTAACGAGATATTCCACGAAATCAACCAATGTCTGTTTCCCAATTTATAGGCTAATTTATGTGAAATTTCGTGTTAAAACATGGTCAGAAGGCAACCCTTATACCTCCGGTCTGTCAGTGTTGCGACCATGGCAACACTTCTTAAAACTAAATTTGGGATGTGGACTATTAGTTTTCCAAAGCTCATCCCGTCAGAATGAAGTGCAAGGTTGGCTCCCTTAACGCCCTAACTATTATAAGTAATATACAATTTAACAATAAATATTAAAAAATGAAATTGTATACAGTGTACCTAGTATATTGTTATCAGTATCACAAATTTAAATTATTTTTGACAATGACTGGCGTCTGTCAATGAATGCTCCAAAAGATAAAAGACAATAAAAAAAAAAGGTAGAAGTCAGCACTGATTATGCTGTGCACACGGTGTGTGTCTCGTTTTGAGGCTCGTTGTGAATTTTTTTCATTAGCATATGAGATGAGATTGACGTACATACATATGTATTTGTGTAATCTTTTTTGTAATTTTTAAAATAACATGCATCGTCTTCAAATTTAACTGTTTGGTTTAACTCGTGAATACTTTTTATTGAATTTCATTCAATACAGTCCACTAAAATAAAAACTAAAACAATATAACTTCTGTTGTTTAGGTTTTTTTCTTTATTTTCTTTCTTTAATAACTTGTGAACTTGTAACTTGAATTTATTGCGTTCAAATTTTAATATTTCAGTATTATCAAAATTGAAAGAGTGGCCAGTATGGTATTTATGGTTAGCCAGTGCTTAGCACAGGAAAATTAGACTTTTTTGTGGAACGAAATACAGGACGGCTGAATTTTTTTAAACCTGAAAGAGGGCTATTAGAAAACCTTATGTTGAGTTTTTCGGGACACCATCCTCCTGGGAAAATCCGCCATTTTGGAAAACGCGAATTGATCTATATCTCCGAAAATATCGATTTGAAGTAAAAAGTTATCATAATCAAAGTTGACAATAAAATCATCTTTTATTTTTCATCAAAAACTTTTTTCTGCGTGGACAATATTTTTGAGGTTATGTCGTTTTATTTTTTTAACTTTTTTTACTTTTTCACATTTTTCTCATTTTGGAAGAAACATACATAAATTGTTCTCGTGATACAAATTGTAGACCACAAAGTTTAACAAACTTTCATACATTTTTGAAGAAGGTGCGATATCCTAGTCCTAAGTTAGAGCATTTGGAAAATTAGCTGCTAGATCAATTGAGCCGATAAAGTACAATAAAGATAGGCTTTTTCGCGGAATAAAATATTGGCAAGATGATTTCTTTATAAATGAAAGAGGGCTTTTAGAAAATCTTATGTCCACCATTTTAGAAAATGCGAACCTATACCTCCGAAACTAATGATCTTAGAGGAAAAACTGTAAGGCCCATGTTTTAGACTATTAAACCATCTTTCGTTTATACTTATATTTTTTTTTCGGTGCAGGCAATTTTTTCAAGGTTAATTCGTTTTATTTTTATTTTATTTTGCAATTACAAATTTTTTACGTTCCCAAGGAAACTTAGTTGAATTCCTTTTCAAATGAGAATTTTAGAACATTAAATTTCCATCATTTTGATATATTTTTGAAGATGATGTGATACCGCAGTCAAAAGTTACAGCCATTTTGGTGTTTATTATAATTTCAATAACAATTTAGTATTTTATTTACTCCGCAGTTTTCATTTTAGCTGTAACTTTTTACTGTGGTATCGCATCTAAAGTTCTAAAATTCTCATTTAGAAAGTAGTTCACGTTAGCTTATTCGAGAATGACAAAAATGTGTAAATGTGTAAATGTGCAAAAAACAAATAATTAGACGACATAACCTTGAAAATATCGCCCGCACCGAAAAAAAATTTACTAGTGAACGAAGGATATTTTAATTGCCTACAAGCTTGACCTTACAATTTTTCATCTAAGATCAATAATTTCGGAGTTATAGATCACTTCGCGTTTTCCAAAATGCCGGATTTCCCCAGGGGGATGGCGTCCCGAAAAACTTAACATAGCCCTCTTTCAGGTACAAAAACTTAAGCCGGCCTGTATTTCGTTCCATAAATCGATTGTTGTTTTGCTAATTTTCCTGTACTATGCTGCAATACTTTTGAAATTAGCGGTGCCTGAGTCAACCTTATCACATTCATTTGAGTGTTGTTCAAGTCTTTTGCACAATTGTTGAATAGTTTAACAGATGTATTTTTTGGGATAATCTTTACATGGGACGCTATAAACAACACCTGAGTACTATATCAGAGGCAGTTTATGTTTCATATTCGCAAAGAAATTCGAAAACTTTTTTACTGGTTTCATGGCTACTTTAATGTACGGAATGAAGTTTTCACAAGATTTGGCCAAAAACTTCGTAAGACCTGGAAGATAAGGTTTGGCTGAATAAGTTTTAGCTGGTTTAACAGCTGGTTGGGTGGCGGCTTCATCTGTGAATAAGTAAATATAGCTACTTCTGTCAAATTTTCTAGTCTCTGAACCTCTACGGGAGTTGGTATTTTATACCGATGAGATGAGTTTATTGATGACTTCAATCGGAAAATTGTTTTTCTTCAAAATATTTGGTACGCGTTCAATGTTGTCCACCAATGTGACTTATGACTAAATGAGAAAACTCTCCGAATAAAGTTTTTAGCCTTATTTTCTTTCATATGTTTCGGATGTGCTGAATAAAAACTCAAAAGTCTATTTGACGCAATTGGTTTATGATACTAATTTGTTTAGATATTACCATCATGATGACGTTTAACAGTAACATCCAAATAGTTAATCTCATTTGTATTTTCATCTTCAGTTTCAAAAGTAAATCTGATGTTGCTGTTAGACATTTCAAGTGTTTTTTTTAAACATCAATTTCTCAGAAGGAATGGCTGTGATGTGATTGTCTACAGAAGCCTTCGAAAATTGAGGAAAAAATTCAATGTTGAGGAAAGCGTTGTCAAGAACCTCTTCAAGCCCCCATTCCACAGGTGCCGGAGCTAATGACGATGAACTTTAGGAATTGTTTTGAATTTTTGATGGATTACTTTGATTGGATCGATTTTTTTTAACAATGTTGCAATATCTTGCAAGTTTATAGCAGGCTGAGTTTATTGTCGAAACTATCGGTCGGAGAGGCAAGCCTTCCTTGTGAAATTTAAACTGTCCAAAAATGCGTGGTGGAAGTGCGGTGTTTGTGCGCAATAAAGATGATTGTTGTTGTGTTATAAAATTTCTATTTTTGTTGTATTGTGTACTAATTAACCGTTTGGTTTTGTTCTGAAGTGACTCGGTAGGATCTATGGTTAATACTTCAAAATTCGGAGTGTTATCAAGTAGCTCGTCCATCTTCTAATTAAAATCTGCCCGTTTTGCTTCGATTGTGACGTTTCCCTTGTCGCTGTTGGAGATAAAAATGTCATCATTAACTTTCAAGAACTTGGCCGTTGTTTTTGCCGCCGAAATCAAACAATTTTCAATACGATTTTGAGCAACATTGTTTTTGTTGATGTTTTGTGTTATCAAAAAGGTTAAATGTGCGCTATCATTCTTTGCCACTTTAAAAACATATACAAGAACATTATTTTCATAGCAATTTTTTTAATACAGTAATGGAAGACTTTCATTTTAAACTTTTCTTTGAATAATTCAAAAAAAATATAGACACAAATAAATTAACAAAATTCACCTAAAATATAACTAAACATTTATCTATGGACCACTTGGTGGTGGTTCCGTAAAAGACGGATCCTTCGCACTGCATGAATTTACGGAAGTCTCACTAGGAACTACATTTTGAGTTAATTCAATAAATTTATCCAATGGACATTTTCTATCACAACCAGGAATTGTCAATGGTTTAGCCTCTGCTTTAGGATTATTTCGCATGAATATCTAAAAAAAAAAATAATGTAATGGTGAATAAATTATTTTATTTTAATGTGTTTTTAATTTCTTACCTCAACATGATATTCACCAGTCTTTTTATTTTTATGAAGCTCAAATAGTGCCATAATGGAATACCTTGGCATCTGCCTTTCCCATACACCAAGAGCTGTTAAAATATTTACAAGTGATGTATCGTGTCCTGTGTAAATGAAAAGCTTGCGATTTTTTGGCGATATCTCAGCACTACGTTTTTGTTTCATTTCAGTTAACATTTTTCTCAAGAAAGGACCTAAAATTTATGTAACAGAGGCTTATTGATTGAAGTTTTAAGAAAAGATGTTATTTTTATTTTTTTAAGCTACCTGCTTTAATTTTTTGCATTTCTGGTGTGTAAACAGAGTACGTGTAACTTTGTTCTGCAAGGAATTGCATCTTTTCTGGGTAATACTTCGTTGTCCAGTCGGGAAGGGTTAGGCCAAATTCTGTCTGTAACCAAAGAATACAATTAATATTTTTGATGAGAAAATTGAAGGTTAAAGTTGTTTACCTCTGCTAACAGAGTTGTGTAAATTGATTGCACATCTTCAGGTGTAGTTACATCCAATCCAGTAAGTTCAGTGAGTTCTTTGTAAAGACTGTCGTATGGTTCTAATTCAGCCTTGACTTCAGGAAGCTGGAAAACCTCCTTCAGGGCTTCATAATAACGTGGACATGGGGTACGTACCAAAAGAAGCTTTAATTAAAAGTAAACCAAAAATCAGACATTATATTTCCTCAAAGCCTTTGCATATGAACTTACATTATCTTCTTCTAAAGGTTGTGACATAATTGGGATTGGTTGCCAATTGTACTTAGAGTTCCATTCCATAGGTGTGTTCTTTGGTGGCCATAAACTGGCCAAAACTGTTGCCATTGACATATAAGTCCTTGCGACACCTGTCGTCTGCGCATGCACATACTATAAGAAAATATAACACCCGCTTATTTATTCAACACTTTTGAGCTGTTTTATAAAGGTTCTTACATCGGGCACATAAAAAGGTCCCAGGTATTGATTGTATCGTTTCCTTAGCCACGAACCTATGTTAAAAAGCTCCCGTTTTCCATTCTACAATAAAAATAATAAAATTTATATAATTTCGACTTCAATTTTTAATTTTTTTTATAAACTCACATTAGTAAGTTGACCCCAACCAAATGGGTAGAACGTCTCATTTACATGGGGATCTTTTGGATATGTATCAGCAGGTGTTCTTGGTCCATGTCTAAATATCTGTAAGGAGACAAAATTATAACCTCGTTAATAACCTCGGTAATAAATAAACATAAATGTATAATAAGAGAATATTTTGTATTCCAAAAATAAAATTGCTTATCAGTGCAAACTGAACAAAACTTATAAAATAGGTTATAAAAGTCTCGTTCATTCTAAAAATACTTTTTTATAGAACAAAAGATGTTCATTATGAAGATCAAGAGCGATACACGGCGGCGTGTTATCATCGGATTTTAATGGATTTAAAGCCACTGCGTTACAGTGGGATAGAGCAGCATGAAAAATGAAAAAAAAAAAAAAAAACAATTGAGTGAGAAATCTTAAAACTTCTGCTTTTATATTTTGCCCCGGAAAATGAAATTCAAGCGCTTTTGGTTGGATTGGGTAATTATTTTTTTTTCTAACTTAAAAAAATCTGTATTGCATCTAGAATAAATCATTTTGGCTTTCAAAAATCCATTTTAGTCGAGAATATTTAGGTTTAAAGGAAGGTTAAATCCGAATATTTGACAATGAAGCTCTTGCAGGGTTGGTGCTTGAATTAAATTAAGGTGATGTTCGTTTTATGCGAATAACATCAGTTTTTTTTATTTTATCCAAAAGTGAGCCTTAGCCATTTTCAACAAGAAGATTGAGTTAAACAAAATTTTCTAAAGGCACTTTTGGGTATTTTGTGTATTTAATGAATAACATTTTAAAAAAATTCATGTTTAAAAAATGTCAATCCTATTTTTTTTTTTAATAATATTTGTTATCTCTTAGTGTTTAAATATCTCTCCTTTTTCGTTTTCGACTTTAAAAGAAATATGATCTCGGTTTTACCTCCATCCGTTAAGAGAATATCGATATCGAATTCCATATCGAGTTTGCTTGCAAATCAATATGGCAGAAACTGCATGGGATTTATGGTCAAATACTCGGACCCCAGCTTTTTCTCAGGTTATCTATCCATCTTATTAGTAGATAACTGAAGAATTTAAATTTATCGAATATTTTTATTTCTCTAGGAGAAATTCTCCCTTAAAATGAATCAGTTGTTTAAAAAATGCGAGGGCTTCAGGAACTTAGTACAGGAACAGGAAAAATTTACAATTAATCAACGATTTCTCGTTCTAAAGAAATGGAGATAGGTTTGGAAAGAGTAAATATGGGTGTGGAAGCAGATATATGTCCCCATTTTTGAGACAGAAATAATCTCGAGTAAAAACATATAACAATATTATTTATAGTTATAAAACGATTTTCTCTAACTTTGAGATTAAAAAATACTCGTTTTTATATTGAAAATAAATTCCCTAAACATTTAAATAAAATACAAATAGCCATTTTTAAGGCTTTCTACAATAGGTAATTAAAAGCAAACATTTTTGTAAAACAATTAAAAACCCAAAATAATCCTCACCTTCTCGAAAATGGCTTCTACGATCTTAATTAAATAATTTGCCCTAGGTAATACTTACAATGATTTTTTTAATTAACTTTTTTTTTAATTCGATACTTGAAAAACATGTTTATGAATAATGAATAATTAAAAATTACTAAAAGCTTACTAACATTTTGTTTACGTTTTTTTTTTTTAGAAGTTTGTAAAAATATTATTTCTTGTATAGCACTTCAATGATTTTAAAATGTTTGTACATAATAAAGATTAACTAAAAATGATTTATTGACCAATTTGGAATTAATAATTGTGATTGGAAGTGATTAAAAATAATCTTTCCGTCGGCTTTTTTTGGTCACTGTAGTTTTTGCAATGAAACAATTAAGTTACATTAGCTTTCCCGACGTTTCGGCAGGGGTTGCTGCCTTCTTCAGGGGAACTTTATTTGGACAACAAGAAAAAATATATTGTTTACATTATAATAACAATAATTGAAACAATACAAAATACACTCACTTTAATAAAACTGTGTTTAAATTTAAACTGACATTTAAAATTTTTGTATCTAATAATTGTAATATTATTTACAAAAGTAAAGAAATAACCACTTCAAACGAAGTTTAGTCTATGGAATTTAAACAAGGAGTAAAGAAACTGAAAGAATACTGTGTTATGATGAGACAAGAGAACAATAGATGGCAGAGATGTTTTGGGTGTCTTGTTTTCTGTTCATGTTGTTGTTGTTGTTGTTGATGATGTGTAATGTTTCTAGGGTGTATCGTTTCGAAACATGTTTCTCTGTCTGTAGGACTTTGACACCTTCAAAATCTGGAGAGTGGCCGTTTTCGATACTGTGGCTCGCCAGGGCTGTCTTTCCAGGATTGTTTGATTTGATATCCGATTTATGATTAGAAATTCGCTGTTTAAGAAATTGTTTTGTAGTTCCGATGTAACACTGGTTGCATGGTTCATTAAGTTTACGCTTACAATTTATTTTGTAAATGACATCAGTAACTTTATCCTTATCCGCTTTCGTTTTAAGTTTAGTGAAAAGGTGACTCAGAGTTTTATTTGATTTGAAGGCCAGGCGAACATCTGTTAGTTTTTGGTTTATCACTTCTTTAAAATTCTCAGTCAGTCTTGGGATGTAAACCATACTTTTGTAGTAACCATTATTCGGGTCTTTAGTGTCTTCGCTTGGAATTTTGCAATTGTGTTTCTGAAGTAGACCACGAATTATAGAATTTGGAAAACCATTGTCACTCAGGATTTTTTTGATTTTTTTCTCATTGGCAGAGTGAAATTGTTCGTCGCTGAGTGCGAAAACTTTACTGACGAGATTGGATGCAGTGTTCATAACTATGTGCCTCGCTTGGTTAGAGCGAAGTTGACTAATCTTCCCGATGCAGTATGTATTTGGTACCAGTCAAACAATAGACGGTTGTTTTCACGATGGATTTTTACGTCCAAAAATGCTATTGACCTGTTATGTTCCATTTCCACAGTGAACTGGATTTTCGGGTGGAATCCGTTAAGGATCAGCTGCACTTTTTCAATGTTGCGTTTGTCCATCACGGCAAAAATGTCATCTACATACTTAGCAACAAAAGTAGGCCTTTCTTCCATTCCACTAAAACATTCATCTAGTACGTGATCAAGTACTAAATCTGCAATCGTGGGTGACAAAGGGTTGCCCATAGGCATGCCAAAAATTTGTTTGAAAATGTCATCTTTAAATTGTAGATAGTTATTTTCCTTGAGGCAGAAATCAAGGATTTCAAGAAATTTGTTCAGATTAATTCTAGTGTTTTCACTAATTATTTCCCATTTCTTTTTTATAATGGTGATGGCTAGTTGTATGGGAATGTTTGTAAAAAGTGACACTGCATCATACGAAACTAAAACATCATTGTCTTTTAATTTTATTTTTTTAGCCTTCTCAACAAATTCAAATGAATTTATAACCGAGTAGCTTGATTTTGCCGTCGCGCACTGTAAAATTCTGCCAATAAACCTCGAAAGCTCATAACATGGTAGTTTCATTGATGACGTAATGGGACGCAGGGGCATGTTTGCTTTATGAATTTTTGGCAGTCCGTATATGGATGGAAGCTGCGATGTATACGTTGTCATCTTCGCCTTTTCCCTATCATCAATGCAATTGTTGTTGTTTAGCCATTTGACTAGATCGTTGTTGCGTGTTTGTAAAGTTGTTGTTGGGTTATTCCTTACCCGTCTGTAAGTATTGCGATCTGACAACAATTCAATCATCTTATCGTCATACTCCACACGCTAAAGAAGTGATAAACCAAAAACTAACAGATGTTCGCCTGGCCTTCAAATCAAATAAAACTCTGAGTCACCTTTTCACTAAACTTAAAACGAAAGCGGATAAGGATAAAGTTACTGATGTCATTTACAAAATAAATTGTAAGGGTAAACTTAATGAACCATGCAACCAGTGTTACATCGGAACTACAAAACAATTTCTTAAACAGCGAATTTCTAATCATAAATCGGATATCAAATCAAACAATCCTGGAAAGACAGCCCTGGCGAGCCACAGTATCGAAAACGGCCACTCTCCAGATTTTGAAGGTGTCAAAGTCCTACAGACAGAGAAACATGTTTCGAAACGATACACCCTAGAAACATTACACATCATCAACAACAACAACAACAACATGAACAGAAAACAAGACACCCAAAACATCTCTGCCATCTATTGTTCTCTTGTCTCATCATAACACAGTATTCTTTCAGTTTCTTTACTCCTTGTTTAAATTCCATTGACTAAACTTCGTTTGAAGTGGTTATTTCTTTACTTTTGTAAATAATATTACAATTATTAGATACAAAAATTTTAAATGTCAGTTTAAATTTAAACACAGTGAGTGTATTTTGTATTGTTTCAATTATTGTTATTATAATGTAAACAATATATTTTTTCTTGTTGTCCAAATAAAGTTCCCCTGAAGAAGGCAGCAACCCCTGCCGAAACGTCGGGAAAGCTAATGTAACTTAATTGTTTCATTGCAAAAACTACAGTGACCAAAAAAAGCCGACGGAAAGATTATTTTTAATCACTTCCAATCACAATTCATAATAAAGATTAGGGTGGTTCAAAATTAACGAAGTTTTATTGGTTTAAATGATACCGCAAAAAATCTGTAAGAAAATGGTCTCAAAATTTTGAAGTTCTTAGTTGTTTTTTTCTTTTCTAAATGGTATTTGAAAAAAGACATTAAAACTTTAAAAATGTATAACTTCCTAACCGTTGTAGCTGGAAACAATTTGTAAACATTATTAGATAGGAAATTTAGTGTTCTAAAAAAATAAGATAAAAAGCTTTTTTTTTTTGATGAGAACTACCATTTAAAAGATAAAGCAGTGCTAAAATATAAATTATTCAGAATTCACTTAGGTTAGGTTAGGTTAGGAGTGCACAGCCTAAGCTGTTGCGTAACACGGTGGCCTATTGGTCCATTGTGATCCCCTTATAAATGAAATACAGAGATGTTCCGATGGCGATTTGTTTGGAGGTTTGGACAATCACACAGCAGGTGTTTAATGGTTTCAATTTCCTCAACATCCTGACAGCTCCTACAGGAGTCGGGTGCGAAAGGGCCCATTCTGGTGGCCATTGTGCCAATGGCGCAATGACCCGTTAGTACACCTATCAAGATTCTTAATTTTTTTTTACTCAGCGATAAAATATACTGAGTTTCCTTTTCATTAATTCTAGAGATAACGCAATCGTTCCTGGAAACATAGGAGTTATTGATTTGCTCTTTCGTTACTAGGTCAATTTTCCTTTTAATGACGCCGATCGGGGTTTCAGACCCCGTAAATAATAAGCTACTATTGTTCCTATTTGCTAATGACCCTTTCCTTGCTAGTTCGTCTGCTATATCATTCCCAGCTGAGTTTGACTTGGTTGGAGTAACAAATTTTCTCCAGTACGCCTCGGCATTTTGCCACTGTCTTGGATCTTATAGTCTCACTGGCTAATGCTTTGATAGCAGCTTGGCTGTCCACGCAAAATGTGATCTCTGACGAGGTCAGTTTTTTCATGTGTACCATTTCTGCCGCTTTTCCAAGAGCGTATATCTCAGCTTGAAAGACACTACACTCATGTGGGAGTTTAAATGATCCTCTAATATTGAGAGTTTCACAGAACACCCTTGCCCATGTTCACTTAAGAATCGTAATTTGTTGGTAAAAATGCTGGGTGACGCTTTTAATATACATACAAAAGATAATGCGTGTAGGTTGGTTCGAGAAAGGATGAGCAATTGTCTAAAAAAAAAAACAATACTTTAAATGGAAAACAAATTATTAAAAAAAAACGGGAACACCTAAAATATTGTTCTAAAGCTTCTTTTAAAGACCAAAATCTAATCCTTTCTAAAATACCAAAGCAAACTATTTAAAAAAAATGTTTTTTTTTTTACATATTTTTAAACTCACACGCAATTAAGTAATGGCGTGGTTCTTTCAGTTGGATATCCTTACTAATTTTTGTTGGAAAAGAAAAGACTGGGTGCTTCTATGTCTTTAATTATTTAAGAAAATAAAATATTATAGAAAAATAAACAAAATTTCTCTCTAAGAAATAATTCTTATGAAATTTGTAATTTAAAAATTTCTCAAAAAATAGAAGACATACAAAAATGATCCTTAGGCCAGTCAAATTCGACAGAAAATCGCAAAGCGTGATGTAGTTTTTCTATTTGGATATGTTGTTAGGGGTTGTTGGAGTAGTTAGGCTTCAAAAAACCAGTACACTGTGCAGGAAAAATGCAACAGTGAGAAAAACACTAAAATCACCCCATAACCCCATAACCTGTTTGCTTAGGGTTATTTGGAATCAACTGTTATAATTTTAAACTTAAGAAAAGATTTTAAATAAATGCCATGACCCCACCCCCTCCCTTTTCACCCTTTTTATATTACAAATAAGTTTAACTTGAAATTCCCAGAACAGCATGTCTTAAGATAGAGTTTATGAAAATATGTTTTTCAATATTTGTTTAGATAAAATGTTATCTTAAAACTGCTTTGCTCTTTCATCCGACGAATGAAATTCGAAATTGAAAGTTTAAAGCCTACAACCTAAAGAGGAAATAGTACGTGCGATTCACTCGTGCATTTATTTGATTAAGTTTTCTTAATCACCGTGAATCATAATAATAATATTAGGAAATAGGAAATATTGCATGAATAATACTGAGCCACACTTGAGCTAGTTTAAGAGCACACCACTGTTATAAGTTAGTGTTTGTCACGAATTCGGGACATGTATTTTTGCAAAATATTCAAGATTTATTCTTATCGAAATTATTGTGCTTTTTTTTGTTATGGGCACTCGTGAAATAGCTATTTTTTTATACTTAAAGAAACTTAGTAACACATTTTGTTTTTGTTATTTTATTCAAAATGTTGACTATATTTATTTTTATATGGAAAAAAATACTAATTGGGTTCAAGAGCGGTCATATGTCAAAAAGTCAGTAATGTTAGAAAGTTGATTACCTATAGATAATATTTTTAAAAACGTCGCAAACGTTTAAACAAGAACTAGGTACGTATTAATTTTAATTTAAATGTATTTTCTAGAAAGTTTTGACTATAATGCTTTTCTACTTTTTTCTAAGCTTCTGCAGTAAAAATGTAATCAAAAAAGGTTTCGATCGTTGAAATTATCTTATGAGAGTACTTGCTATCAAGTTTAAAGAAATTCAAGGATCAGATTATTCGATAAAATTCAGGTAGGTAACCTCACATAGATAATATCGCAAGGAAAATATATTTAGTACCCTGCAGACAAAAATATAGCAGGAGCTATTCACACTTGAAACTTAGTTCCTCGCATAACAATTAGCCAAACAGAAGTCGAACAAAAAAATAAACTTTTTAATTATGGAATCTATATTTGGCTTCGTATGCACTTAGCGTCAACTTTTGTCGTTTTAGACCGTGGCGTCGTTACTATGGTGATTCCTCAGTACTTAAAAATTAATGACTAAGTTTTCTATGAAAGTTTGGAACATAATTTCAACTTTTATATCACTTTATTCAAACATGGACCAAAAACTATAAGATAAAATTACAGGAAATCCATGAAATTTCTATGGTAATCTAATACGAATTCATGCGAATGTTTGGGAAATGTTCATAAGCGTTATTGCATAAGCAAGCCAAAGGAGAATGCCCAAAAATGTATGGGTGAAAAACCCAGAGTCGATTAAGAAAATTCATATATGGTTTGAAAGTGCATTAGTTGTAGATAACAAATATGGAATTATTTTCTTAAAAAGTTATCCCCGGAACTGGTTATGACCATTTCTATTTTTTTTTAAACAAAGTGTTTTTTCATGTAAAAAAAGTAAACAGTGACATATTTTCATATTGTGGTTGATCCATGCTATTAAATAGGTCAGCTACAAGTCACTTAAATCTCCAGCCATAAGATGATGCTGTCCAAAATGGCGGTTGTCACACATTTTGGTACACAAAAGTTTAATTATAAAAATAATGAATGAAAAATCTTAAATGATAAGAATTCGAATCAGTGTCCATTATAAAAAGTAAGAAGGTAGTCGCTATATGAGTTTGCATTTACCACTGTATATAAATGCATCTGTCTTTATTTCGCACCGCATACCGCTTTTTAATCACAAGAAACTCGTTACTCGCAAAAGTGCTACTTTGTGCAACCGTTGGCCGCTATGGAGTCTGTCATAATAATCAATAGTCAAGACCCTTATTTCTTTACTGCACAAGCTGCAGTAAAGTGATGGGTAATTGTCTAATTGAAATAAGTCTATTAGGAGGCAGCTTAATTTAATTAATTAATTTGAGTTTATTTAAGGTTAGACCGCACTAAGCGGAACTGCGATTCACAATAATTTGTATGAAATTTTATTCAGTAGCCGGTTAGTGCGATATAACTCATACAATTTCATACAAACAATGTTTTTCCGCGTCCTAAAGTGAAGTTCCGCTGCAGTTTTGTGCGGTTTAACCTTTAAACTTGTAGACTAGTTAATTTAATATAGACATTTTTTTTTTTTTTGCTTAAATTGACAGATCTTGAACTGACAGGTATCTAGCATATCATGATTAAATTTTTGACAAGAACTCGAAATTCATGTTCCATATAAGGCCTCAATTTAACCTTTATCATTATTTCTGTTTTTAAGTGATAACTACTTATTCACAACTAAGAATAGATTTAACTTAATAAGACTTAGAACTTGCAGTTTAAAGACAAACACGATGGCAGTTAAAATGGGAAATATATTATCAGATAGTTTTCTAATGCATGAGCCTGTGTTTGTGTGTTAACTGTTACTCACTTAATTACGCTGTATGCTCCCATAATCAAGTCAGTCATTGTGTAATGTTGAACTTTCTGTAGTGAAACTGGTGTGTATGTAAAAAGCACCAATTAGTTTTACATAAAATGTAACTTACATAAGAAAATCAGATACCATGTTTTAAATATATGCATTAGCAGCGCTAACTATCAATTACATGCCAGTATGAGGTTTTTTTTCAAAGCATTTAAAAAAAATTCAGTGTCTATGTAAATGGTATTTCTTCTAGCTATAGAAACGGAACTGATAAGAACCTTGACACTTATTCAACAAATCTCACTATCATTACTGTTAAGGTGTTCTATATTCTTATGAAGGTTGGCCTATTGACTCATGATAAACTCTTACAATATTAGGGTTATTTTATAGCTTATAAGCAATTTGTTTTACTGTCTTTAATAAATATACTCGTAAATTATAATAAAATAATATATGTATGCACATACATAATATGTTTGTAATCAAATTGTTTGTAGTTTAACCCTTTGAAAAATAAAACAAAATCCGAACTCTATTTTACGGAAGACAACTTTGAATAGTTTTTGTGTTTAACTGAATGACGGAAGGCAATATATGCATCAATTGCGATGTGACTATATAACAATTTTCTTATCAGTATAATGACTCGGAACAAAATCGTGTGGCCCTGTCGTTGTCGTCGTGCCAATTTTCACTATCACAATACCCACCTACGATCTTTTAAAAGTGTAATAGCCGTTTGTGGATACAAAAAAAAACAAAATCTCGATGAATCATTATCATTAAGTTTCATCTATCTATATAAAAAAAATTGTAAACAAATATTGGGTATGAAATATAAAACACACGCGCTCTCAAATATTATCAACATTTAAAAAAAATAAAATAAAAAAAACAATTCTTATCTGTTCTGCAAAGTTACTTAAAGTAAAATAGATAAAGGCATTGTGAGTTGATGAAAAGATACAAAAAAAAACTCTCTACTCATATAGAAGCACACATTTAACACAAAGTGTACCTACGTCAATGTTCTATCAACTAGAAACAAAAATATTCTATAGGATTTTTTTTTAGAAACAATGATTGTGATTTGTAGGTACCTATTTTAATCGCCATAATTCTGACTGGAGTATAGATTATTTTGAAAATAATTTATATGGAAGGTCCAAGAGGCCACAGATGTGGGGAGTTTTGGCAAATCTGGCGCCTCCCAATTTTCAAGGCTATTGACGATTTTTCTGAGCTTAATTTGCTCCTTAGTTATGAGACTTATTGTATAGAAAAAATAGTATAACTACCGTTCTCAAATACACTTCTAGCTTTTGTATAGAGTTTCAAAAAAAGATTATTCGAATCTTTGTCATATCCTGGATCCAGATAGTTTCACACATCCAAAATATCAGGACACTTTGAAGCATCAACGTTTTAATCAATAAATTGTTAACAAATATCTGATTCAAAGACTTTTTGTTTTAAATAATTCGAATGTTCGAAGTTCTTATTTAAAATCATTTGGAAGTTATTTACTACGCAACTTCAAAAACAACAAATCTTATACAGGGTGATTCACCTAAGGTGTAACAATAACTTGAGCGTTTAGTTTGGGTCAAGACAATAAATAATCGTATATTAGGAAGGTTCTAAAAAAAAATAAATAAATAAATCGGGTGGCACAACGGCTCATGAAGAACCAGGGCCTAGTGACTAACAACTCGCAACCATTCCTGTGTGCGCCTTTCGACAGGAATGGAAGGGACCTACAATTTTATGCCGAATCCGAACGGCTAGACGAGAAACACTTATTCGTTACAAGTTATACTCTTGGAGGATTTGTCAATTCCTCGCAAGAGGCAGTAGCCCTGAAAAAAAACTTTTTTTTTTTGTTTTTAGGTGAACGAGGCTGGGAAGCGATCCTTAGAAGGTTCTATTCTTCCCAAATAGGCGAATAGAACGTCCGTTTTTTAACAACAACGCTAACTTTATAATAATTTCATTTGCTTTTTTAAAAAGCCAAAATTAACGTAAAAAAAATTAAAACGAACTTTATTTGAAAGTAAAATAGAAGAAAGGATTTCTGGCTTTCCAAACATTTATATAATAGGACATTGTAAGTGCTGCCGTTATTCTCTAATAGTTTTGTTTTAAGTAATTTTTGTTTAGAAACTTTAGTACGTTAGAGTTGTCAAAGTGTAGAATTTATTTGGTCTGGAATTTAATTTCATGCAATTTTTTTTTTCAATTTTTTCGTATTAAAAATCTTTATTTTAGAGCTATTTTAGAGCTACTACTCTCTTTGCTGATTTGGTCCTGCGATATTTTTCAGATAAAGCGAAAACGTATTAATTCACTTAAAAATAACCAAAATATTTCTTGTATGTACATTTTAACTACATATACATTCCAAATTAACTCGTTTAAATACAGATTTTTTTCAATGAACTTTTACCGATTTCTCTATAACCTTTTATAATTATGACAAAACTAATTATAGAATTTATTTAGTGTTATATGGGAATTAAGATCCCGGAAGACTTTTGAATCCTTCAAAAAAATTGTTAGTCTTCTGGCTCTTTGAACAATTTTAGTCAAAAAGTCGACTTTATTTTGTGTGTCATTCGCTTAAATACACCTTGAAAAACAACCAAGTAGCTCACAAAACCGTCAAAAATGGTTAAAAATAGTATGCACAAAATCAAATAATAAACAGTTAAAGACATTTTCTCATGAATTTAACAATTTTGTCAAAAGGAAGAGTTCTAACTGAAGAGAAAAATGCTCAAATTCGTGACTATCAGGACGATGGTCATAGCAGTCGCTGTGAAGGTCACAATATTGGACATTTTTCTCTTCAGTTAGAACACTTGCTTTTGGCAAAATTGTTAAATTCATGAGAAAATGTCTTTAACTGTGTATTATTTGATTTTGTGCATACTATTTTTAACCATTTTTAACGGTTTTGTGAGCTACTTGGTTGATTTTATTTAATTTTTTTTTTAATTTAATATTTCTGGAAATACGATTTGTCTTCCTTCCTCCCTATGTGCTCACCAACACGTTTTTACCAATTTTAATCTTTGGAATTTGGATTTAATGCACAAATCAAAAATATTTCCCCTTATCAACAGTCTTTTTGTTATTATCCATAAATACATTTTGAAAAAAAAAACACATTAATTACAATTACTGTCAGAATAATTATAATGATGCGTATATTACATCAGTTTGGGCGAGGATGTTAAGAGTAATTAATTAATCTAGCTCAATCTGGCTTAAGCTAGACAAGTTCAAGTACCTTAAAATGGTATAATGATACCTATATATAATTATAATTGCACACATACATAGGAGTTTTTTCCTTCCAAATACAACACAAAAATTAATAATTTTTAAAAGTAATGAAAGTAAAGAAAATTTAAAATACAGTTTAATGTTTTTTTTTATTATGACCATATTATAAAAATACCCTAAGTGGCTACATAATATGAAATTAATTCTCAAGATAGTTTAAAAAGGCAGTTAGAGTTATTCGTGACTCAGAAAAGTAGGAGTTTTCGTGAGTATACGACTACAAAAAAGTGCGTATACGCCGTAGGTATTTTTTTTTTCTTTTGGTAGTTTTTTTCAAATAAAATAAAGAATTCTAGTCAAAATTTTTAAAAGTAAGATAGCTATGTATTTAATACAACTCAAGTGATATTTTTAATTTAGGCTAGGTGATATCATTGGCAAAAATTCACTGAAGTAAAATTGTTATGGAATAAATTAATTTTCCTCCTTCAAGTTTTTCACTGCAATGTTTTGCATACCCTCGAACTTAAATAATCATACTAATTTATATGGGAACTTTTTAACTCAAAACTTCAAATTACTACGGGCAATTCAGTACGCTGCCTGATGCAGTACTTCTTCGTTTATTTTTGTTTTACTTATTTGCAAATAATGAAACTCTTTATGAACATTTTCCGCTGAGTTTTTGTTAAAATTTTGTTGTCCTATTGGAGACCAGCGATACATTTTGTTACCATATGAGCATGAGCAGTGTTAGGCTTTACGACGAACTTGCTATTGATTCTAGACTTTTATGTGACTAAAACTTGAAGACATGAGGACGTTTCATTTAAAAATAAAATTTGCATTGTTATAGGAAAGTACTGTTAAGAAAATCTTAACAAATATAATTATAATAATTTTCTATTTTTTTTTTTTTGGCTTTAAAATAGATTTGGCATGCAATATTATTTAAACTACGTAGAAATGCCTGTGTAAAAAATGAAATCACATAAAATTGAATCACTTAGGAGATAAACGGGAATAACCCTAAGATAATGCAATTTGATAAACAAAAAAAAAACCGCACAGACCAACAGACTTTATAACAAAAACCACTTTTTAGAGAAAATTTCCCGATTTTTTCTTATGCAAAATTCTCGAAAAACCTCCATAAAAATTTAGCTGGTTTCCCCTAGGACAAACATTTAAAATTTCATGAATAATTTGGTTTTTTCCTTTATTTTGTAAAAAAAAAACTTTTTCTATTGAAAAAACATGCATGACTAACTTACATATACTTCCTCTTATAATTCAATACTAAGAAAATCTTTTACCTTAAGAAAATAAGGCATCATATGCCTAACTCTAGTACTACGAGTTAAGTTAAGTTTGAATGTCGGCTGGTTGCTTCGGATCCTGCTCTCGTAGCTAATAACTTTAACATAGCTAGAAATTGACAATATATCTTATTTGTTCAATAATATTATGACAATCGTTAAAAATTAAGGGGGTTGAAAAAAAAATTAAAATTAAGATTATTATATAAATTACTGTACATTTTTGTTACTTGAAAAGGTAAGAAAAGCATTTCAGATAGCTAGAGTAAAAAAAATATACATCTGCTTTGTTTTATAATTACGAATTTATGAAAAACAAACTTAAAAATCATTTTTTTAATAAAATATCTTGAACATTTAAAAAAAAAAAAAAGAATTTGTGATGCCTTCAGTTTTTAGTTTTAAATAAAATACAATTTAAAACAAAATTAAAAAAAAAAATATATATTCTACATGAACCCGTTTTCAATATATTGAGTTTTAAACAAAATAATATTTTTTTAAGAAATCCAAAAATTATTGTTTTGAAAAATTGCTACAATTGTTAAAAACTTCCTGCATACAAATTTGATTGAAATCGGTGAAACGGTTAAAGAGAATTTCAAAAATCAAAATTCCAGTTCTATGACAGATACCATTAATAACTATAATTGATACA
This sequence comes from Melangyna quadrimaculata, assembly GCA_949320155.1. NCBI lineage: Eukaryota > Metazoa > Arthropoda > Insecta > Diptera > Syrphidae > Melangyna > Melangyna quadrimaculata. Next base: position 159,904,693 of record OX439484.1, on the reverse strand, counting down.
ATTTTGTCCACCAAAATATTTACCATACCTTTAGTAGCCACTGCTTCTAATTTTTGTAATCAAAATCGTTGGAGTTCTTTTAGAGATCTATAGTTTTTTGTATATTGGCTGGTTAAAAGGTAGCTACCGTTAATTTTTGAGCTAAACTAAATTTCAATTTGCCCTCTATGGAGTTCCTTAAAAACCTAATGTACAAAGTTTGAAGAAAATCGCTTTTGGGCGACGTGCTGACAGACATCAGACAGACCGTGCTCACTATCATCGGTATGTTAGGGAAAATTATTAATCAGAGTTCGATTTTTTTTACGAATCCAAAACTTCCCCTATAATCGCAAATATATATTTAAATATATCAGTGCATATATCACTGTTGGTTCAAGTGAGGTACAATTTTTTTTTTCTTGTAAAAATAAATTTAGAAATAGCCAAGTTTTTATTTAAGACAACAACAAATTTGTGAATTTTCTAATGAAGTAAGCCAAAAAAGAACTGTGAATTAAAATAAGCAAAACTGATAAGATAAGATACGAGTTAAATTTAAATGATTAGGAGATATCACATAAAAGAAATTTAGGTATAAATTAGATTCATTCATACACAATAATTTATAAATTAACTTTGTAAATTATTTGAATAAATAAATAGGTATCCACTTTAAACTCCACTTTAAGCCTAATCTATCGTTTAACTGAAGTCAACAATATTTCGGTGCTGTTTCGAGATATTTAAATCAAAAACTCGAAATTAAAATAAAGGACTTTTTCTATATTCGACCTATTTTTGTAAATCAAAATAACTGTTAACAACAAATAATGCGATATGGCATCAAATTGCCTTTTCAAATTGCTTGCTTCATCATTTATTTTAAATCTTTAAAAAATGTATACCTATTCTTTAAAAAAAAAAAATTATTTAAATTTTTGACTTTTAAAATTTAGTAATCACCTGACCTATTTAATTTCCAAACAGACCACTAATCACCAATATTCAAATCTAATATAATTTCAGGGTCGAATTTCTACGAGAGTAACTACCTAATTAAATAAATTGAAAACAATTTCGATTTTTCAATTTTGTTCCCTAAAACTTAATCCCTCTGTGACCGCTGCATACTTGCTTTTTAAATCCAATTATTTGAAAAGTTTTAGTTTGGATTTTAGATACAAGAAAAAAATTATTAGTATGTGTGATAAGAAATAGGCCTTAAATTTAAAAATGTTCACAACTTATATAAAGTTAAAGTTTTTAAAAAATTAAATTTGAATTATAGTAACATCCAACGTTAGAAACTTGTAAGGGAATTTTTAAGCAGATTTATTTTTAAGGCAGATTTTTGTTAAATTATATGTAAATGTTTTGTTATTTGGGTCTAGCTAGGGCTGGCCACGAGACGAGACTCTGCGAGACTTTTGTATGTCTCGTCTCGGTCTCGTTAAAACCGAAAATTTTCAGTCTCGTCTTGGACTCTTGTCGGTCTCGTATAATTAAGTCTCGTCTCGGTCTCGTCTCGGATGCTTAAAAGCCAATCTCGTCTCGTGGCCAGCCCTAGTTCTAGCTCAATTTATATTATTTCTGGTTAAAAATTATTTTCACTGATTTTTCTATGCCAATTACTCCACTGTTGTGCGGTTCGAAAAACTTACATAAAAAAAAAAACAAACCCAATTATAATACAATTACAAACTGTCTATGATAAAGTAGACGGCGACGACGACATGACGGCGAAAGCGGCGCGCGGTGGTGTTAGTATAGTTGTAGTCGCGTTAAGATGCATTGTCTTTCTTTTTATTAGCATTTCGAGTTTTTAGTTAATTTGTAGTGATTTCAATTTAATTGGACACCTTGTTTATAAGATGTTCTTATATTTTTTTTAATTAACACGCACCTTCTTTAGATGATCAGATCATTCAACACATGCACTTTTAAAAATGTCCGGGGTCCGGGATAAGGCAACAAAAAAAAAAAAAAAAAAACAATCCATCTAGGCAGACACCTTTACCAGCCTTAACTGCAACACCAGCTAGGAAGGTATATTGAAAGCTTTCAAATTTCAATGTCGCAACTCAACCGGAACGCTAACGCACTATATGTAATACAAGTACCTTACTATCGCGCACTCTTACTTCGCTCTCAGATGTTGACAACGAACTGTTTATTCCTCCCTCATCTCCCGGTAGTGATTTTTATACCAATTATATAAAAGTGAATAGTGTTTTTTTTTTTTGTATTGTTGTCTCGCGATTAATAAAAATTCTTTTCAAATCTCGTTCGCAACTTAAATTAAGTATGAAGGTACCCAGTTAATACTATTGTATTATTTAATTGATCAATTGATAACAACAACAATCGAAGAAAAAATAAAATGCGTTATGTGATCAAGATGAAGAAGAACAAGAAGTTACAATTATATGGAGAGATGGCTTACCACATGCAACAGCTCTAGTGTTGTATCCGACGTGGAATTTTTACTTTTAACGGAGGCGTTGTGCAGACGCTCCTCGACTGTGCCACGTAACGAAGTAGAATAGACAGTAGTGCCGAAGGCAAATAAACAAAGGACAAAAAGACTAATTGCTAGCACGCCGCCCGTCATTGCTAGTCGATGCTTTTTTGTGTTGTGCGATTGTGGCATATCAAATTCGATTTTATATTTATAAGCTTTTTTCAGTGAAGGCTCTCGCATTCAGCAATAAACATATGTTCTGATTCTTTGTTTTTGTTTTTTTTTTGTATTTGTTTTAATATCAAAAAATAATCATCTAACACCGGTTTGTATGAATAAAAATTCGTTAATTTATTATCTACAGTTGGTTTATGATTCTATTTTAACTATCCCGTTCCCGGCGGGCTGGCTGATAGAGGCACAAACTTTAAGAGTTTTTTTTTTTTAATTTTTAATTTTTTTTTCTTAGAATTAAAGCAAACAGCAGCAGATAACCAGATAAAAGAGCAAACTGAGTCAATAAAAGAATTTTTGATCTAAGGAGTGTAGCTGGAGCTATGAACTTTTTTGTATGTCATATTTTTTTTTTTTTTTTTGTACACTTTGCGCCTACAAAAACTTGCAAGCGCTACAGACGACAACGACGACGACAGTTCAATTCAAATGTAAATGTCAATCTTATCGTAAGGTTTGTGCTTTTCTTTTTTTTTTGCGATACCTAATAGGCTTAACAAGTACGCTTAATATCTAGGTGCTATTAATCTAGAAAATTAGAGATTTGGGGGATAGCCATAAGAAAATTATTTTCAATTATGCTTTTGAGTTTTGATTTAATTTTTATTTTACATACATACATATGTACAATGTATATATGAATGAATAATGCAATACCTAATAATTAAGATGGAAATGGAATGTTTTTGCCTTTTTGGAGAAGAATTGTCTTTTTTGTTTTTCTAATTCGATCGCTTTCATTAAAGGTCAATGAATTATTTATGTATACTGATAAATTTTGCATAATTCTCTAAACTTTGTGCTTAACATATAATCTAAGGTAGATTTTAATATATTCTGTTAGTTTTTTTTTATTTTGGCTTGAAAGATAATTTGGTTGCTAATTTTATGCGTATACCTACTTTTTGCATTTTGGTACATGGTTATCTATAAAAACGAATTTAAATTAAAAAAAAAAAAAGTTTTATGAAATAAAAAAAAAAACTTTTATAAATGACATGCGAAACATTTGTATCATTTGTATGGCATCGAAATTTTGAAATTTGTTGTTACCATAATTTATTCGTCAAAATTCGACGGACAGGCATTATTAACATTTAAAGGGTGCCTGAGACAAAGATTTAAGTTCTCGACCGCAATTCAGCTTTTTCAACGTTGTTTTTGAAGTGATAGCCTTATCTTATCGCAATATTTGAAAATATCTGTTTCTATTTATTTGATTTTGAATCATGTTTGATTGGGTTCAGATGGTTATAACCTTCCAGTTAAGTAAAGTTTTGGCAAGTTTTATGTGCTTTTTAGAAACTACGGGAAATTAGAAAATGTTTAAAATAATTTTACGTGGAATTTTTTCTAGTAATGTCAACACGGTTTTTTAAAACAACAGAACCTACCATACAAACAGTTTTAGCCATTATCAAACAATGATAATAGTAAAAGGCTACGTGTTAGTAATTTTTTTTTTAAGTTCTATTTTTGGTAGGGCTGGCCACGAGACGAGACTCTGTGAGACTTTTGTAAGTCTCGTCTCGGTCTCGTTAAAATCGAAAATTTTCAGTCTCGTCTCGGTCTCGTGTCGGTCGGTATAATTAAGTCTCGTCTCGGTCTCGTCTCCGAATAATGCGATTTCCGGACAACCTGTTGATTATTCCAACGAAATATTTTCGGTTATAGTTTGAATATGTGTAAAAGAAAACAAATAATTAACTGAAATTGGATTTTTTAATTTATTAAACTCTCTGTAAATTTCGGTTCAAATAAACAGTCTCGTCTCGGTCTCGTCTCGGTTGCTTAAAAGGCAGTCTCGTCTCGATCTCGTCATGCGAGACCGAGGTCGAGAACGAGACTTTTCTTGTCTCGTGGCCAGCCCTAATTTTTGGTACCTCTAATAGAACCATTTTATTTTTGGTTGTTGATTTTCTTGAAAAAGTTTGACATTTTGTCTTTGTTATTGGCGAAGCTTCAAATAAGGTTAAGCATTATTATAAGCAAACATTTTTAAAAAGTTTTTGTTTTAATTTTTGAAAAAAAGTTCAAAGTTTTTGTTGAAAAACTAACTTTTTGAAAACAACTGATTATTTTTTTTTACTTTGGATTGAGGTAATTTTTTATCATTTTCTAGAATACTTGGAAATACCATATTTCTAATTTGATCAAATGATGACTAAAATCTTATTATTGTCGAAAACGACTCTAAGAATTTTTATAAAACTTTGTGTGATATTTAATTAGGACTTTCTACTTTTTTATTAAAAAATATTTTTGTCTTGCGATCTTATTAAATTAATTTATATAAAACTTCTTTTCATATTTTCGACTTTATCAATATTGGATAAACCTATTTAACTAATTTTTGTGTGTAGTTGATCTTAAAAATTTTGTTTAAATCTCGAATTTCATGAGATAATAAACATCTTATTCTCAATCCACTGTGCCAACGAAAATCTTCCCTTCTCTATTCCTTGTAACTATTGCCGTGCATTGCATTTCATTATAATTGAGTTCAAATTTTAAGTTTTATATTGAAATTTGCATTTCATAATAAAACCAAATTTTTGAAAATTACCTTATGATTTATTCACAGAAGAAATTCGAACTTAATCAAGTATTTTTTTTGTAATCCGCGTGTTAGATTTAAATAACCTTGAAAAAAATAAAAAAATCACTTTAAAAAAATAATAAGTAATTGAAGTTTGAACTATATAATTTAATTTTTAAAAGTTCACGTAAGAAATACAAATTTAAATTTAACCTAATTTTTACAAATATTAACTCTTTGATAAATTATCTAATTTTTTAAATCTTTTGAAAAAGTTCATTTAGAGCCGATTTTTCAATCATCAGTTAAACTATCAGAGAGATAAATACTATAGCAACGGGAACAAATTTTTGTTTTATTCGAAGAATAAGTATTATCTGAGGTTAAACTGACTATTGAAAATTGGCCTTTAGTGTTTTAAAATTTAATGAAGCGATATTTTTTTTTAAATATTGTCTGCAGTTTTAAGAGGTAGAATTTGTCTTTTAAAAGTTTGCGTTAATTTGTATACAAGAAACATCTAAGATTTTAAAGAATGCATTTTAAATTTTTAGTAGAGTAATTTTCAAAAATTATATAGTTTATTATGTAAAAACTCGCGGAAAACAAAACTACTTGAAGAAGTTTTCAAAACAATGAGGATCATGTGAGGCCGTGAGTGCAATAGTGGACTAACTGTATTTTTCATTATTTTCAGTAGAGCAAACATAAGAAACAGGTTATTTTCAAACACTTGTAGTTTTGAAATACTTTTTGAAATACGAACACTTTGAAATGGAAAAATTTCTTGAAGGGAATATTTAAAAAATATGCACGATTGGATCGCACGAACTTGCTCTCATAGCCAGACGTTGACCGCCGTCCGCGGCGTAGATATAGTACCTAATGGTGTGCTAATATTTATATCGCACTCTAATGATAAAATCAACAAAGCCAATAAAGAGATATGAGGGAATATACTTATATAAGCATACAAAATGCAATTTTTTTTTCAAAAAAAAAAACACACAATACTTTATTTCCATTATTAGAATTTTTTGGTTGAAACATGGTATGAAGAGTTTTTAGAACTGTTCTTAAAATTTTAATTAAAATCGTTGGAGCCGTTTTCGAAAAAAACAATTGATAAAACACAAATCATTGTATGACAACTAACCTTGGACTTCTCCAGCATGGTAATGTTGGTTTTGATTAAAACATCGATTTTTTTTGACACAAAACCCATACTTGCCCCATAGAGTAAGTACAAATTTTAAGAAGGGGTTGTTCTTTAAATATTAAAGCACAAGAATCTTGATGTGGTTAACCTTAAGTCTTTTTGTATAGAGATTTTTTTTATGTGAAATGTTTTTTTTTTTTTTTCAATTTCAAAGTGCAGAAAATGTGGTCTTTGGTCATATTTATGACATTCAATGGGGTTTTTTCTCGCTGATCCATAATCTTGGTCACATTATCAGGGTACCCACTTATGATTAGTTCATTGGATTGATGTCCCCTGTCAGCAAATGTGAAAAAATTGGCATAACTTCAGGTTTCAAACAATAAAATCAAATAGTATCGGCCAGTGGCCGAGAATTCGGCCAACAAAAAGTAATTAACACACTTTTTGGAGAAGTAAGAGAAAATAAAAATGACCAATAAGTTGATTTTTTTTTTATTGTTAGGGCTTAACTTCAATAGATCTACTTTTTTAAAAAAAAGTGTAGAAAAACATGTAAAAAGACATGATAAACATGTACTCTACAGAAAAATACTTCCAAACAAAATTTTTTGACATATAAATTTAGCCACCATACATAATTTTTTACTGTTTGTTTTCTTTAGCAAAGATTTTCATTTCTTACTTTTGTACTTTTTGCAAAAAAAATTGGTCAATGTCGTTTAGCCTTTACTATTAAGAATTTTTGTTTGGCGCTCAGTTAGAAAATAAAAAAATATTTACTTTCCAACAACATAGCTACAATAAATACACCAAAAATTACCCTTCCTCAAATAAAACAAACTTTGCCCTACTAAAATTATGAATCACTTTGTTGATACAAAAGTTACTTTTCTAAACCTAAAACCAATTTGCTGGATTTTTGCGTTGTTTTACTATGCCAATATAACTCAAGATATTAGCTTTTTATGCGAACCCTAATGTTTTTTTTTTTTTTTTTTTTTTTTTCTTGAGACTGTTTTTCTGAGTTTTTGTGTTTTATATGTAAATCTCCAAGAAAAAGCCGATGAGGTCCTCCTAAAAAGCTTATATCTTGAGTTCTATTGGTGGGTTTGATTTAGATGATTTGACTTAAGAAGCAGACATATTTTTTAAAATTTATTGAAGTGGTAATACCTCTGAGAAACAAACTGGAAAACCGCTATTTTTAAAACCCCACCTCGCCAGACTTTGGTTTTCAATACCACGATATACCTACAAACCCTCATGCTCTAATTTTGGTTATCTAGCCACTACCAAAATTTGATGTCTGCTTTTAGACTATAACATTAACATACTGTAGGCAAAAACAAATAGAAACAACGAATCTTGAATTTTGGGACAATTAGGAGGAAGCGAATGTTAATAAGTTCCATACAATTGTTGCAAGATTAAATTTTTTATCTAAGGCCTTACCTCTAATGACAGCCAGACACCTTAAAACTATTAAACTAATCGTATCATTTACGTTGTAGTGTTAAAACTAAACTAATTTGTATATGCTCTTTGGGCAACTATTTAGCAATCACAATCAGAAATACCCCTACAGTGTGAACTTGGCGTGAAATTTGGCTCAATCATAGAATAAAAAATAGCCCCAAAAATGTATATGGGAAACAGCAAAAACAAATAAAAGTTTAAAATTTGTGATTTGGGGCCATTTTTCATGGTTTTGGGGAATTTTTTCATTCTTAATTTTGGAATGAAATTTCATTGTGAAAAATGGCCCCAAACTTTTATTCTTAAACCAAAATACAAAAACTTTGATCACAGACCAACTGAAAACTTAGGCGCCTGCAAGGTGATTGAGCATACTCTGAAGTGAGAGGGACAGAAGACCCAAAAAAGGATTTAAAATCATTGGACCCGCGAAGTGGTCCAGGCAAGGTACTTTTAAAGCTATACCGAACCGATTGTTTTTGCTTCTTATACTTATTTTGGGGCAATTTTTCTTTTTTTTTTTTTTAATCATTTTTCATAACTTTAGGCCCATTTTTCCATTTCGAAAATGGGGCCATTTTTCATTATAAGCCCACATTTGGGGACATTTTTCGTTTGGGGCCATTTTTCAATAGGGCCAAATTTCGTATGTACATAGCCTGCAAGCTTACATACATAAAACAGCACCAGGCAGCTTAAAAAAAAAACCTTATCCCGAGTTCGTAAAACACTGCCACACTCAAGTAAGAATTATGCTGGATAAAGCCTTGATTCTGCATTTTGTACACAAATTAAACATTCCATTTCTCCTAAAGTAACGTATGTATGTATGTTTTGATATTAAATCTTAGTCTTCTATAGTGCAACATTTATATATTTCCTAAGGCAGTTGGTTTTGAGCAAATATATATAAAAATGTAACTTTCTCTATTGTCCGGCAAATTATGAATTTTGATTCTTCACCAAAAAATCCAAATAAATAATGGTCACCATCTCCCAAAATTTCAGAGTTCTAATCCGAACCATTAAAATGATAAAAATCATTTATCTGGGAAAACTCAAATGTCCATTAAATGTTTAAACAGCTACATACAGACATAATTTTTAGTTTTTGCACATCTGTGGGGTAAAACCTTTCCAACGTTATATAATTTATGTAGTTCCGTTGAGTATTTACAGAGAAAAGTGTACCGTTAGGTTTTGCTTAGGATTTGCTAAGCGTATTAATATCCATTATAGATAAGAGAGCGCAAAAGTGGACTAAGTGGTAGATAGGCCACTCTAGCACTCAAGTTTTTCTTTTTTTTGTGTTTGAACTAAGTACAAAAGGCCTGTAACTATGGCATGAAGCTGAAAATTTAAAATATTTAAATGTAGAAATGTTGGTTAGTATTATACAGATTAAATTTTCGTAATAAACTCAATTTCGATAAAATTGCAGTTAGGCCACTATTGCACTCACGGCCTGATGTGACGTTTGGGTAAATGCTTGTTAACAAAAACTGATTTCCAGGGAAAAAAAAAGAAAAAAATTATTTCTTGCAAAAACAAAAAATTAAGTTGTTCATTCTGCAATATAAATAATAAAAAATTAAGTTTATCATAGCTATGTTAATTCTATTTTTGGTAATGATTTTTTTTTAATTATAAATTTTTTTCAATTCAAAGTCATACTTTTGTGTTTATTAACTGAGTACCTACCAATTTATACGGAACCACCCTCTTATTGAAATAAAAATTATAAATACAAAGTCATCGAAGCGTTTACATACATTTGTTGATAAAAAAAAATCGCATAAAACTAACTGGGAGTTCCTGTTTTTTAAAATGTTTTTTTTTTTTTATAAATTTAAATGTATGCATTTAAATTTTTTTTCAAAAGTTACTATGAGAATTTATTAGCTTAGTTTTAGCAGGTTCATAACTATTAAGATAGCTATGATGAAACAAAATAATTCTATAAATATTTATATTTTCACCTTTCACTTTTTTTTTTAAATATCATCGTTCTAGCTTTATTGTTGATAATTAAAATTAAATACCTCACTTAAGAAACTCGATTATAAAATAAAAATAAATACAAATATTTGATAACTAAACTGCACGCGCTTGTTTAAACGCAATTTCTTTGTTAGCCCAAAATTAACATAAATAATCATCTTGCGATTGCCATTAATTATAAAAAATTATATATGTACCAGCATTTATGATGATCTAATGACATATTTAGCACCTCGTTTGCAAAATTATAAATATATGTAGTTATGTATCGAGTCCGTTTAAAAGGAAACTACAATATGAAAAAACTGATTTTCATTTAGGCGATCGGCTGCATTTTGTCCGTGACATTGACAGTATACCAACGTCAGTAGCAGTGTCAACGTAGGTCAGACGCAGTTTCAACTAGTTTTGAAATTAAGTTTGAGTTTTTAAAATAAATAACACAGAATTCTTTGTTTTAAGATGAAACAATTTTATATTAGAAGCTTTTTTATAAATTTAAATAAATTGACTGGGTATAATGAAAAGCTTGCTCTTGTATAGTTAAAATAGCTTAGATTTTTAAAGAGATACCTTATGTTTCCTTAAACAAAAAGGTTACTAAGACATGGAGACAAAAAAAGTGTTTGACATTTCTTAAATTGTTGGCAAACACAAAATCGCAAATTTTCTTCACCAGCTTAAGCCAACTTAAAGTGAACTTTTTAAACTTTAAACTGATTAAATTAAATTTTGTGCAACCGATTTAGCATTAAGCTGAAATTTCAAACATCACATACTATAATCTCCTAGAAAAAATGGGTCTATTCTAATTTTAAAATTTTTTTCTTTTGTGTCATTTTTTTTTAAACGTTAAAAAGTAGGATTTGTTTTCCTTTTTTATTATGAAAGCCCCATTTATTTTATTAAAAATAAAACAATCATTTTTTAACAAAGTAATGCATTTAAAATTATTAACAAAATAAAGTAAAAAGAAAAAATTCAAGAAAATTTGAATATTTAAATAAAATCCATTAAAAAACTACGTCTAATCTATTGAAAATTAGTGAAACCGTGAGAATCATTTTTCATTCATATTCAAATTTTCTTTATTTTTTTTTTTATTTTGTTTTGTAAGAAAATTTAATTATTTGTAAAAAAAAATTATTTTTTATTTTTAAGAAAACGAATGGGACTTCCATAATTAAAAAGAAACATAAATTACTTAAATATTTATCACGATGTGTTTTAATTGATTTAAAAAGTCTTGTATCAAGAAGAGTTTATTTTATGATTTCTAGCGCGTGATGTTTTGACAGGTCGTATTGATTGTCCTCCCTTATATTTTTGGTTAGACAATATACACTTGCTCGCTGTAGAGATGCAGATGCAAAAAATAATGAAATTTATATTAACAGAATAATGATTGTAATGTATTTTAAAACATTTAACTTATTTTAATGATTAAATTTATTTTATATTGTAATTTATTATTATTATTTAGTTTTTAAGTTATACAGGGTGTCCCTTAATTCGTCAAGAGTATTTTAGGGTATAATTCTGGGGTATATTCTAAGAAAAAAATTTGTTCCACAGTAAGGGCCTATCTCCAATTTTGAAATCATTTATCGGGAATTTAAGAAAAGTCTTTCTTTGGGGTACCCTGATCCATGTTATCGGTAATTGCGCCGTAAGAACTTACGACAGAAACTTCGTTAAGGCTTTTATTTTTAGAAGAAATACCAGTCTTTGTATTTGCGTTTAAATAAATTTGACATCTTTTCTAAGTCTTAAGATTTTCAGTTTTTAGCCTGTTCCATTTTTCCTGCCCATGCTAATTTTTTGACTTTGGGGTCAATTTTCTCCAAAAAATGGGTAATCAACATGATGTTTTAATAATTTTTTTGAATGTATGTAACAACAATACAAATAAAATTCAGCAACAAGTTTGCCGAAAAACCCATAGATTTTATGATAATTTGGAAAAACAGCGGCAGGTAAAATTAAAAATAAAATGTTTTTTTAGCTTTAAGCTCGAAAAGCTATGAATACAAATTATTTGTGTGGTTTTAGATAATTTCTTAAGTATGTTTTTTACTAAAACAGTTATAACGGGTGCACTTTGACATTCCTCGGTTAGAAAAAATGCTAATTTTAGTAGCCACTTAAGTTGAATTCTACAAACTATCTGTAGTTGTTGCAAATTGATTTATCAGAACTATTGAAGGACATTCCATAGGTTCAACTAGCTTCATCTTATTCATTACTTGATGGTGCTTCCGCCCACTTTGCTCGAGAGATTTAAAATTGACAAGATGAAGAGTAAGCTGTAATCGTTGGATAGGAAAAAGATAGAGCAGTTTAATGGCCTTGAAGATCACCTGACCCTACAATATTGGATGTTCTTGATTGGGGAAGAATCAAATAAATCATTTATTCAACAAAAACAGCAACTTAAAGTGAATTAGAAGAGCGCATGCTCAAAGCGTCCTCAGAAGTGAGGCAGTAGCAAGGATCATTAATATCAATATCATTGAAATACGAAAACGCAAACTAGCATGAACACAAAGTCAAACAGGACTCAGTTGAACACCTGTTATAAATATTTTAGTTCACACATAAAATACAAATTATCGATAACCACACATATCATTTTTTATTTATAGCTTTTCGAGCTTAAATCTAAAAAAACATTTTTTTTTTTTATTTTACCTGCCGCTGTTTTTCCAAATTATCATAAAATCTATGGGTTTCTCGGCAAACTTTTTTGTGACTTTTATTTTAAGTATTGTTACGTACATTCAAAAAAAAATATTAAAACATCATGTTGATTACGCATTTTTTGGAGAAAACTGACCCCAAAGTCAAAAAATTGGCATGGGCAAGAAAAATGAAACAGGCTCAAATCTGGATAACTTAAGACTGAAACAAGGTATCAAATTTATTTAAACGCATTTACAAAGACTGGTTTTTTTTTCTAAAAATAAAGGCCTAAACGAACTTCCTATCATAAGTACTTACGGCGCAATTACCGGTAACATGGATCAGGGGACCCCAAAGTAAGACTTTTCTTACATTCCAGATAAATGATATCAAAATTGGAGATAGGCCCTAACTGTTAAACAATTTTTTTCTTAGAATATACCCCAGAATCATACCCTAAAATACTCTTGACGAATTAAGGGACACCCTGTATAAAAAAGTCTAAGAAAGTCCCCTGTATACTTATAGACAAATAAATAATAAAAAAATATTTTGACCTCGTTTCTATAGAGTAAGTATTGGATTTTAGATTTGGGTCAAACAAAAAAGAAAATGGGCACGACTGGATCGCACAAACATGCTCGCGTAGCTAACAACTTAAACGTAGCTAGAAATTGATGATGTGCAAGTACATGTCGTGTATTGGTTTTGTAATATTATGATATCATTATACAAATTAAAAAAAAAAAGTTAAAATAAATTATTAATGCAAATTTGTTATTTGAATGGCTTAAAAATATAGAGCTCAAAATAAAGTATGCCATCTGATTTGTTTGATAAATATGAATTTATGAAAAAAAAAAAAAAAAAAAATCGTTAGTTCTTTTTGTATATATAAAATGTTTTGCACATTTTCAAAAATAAAATCTGGTATGCAAACTTTTAGTATTTAATAAAATACAATTTTACACGAAATTAAAAAAATATTCATCAGCCCGTTTTCAAGATATTGAATTTTCAAAAAAAAAATCAATTTTTTTTGTTAATCCAAAAATTATTTTTTTTGAAAATTTGGTTGAAATCAGTGGTGCTGTTAAAGAGAAATTTGAAAACCAAAAAATAAGATAAATGGCAGGTACCGTTAATAACCGTAATTTTTTTTTTCTATCAAAATATTAATTCAAGTTCTTTAAGTACCTGTTTTTTTTTTTTTTTTTTTCTTTAAATCATTAGAGCCATTTTTTAAATAAATCAATTTTTTTATATTGGTTGTGTGGTAGGTACCTAACCTACAGTTATTTTTTAAACTAAAAAAATGTCAATTTACCCTCTAGGGACTCAACTAAGAATCTTAATTCCAAGTTTGGAGAAAACGCTTCAGTGGTTTAGGCTGCAGGTCGAGGTACAAACAGACAGACCATTATTGCGGGACCTACGCGCTGTCTACCATCGTGATGTTTGGGAAAATTATTATCTGGAGTTAGATTTTTTTTTCGAATCCAAAACTTGCCCTATACTACACTACGTATTACGTATGTATATTGCAAGTAAAAATAAAATGGACGACTGGATAGAACCAACTTGCTCTTGTAGCTAATAACTTTCACGAACGCTCGAAGTTGACGATGCAAAGAAAGTGTTAAAAACAAGTTTAAAGCTAAATGTAATTATTACTATGATTTACTACACTGTAAATCCGTAATATTCAAATACAATTTTTAACAAAAAATTCAAATAAAATGATCATCCCTTTTCAAGACATTGAATGTTCAAAAAAAAATAATATTATTTTTAAAAATCCAAAAAAAAATATATTGAAATATGATGAAGACATTAATGAAAAATTTCAAGATAAAAAAATTGTTCTATGACAAGTAGGTACCGTTTAATAAAATAAACATTTGAAGGGTACAGGAGGAAAATGACTCTTAAGTCCACTTAAGTTGATTCTTAGAAAAACGATATTGTAAATTTACCTTCTAATCAAATGCTTAATTCCAAGGAAAATTAATCAAACTAATTTGTCCAGTAAAATGTGCCCAGCTATACAACATTAATTGATTTTAATTTTATAAATTATGAATTCTTATACAATGATATTATGTTAAGAGAGTCTTCAGTCTATAGCCTACGCGTGACCCGAAAACTTGAAGTTATTTTTTGAAAATTTCTTGCCACAGAACTAAATATGATAATAATTAGAAACGGCTTTTTGCTTTTAGTACATACATATATTTTTCGATTTTTAAAATCTTTATTTGAAAACAAACAAATTAAGAAACGCAGTTTGGACCGTCCTTGACCGTTTCGTGTATTTCAATTTTTTTTGGCAACACTACAAGTATTTAAAATAACGTGTCAATTTTGTTTAAACTATTAACTAAGCAGACGTGCTCCTAGGACTGAATACATATCGTAGCTCTAAAAGAAAACCGGCATAACTCAAAAAACTTGACTCTTCAGAAAATGAGTTTAAAGTTTTTTAGTCATACGATTTTTCATTGTTTTTTTTTTTTTTTAATATTTAGAATTTTTTTATTTTTTTTAAACATTAGGTTAGCTACTTCAATATTTTTTTTATTGGAATTCAACAAAATAAATTAAAAAATGTATGAAAAAGGTGCAAAAATAAAAGATTTCCCAAACCCTAATAAACTCATTTTTCCGGAAATATATATTATTCACATAAGGAGTTAGTTCAACACTCCGTTGGCAAAAGGAAATAATGGCATAACTTGATAAAACATATTGAAGTAAAATTTATTTGATGTGATAAGTGAAAAATATTATAAAGGAAAACGACATAAGTTTGAAAAGTGGTAATGCAAAACACAGTTTTTTTTTAAACTTATCAGAAAAAGTGGAAAATTTTTTCTTTAACATAAATTTAGTTATAAAACTGTACTTAATTTATTGCGAAAACTGGCCCAACACAAGTAAGTTCCTTTTTTAGTGAAATTTAACGATACATCTTTGGCACAACACGTACCTATATATGCCACTTTTTCACATAAAAAACACTTCCGTTCACCTCAAGCAAATGGCAGAAACTTAATTATGTCATTATTGATCATAAAAAAATAATGAAAATGAAAGATATGCCAATTGGAACAAAGTCTATCTACCGGGATTCCCAAGTGCTATAGTAATGGAAGTTTGACAGAAAGATAGAGAATTTTTTTAAGGAATCATTAACTCAAAAATCCTGTTTTTTGAGTTATGCCGGTTTTCTTAAACAGCGACGACATGATTTTTCAAAAAAATGTTTTTTTTCAAGTTTTGTAACCGAAAAAAAACTTAAGCAAAAAAAGTTTTTTACGAAAAGAGTCTTTTTGAGAGTTGTTCAAGACTTTCTCGGAATGATTTACATCTCATCAAAAAGTACTTATAAAAAACTAAAAAATTCATTCTTCAAAAATATGGCCTTGAGAATTTTTTTCCCTGGACCCCTTACTTATTTTCACCAAAATATTAGCCATACCCTTAATAGTGATTCGTAGTTTTAAATTTTTGTTTAAGTTCATCCAGAACGGGCAACTGCAATACAACGGTCTCGGTTTTTTCAATTCCTCGAAAACGACTTAAATGATTTTGGCTACCTATACTTAGTGCCTTTTATTAATAAAGAAAGTTCAATAAACGGAAATGCTGGTTTAAGTTTTTTAAGGAAATTGCCTAGATTGTTCCCCCATAATTCGTCAACAACTTGACGACAAATTTTGTTCCAATTTTGCACAGTGGAACAAATAATATTGCATTCAAAAATCATACATAACTTAATGCATTGCTTTCATGTGTTCAGATCTTAGAACTATTAGGCGGGGAGCCCGCCATAGGACGACTTACGCTCATCTCTTTACCAGAGAAGAGGTATACAGTTTCTTAGATAGTGTCCAAACAAACAGTTTGCGCATGGGTTGTCTATACAAAATAGGGTTGCCACGCTTTAAAGATCAATTTTAGCGTTAACGTTTATTCAATTATCTGATTGCGCTTATGTGGTAAGCAATAAGGCTTTTCAAAAAATATATTATAAAAGGAAATTTAATTTAAAAATTTTCAAATACGGTATTTTTTGAAATTTTAAATTTAAGTAGAGTAGATAAGGGTGAACGTATTAAAAGGTCGAAATCTTATATATTTTTCAAAAATTAACTTTGCCAAAACCAAAGCTTTAATTCAAGATTTGGCAGAGATATCTATTATCTTTTTATTAATGAGCTTCATAACAACATACCATATATTTCGGTAGAACGTCACACTGATTTATAGTAAACTAGCTGACCCGGCGAACTTCGTTTCGTCTAAATTTCGTTAATGTAATGAAATTAATAATACCGAGCATGCTCAATGTTGTTTCATGTAATTCGGTCATAAATAACAATGGAAATTCAAAAGGATTGGATTATTTACTGAGATTCACAATAAGGAATTTGGAAGTATGTGCATTTCAGGCACTTGAGCCTGAATTTCTGTGTTGAATCCAAGAAATAAATGATATTGATATACAAAATACAGACACTTGAAACCTTAATGATAATGTAGCGATCGAATTAATAGTCAAAACGATTGTTATTTAAATGAATGTTATTATTGGCCCATATTCCTCTTTTATACTTATTGAAAATAAAATAAGTTTCTTACAAAGAACTTACTCATTGCATAATATATTTAAACAATAATAATAATTCTATCGGTATATTCACAATATGCAACGATCGATGGTTTGATCATTGTACCCATTCCTGAATATTGTCGTTGTCAACACTTTGTTACTGTTTTTTTATGCTGCCTTACATACTTCTCTGCGTTGAATTGGCCAATTCAACTGTGTTCTCATTTTACGTTGACATTCTACTGTGTTCGATTTTGTGGAACTGGTGAGAAATTAAGAGCTGACGTCACTCTTTTCGAAGGCTGCTAATTCCAAAGCTCATTGATAGTAGAAGAGTGAAATACCTAACGAAGTGGTGCTGAATGCTTTTGGAGAATAGAGTGTCGCGTTCAGCTTGGATAGACCTTGATGTTGTAAGGCAGAGAGTTGGATCAGGAGATGGTTTAATCGATTCTAAGATGACTGTTGTTGAATATTGGAAGCGCTTCCAGAGCTACGTGAAGATTCTTGGGTTTAGCAATTGAGGATGTGTTCCCAAAGCTTAGGACGATTTTAAGATGCTGATCATCATCTGATTTCCTTCAATTATAATGATATTGTTTCTCAATATATAGTCATTTTCGACTAAGAGAATGCCGGATCAGTGAATTCAATTTGAAGAGTTTTTTTTTTTGCATCCAGCAGTTAGTTGAATAATAAAAAGGTTACCGAATATCCATTGATTTCTGCTAGATGTTTATGGCATCAATATTGAGTTCTCATTTGTCTCACAAAATCCATTGTATGTGGCGTGCTCACGTGTCGGCAAACTTAACACTTTGTACGTGTACGTGCCCGAGAACAAAACGGAAAAAGTTGTGTAATTTAAACCACTTCAATAAAAAAGCGGAAGGTGTTGGCCGACATGTCATATAATTTTGGTTTGAAAACACATTAACATTGTTAATTTAGATATTTGTATTGTTTTTTGTGTATATTAATCGCCATTGAGACCAATACTTTGCTATGACAGCATCCAAACTTAAAAAGTTTGACAACGAAAAATACATGCAATTTTTCCGCAAAACATTCGTAATGAGCTCTTACGGTGTTGTTGTAAAATGGAAAAAAATCCGGCTGGCGACTTAGTCCCCTCGAATAACCCATCGCCAAAAAATTGCCTGAAGAACTCTGCAGCGAACTGATCATTTCGTAAAGCAACTCGCATGCACGTTTGTGCGCCATTGTGCACTCGTTCCAGATGACAATCTTACAGTGCTGCAATAGTTTCGTCATTGTAGAGTTATTTAAACTGTTGCATGTAGGTTCTTCATCCACTTGCAGGAAAATGCATTGCAGAATGAACGTTCGACCGCCAACTTTACCCCTATTCCAAATATATACCTTGAACACAATGAAAAAAATAATTATTAAATTTTATTTTATTTGACCGAACGCAATAGCATGTCCAATTCAAATTTGAATGACGAAACGAACAGGACACCTAATATTTCTTTCTTGGGCCAACACGAACCCATAAATCCCAAAATTGTGAAAATCAGGATCTTCCCGTTCCAGTTTTTCTGGAAATTTTCCGAGATTTTCCACTTTCCATTATCATATGTCTTTCCTTGGGCCAATACAAATCCATCAAGGCCAGAATCGTGAAAATCGAAGTATCCGTTCTCGAGTTATGCACAAAAAACAGGATCTTCACGGATTTCAAATTTTCCTAAAATTGTTTGGGATTTTCCACCAGTACCTATCCTATGTCCTTCCTTGGGCCAATACGAATTCATCAAGCCCAAAATCGTGACAATCGAACGATCCGTTCTTGAGTTATGCGCGCACACGCGGACGACATTTCTTTTTTATATATGTAGATTTTTTCTCAAACATCTATTTCGCCATTTTTGACTTTCAAACGTTAATATCTCGAGTTGTAAATTTTTAGCAATTTTTGTTGTCAGGAATAACTTTCACGTATTCAATAAAATTTATCGATTGCAAAACAAATCATTTCGCTATGACTTAAGCTATGATTAGACGGTCAACGAAAATGGGTAACGCATTGACTCTCTGACGTCAGAATGACGACAAATTATGTCCCACGGCTTTCAAGTCGTGTGATTGGCATTGCAAAACGTTGTCAGTGCACTGACATCAGCGTTGACACTTGCGATGACATGGTTTGAAAAGTCAACCCGTTGAATGTTTTCATTTACCGTGTAATCACCCTAACAGAATTTTTCGGACACATTGACAGATATGTCCCGACTGCTCATCAACGCGTTGTCCAGGTACCAACGTTGACGCGCTATAATTTTCTGCTGTGTCAAAGTAGCTGGCGTTGACATTGTTTTCATTTCATTGTTTAATAAAGAAACAGCAACAAGACCATAACAGCAACATTAAAGAAAACAAAACATTTCCAAACAAAATTATTTAAAGTTAAATTAGTTTGAGTTGAGAAAAAAAAATGAGCCAAAGCACCAGTGAGTCGGATAATCGTCAAGTAAATGCGCGCCCTGCTGATGAATCGAAGGCAAAGGCGGCGGAGAAACGTAATAGAAAATTACGTGGACCAAACAATACGAGGTGTCCGCTTTGATTGCGGTAGTAGAGAAAATACCATTGCAGCGACTATAAACTAGACGGTTGTATCAATTAAATACGTGGCTGAAATTGCCATTTCCATTTCGTTTCTTCCTTGCTTTAAAAAAAATTTAATTTCCTTGCTTTAAAAAAAATTTAAACCGAAATACATAAATTTATTTGACTGTGTCACAGTGCGCCGCCTCTATGTGTGAACGTCAACTCGAATAATTACAGATTTATACTTTTGTTAACGGTCAAAGCGCGTGGACATGGTCAAGCCGTGTGATCGTCAGCGATTACTTGTCAGTGCATTGACACCGATTTAGATAAATCACGTTGACACATATTACCTGTCATTTGTGTGATCGTCAATATTTCAGGTGTTGACACGGTGAGCGTTGACGTTGCCATCTCAGTGCTTTGACCGTTTTTTTGGTGACGTCAGAGAGTCAACGCATTGACCATTTGCGTTAAATAGTAGCTTAACCCTTTAGACAATAAGATTTCGACCTTTTAATACGTTCACCCTAATTTACCCTACTTAAATTTCAAATTTAATATCGTTATGGCTTACCACATAAGCGCAATTAGATAATTGAATAAACGCAAACATTGATCTTTAAAGCGTGACAACCGTATGAAGGGCCCACTTTTTTATAGGCAACCCATGCGCAAAGTGTTTGTTTGGACACTATCTAAAAAACTGTATACCTCTTATCTGGTAAGGAGATGAGGGTAGGCCGTCCTATGGCGGGCTCCCCGACTATATACAAAAATCTCCTTCAAAATTATAATGTTGTCCGATCCACTAATTTCTTTCATATCATTAAGTCGCATTTATCTAAAATTTTTAGTGTGTGATATTTCATGAATCAATTACTTGCTTTTATCATCCTTTTCTCACATTTACGTATTTCCAAGTAAAAACCATCTTCTATACTCTGAGTTTTTGTTGAACCATAATCGCAATAAACCTTATTTTGCCGCAAAAAGTACACAAGCAAATTCTTTACGGTATTAATTTCTATACCGAGTCGAGTACCAATTTTTTCAACCAAACAAAAAACTCACTAAACCACAGTTATCAAAGCTAGTTCCTTTCAAATGGAGTAGCCGGACAGCAGAATTGTGTGTGGTGTGAGTTGTGTGTCCTTCTCCCCTAATTCTTGTTTGTATCAATAAAGTGAAGTCTTTTCACAATTCACTCCGCTTGAAGTAGCTAACACAATGGAGTTACCTGCTGCTGCTCTAAAAAATCCAAGATACACCTTATAAGGCTATGTTTCTATACAAGGTGGAACTATGTATGATTTTTTGTTTTTGTCTCCTATGACGAAAAACGTTTTCAGTTCACAGCACACACATCGGACAGTAATAATTGGATTACACTCAAGGGATGCATTTCACTGGGAGCATAAAAGCAAACCATCCATAATAGGAGAGTGTATCGCTAGAGAAATCATCCTCTGTGTCACCATCCTTCATCCTGCTCCTGATGCCCACAGGTTCTATATATCTTTTGTTTGGGTTTTTGAAATTTATTGCTAATTTCAGTTTGTATCTATTTCATTTGCTTTAGAAAGGGTATAGAAAACTTTTTCAAAAAATCTGACAAAAAAATTGACAGTTTCCCTATCGGAGATTTAATGAAATACAACACAAGAACTGCATTATTCGTTTGGACTATTATAAACTTTGTTATTTTTTTTTTTTTTTTTTGCGATACAATGAATGGAAAACATTTCGATTAGAAAAGTTTATGATTGTATTTTTTGTGTTTATGTTATTGAAAGTAGGTGCATACTGCAAAAGTTTGTTACTTTATTCGTTTCAGGGTAAATTTTCAAGGAGCAACTTAGAGCGTTTCAGTTGTTTTTTTGTTTGGTTCACAAATTATACCTGTTAAATCTAGATCGATTATGTTAATTAAAATAAGAAAATAAAAACTTTACTTTATATTGAATAATCAATACAAATAAGATATCATTTAAGACCTTGCTGTGTTGCTACATGATTGTAAAATAATTCTAGTCATATTATGTATGGAAGAATTCATCTCAAAACTACCATTCGATGTAATTTATTGAACTACGTTAGAGGATTTTTTGGTTTTCATTCGCCTGATGATGGAGTTGATACACTCCGAAATGCGTAGCAATTACCAATATAAATTAAAGTTGTGATACTAGTTTAAATATTTTTAAAAATAAAATCAAAAATAAAATAAAATACAATTTAACTTGGTTTTTGTTATAAATTTAATTTTTATCAAATGGCACGGTAGTGTCCAGCCAAGTTCTGGCACTACACCCTTTTTACAGGATCAAACTCAGGCGATTTTCGACCCCCCCTCTAACTTCAGTGTCAATAAAATCAGAAACTTCAAACTGGCAGCATTTGCTAAGCTCACCAGGTTCAGACAACTCACCAAATTTCAATTTTTTAGCATAAGTGGTTCCCAATATTAGACTGCAAAAATTGCAAAAACCGTAACTGACTGACTCATTGACTAAATGATTCACTGACTCACTGACAGATCATTAAAATTATGGAGCACTTCCCGACATCGTAGAATCTTGTTATTTCGGATAACGGTAGGTCTTGTGGTGTATACAAAGGAACAAATTTAAGATTTTCCCTTCAGGGGGCGTGGTACCCGCCCATTTTCATAGAATTGATATAAATTACTTGGAGCACTTCTGATTGTCGTAGATTGATGAAATTTGGTACACCGGTAGGACTTAAAGTGCAGGCAAAGGAAAAATTTTAAAATTTGAGATTTTACATTCAGGGGGGCGTGGCATCCGCCCATTTCGATAATAATTGATATCAATTACGAGGAGCACTTCTGATTGTCGTAGAATGATCAAATTTGGTAGAACGGTAGGGCTAGAAGTGCAAGCAATTGCAAAATTTTAAAATTTGAGATTTTACATTCAGAGGGCGTGGCATCCGCCTATTTCTGCAGAATTGATATCAATTATGGAGCACTTCTGGTTGTCGTAGAATGATGAAATTTGGCAGAGCGGTGGAACTAGAACTGCAAACAAAGACTAAACTTTAAAATTTGATATTTAACATTCAGGGGGTGTGGCATCCGCCCATTTATTCAGAATTTGTATTAATTATATAGATCATTTCAGATTGTTGCAGAATAATAAAACTTTTGTAGACTGGTAGATCATGTGGTCAATAGAAGGGAGATATTGGGAAATTTTAAATTATACATTTAGGGGCGTGGCACCCGCCCATAGTATCTCAGAATTGATATCAACTATGTAGAGTACGTGTGATTGTCTTAGAGTTATGAAATTTGGTAAAGCGATGGTACTTGACATGCGAGCAAAGGGAAAGTTAAAACTTTGAGATTTTACATTCAGTGGGCATGGCAACCAACCATTTTCACAGAATAAATATTAAATATATTGATAGCTCTTCCGATTTGTGCAGGATTATGATATTTGGTATGGTTAGTTTTCAGGTGAATACAAAGAAGAAGTTGAAATCAGGAACTTTTTCATGCAGGGGCGTTTCATCCACCCACTTCTTATCAATTATTATCATTTCAATGGAGTACTTCTAACCTACGAAAATTGGTGGAGTGGTATGAGTAGTAGTTACATACAAAATGTTAGAATATAATAAATGGAGAACAACACGTCTATTCAACACAACACACACAGTTCTGAGCAAAAGAATATACTGGGAATTGAAACAATATAGTTCAAATGGATTATGTTGCCATATAAAAGTTTTACATAATTTTAACACTCCTTCTCAACTAAATTTATTTGAACAAATATAAACAAAGTAAATTAAGATTAATATAATCCCATAGCTTTGGTGAATTTAGGCAATTTTTTTGTAAGAATATCTGACATCATTTCATTAGTACTAACATAATTCAATATAATTTCATTGTTTTTATACAACTCACGAATATGATGATACTTGATGTCGATATGTTTGCTGCGAGCATGATAAATAGGATTTTTTACCAAATGCTGAGCACTCTGGTTATCGCTGTTAAGAACCATGGGAGATGTGATACCAAAATCTATTTCAGATATCAACTTTTTGATATAAACTGCTTCTTTCGCTGCAGTCGAGAGTGCAACGTACTCCGCCTCTGTGCTGGAGAGTGCAACCAAATTTTGTTTTTTCGACTCCCACGAAAACACGCTTCCTGCTGCGACAAAGGTACAGCCAGTATATGATTTTCTGTCACTAGCATCGCCTCCCCAGTCTGCGTCGACGAAGCATTCAATAGGTTGTCCAGTCTTACTGTAATGTAGCTTTAGATCGATAGTCCTTTTAAGATACCTTAAAATATGCCAAACACCAGCTTCGTGTTCAGAATATGAATCCATATTGCGCTGAGACAGTTTACATACTTAATGAAGTATATCAGGTCGAGGGCAGTATATCAGGTCGAGGGCACCAATAATGGATTGATACTCAGTTTGATTGACCCTTTTACAGCTTTCATTGGGACAATGGACTTGGAAACCTGCGTCCAATGGAGTTGATACTGGTCTGCAATTCTCCATACCATACTGCTTTAGGAGGTTGTTTATGTACTGCTGCTGACAAACAGTAGCAGCGCCAGTGTCACCCTCACGCTTAATTTCCACACCCAAGAAATATTTAAGCTTACCTCCATCTACAACTTCGAAAACATCCGCTATTTGAGCTTTAATCGCAGTAAGCTCATGCAACTCTGAGCTAGCTAGAATGAGATCATCAACATATACACCGATAATATTAAAATTATATTTATGATTTTTTGTGTACACACACGGCTCACTGACGCACGGTGAAAAACCAATCTTTTTCAGAACGGAATCAAGCTTTTCGTTCCATTCTCGACCACTCTGTTTTAACCCATACAGTGCTTTGTTGAGGTTCAGTACTCTTTTTGGAAACTCTTTATCGACAAACGGCTCCGGCTGCTTCATGTAAACTTTGTCATGGAGTTCACTGTTCAAGTAAGCTGAAGACACGTCCAATTGATGTAGATGCAGATTGTGTTCACAAGATAATGCGATTATCATACGAATGGTTGCATACCTTACAACAGGTGAAAAGGTTTCAGTAAAATTAACACCAAACTGCTGGCTACAACCTTTTGCGACCAAACGTGACTTAAACTTATGAATGCTACCATCTGCATTTCTCTTTATGTTGAACACCCATTTGCAGCCAACGAGTTTCTGCCCAGCTGGTAACTCAACTAACGACCATGTGTCATTCTTCACCAAACAGTCATACTCCTTCTGCACCGATGGTTGCCAGTGCTTAGAATGCCTGCCACTTACAGCCTCTCCGACTGTCTGTGGAATAAAAGCGTTATCTTCTTCCAACAGATTCAACACATGACGTTCTTTTCGAGGACGCCCACGCCTTCCTGTACGTATAAGTCTAGGTCTGCCCCTGGAGAATTTCACAACTTTCTCACAATCGTCACTAGCACTGTCATCTTCCTGCTCACGTCTACGATTTTCAGACCTTATTTCATTTTGGTCAACATCCACTTTACTTTCGGTACCCAAACATTCCACCTGACCAGCGTCATACGTAATTATGTCAAACACTGCATCTTTGGAACCGACATACGAATGTTCCATGAATATGACATCCCTGCTAACGATTACTCTTTTTGATTCGGGATTGTACAACCGGTAAGCCTTGGAGGTATCGGAGTAGCCCACCATGATCAGCTCTTTACCTTTTGGTTGAAATTTCTTATGTTGCCAAACACTTTTAGGTGTGATGCTGATGGCTTTTTCATAGTCCACACTTCATACGGAGTTTTATTAACAAGGGACTTTGTTGCAGACCTGTTGCGTAAATATGCTGCAGCTGCGACTGCCTCCGCCCAAAAAGTTTCATCAAGGCCACTGTGCACAATCATGCTTCTGGCCATTTCGACCAAAGTTCGGTTAGCGCGTTCAGCAACACCGTTCTGTTGAGGCGTATGTGGGACAGTCAGTTCACGCTTTATACCCTCTACATCCAGAAATGTACCAAATTCCCTCGAAAGGTACTCGCCCACATTGTCACTACGCAGAATTTTGATTTCCCTTCCTGTCTGCTTCTCTACAAAGTCCTTGAAGGATTTAAAGACACCAAATACTTCATCTTTAGCTTTGATAAAGTATACGAAAATGAAACGAGACATATCATCTATAAATGTGACGAAATATCGAGAACCTCCAATCGAATTTTTGTTCATTGGACCACAGACATCGCTGTGCACAATTTCTAATAGATCTTGGGATCGGTTGATTGTTGCACTTGGAAACGGCTTCACACATATTTTGCTCTTTGCACAAGTCACACACTCGTTCTTGTATAGCACATCTCTGATTTTTAGCCCATGAACTAATTTCTTGGCTGACATTTCTTTAAGACTTTGAAAGTTTAAATGTCCGTATCGATTATGCCACTCGATTGCATCATCCATTTGGCCTTTAGCTATCATGCATTTATTCGAATCAGCCTTCAGTAAAAATAAGCCATCACGAATAACTGCCTTCATGACGACATCCCCATTGTGGTTTCTTATAATTGCAGATTCTCTATCAAAAACCACTGCTAGTCCGTTATCAACTGCTCTGCTAACGGAGATAAAATTTCCCTGCATTGTTGGCACGTGCAGAACGTTTCTTAGGGTAACAGCTAGACCGTTGCATGTAACGGAAACATCTCCTCTACCTTCCGCTTCTATGAAATTATCTCCCGCTAACACTATTTTTTCTTTTCGCTCAGCATATGAGAAGAACAAACTTCGATCACAGCAGAAATGGGACGTAGCTCCACTATCAATACACCAAGAATCCTTATCTAAGGTTTTATTTGAAGCAGAAACAAGAATTGAAAACGAGTGCTCGTTTGTATCGTTTTTTGGATCCTTACAATGAGAAGCAAAGTGACCCCGACGACCGCAATTATAACATTTGCCGTTTACTCGTCTCTTTCTCCTACTGCCACCTTCCAAGCTACTTCCAAGACTACTGCCGCTGTCAACACTGTTCTTAGCTTTGGAACACCTTTTAGCATTCACACGAGCAACAAATGCTTGATGGCTCTCTCCAGTCTCCGCTACCTTACCCCCTCTTTCCTGCCGTCTAGCTCCTTCCTCAAGCAATTTTACCTTGAGCACATTCAGAGCTGGAAGTGTATCACGTGTCTCGATGGCTACCACAAAACTCTCAAACGAATTTGGCAAACTAGAAAGCAAAATTATAGCCATCATCTCCTCAGGCACAGTAACATCAATTTCAGCCAGCTTTTCTATTGTTTCACAGAACTCATTTATGCGCTCAGACATGCTAGTACCCTCAGACAAACTAAGGTGCATGAACCTTTTAAGCAATGAGATCTTATGCGCAGGACCACATGGCTGGTAAATTTCTTTTAATTTATTCCAAGCCATTGTTGAGGTTAGGCAGTGCCGCACGTGATTTATCTGCGAAGGTTTTATACAAAGCATGATACTTGCTAGAGCCTTCTCGTCTTTTGCATCAAACGCTGCAGATTCTGCCACACTAGCAGTCTCACTTTTTACAATTTTTCCACATGTTATACTCCATAGATCTGAATGTACCAGAACGCTCTTCATGTGGACCGACCACGATGCATAATTAGAGTCGTCCAGTTTTTCAATGGAGTACAAACCCGCGGCACTCATATTTGTTTTCAAAATTGATTAATATTTAAGAAAAATTACAAAAAATCAATTATTTAGCAGATTAACTTAAGGTTCGGCCTGGGCCCATAACCTGTTAGAATATAATAAATGGAGAACAACACGTCTATTCAACACAAGATTTATTAACAGAGTAAAATACAATGGAAAAAGAATACATTATTGTAGAAACAAATTGAGAAGTTCTGAGCAAAAGAATATACTGGGAATTGAAACAATATAGTTCAAATGGATTATGTTGCCATATAAAAGTTTTACATAATTTTAACACAAAAGGCATAAACTAAAAACTAACTCCTTAAGAGGCTCTCATTGGGCGCTTGTTCCGCCCACTTTTCCTGATAAAAATAATCTTTGCAAAAAGTAATGAAATCACACCAAAAACATAAATGTTAAAAAAGGAGCCAAGTTCTTCTATATACAAAAAACTTTGCATAACAAGTCAGCCGTAAAAAGTAGTGAGATCTAAAAGTACGCCAGGTTCTAAGCTTATTAATGTTAAATATCAAATATTTTAATTAGAGTAATATGGAAGAACCTCAAAATTATCAGACAAAACTGTTATTTACTGATTAATGACTTAAATTGAGTTGGTTTACTTGGGAAGTTTTCTCTTATTACCTAATAACTCAATTTAGAAACGAAAACTTGACTAGTAAACCAGCTCAATTTAAGTTAATTATGCCGGTTAATAATGATGAAAGTGGATTGATTGAAAATAATTCAAGTTACTGATAGATAACATAACTGCAGTTTGACGGAACATTTTTTTTTTCTAATTTAAAAGAAGCAGTTAAATTGTTTTGGTTGGATTTTTCTTTTTTTATAGGATACCGTTAAGTTCAAACTAATTTTATCATCATTTCAATAATTTTTTGAGCTGACTAAGTCAACTTTCATAATAACGGGCGCTTTTAAGGCACTAACTAGACAGGGTTGGATCTAAGACAAAAATTGCTGAAAATTGCAGGCTATATTTATGATTTATACATTTGTCCATGCTTATATTGCCTCAGTCATTGTATGTATAATAACAATCAGATATTTTTAGAATTTAAACATTTCGCACTGTTCGCTGTTTAAATTCCACTTCTCATTTCTGACCGTTCTCCTAGGCTCTATAGTATTTTTAACTATGACTTTGAATTTTTTTTAAATTTACCGCCAAGTTCTGCAACTTGGAGTAGCTACTCACCAAACAAATAGATCATCATAAGTTGCAGTGTTTTAGGCGAATATATTAAAAGCAAAAAATCGCGCCGAGTGAACGTCGTCAGCAAATAGGAGCATTTTAATCACTAGGTATCTATAACAAACTTAATAAAACCTGTCGTAGTATAGTCAATTAGATTATTCCGAACTTCAATAGTTTAAATAACTGGGCTGACTTCTGACATAAATTTTTTTAAATAAATTTTTAAAAATGTTCGAAGTCAAAGCGATTTTTAGGATATTCATTTTTGGGATATTCGAAAAAAAAAACACCTAATAAATGGTCAATTAGTTTCAATAATTCGACATGAGTTATAGATTTTTTATTTTTAAAAAAATATTCAAGGACTATATTAGTACCTCATTTTTAGGTTGATCAAAAAAAGAAACATCCAAATAAAAGCTCAAAAATAGCTCAACTAGTTTCAGCACTTGGTAAGCCATAGATTTTTGTATCTTCTCTATTAGTGTAAGAGCCAATAACGACATAAGAAGACAAGTCATTTGCTCTGGAAGGGTTTACCAAGATTACATTGTCTGCCTACCTATACTCTTGATAAAAATGTGTTAAATTAGGCTTAAAGGTATGACCAAAATGACTGAAGTCAAGTCATTTGCGTAATATTGGTGCATTAAACCCAAAAAGGTTTAAGTCCCTTTATAACCAAAATCGAAGAGGCAGACACTTTAAAGTTACCAAAGTGGTGGCAGATACAATCATAAGTGCGACAAAAATGACCGAAGTCAAGTCATTTGCGTAACATTTATTCAAGTGCCGTTCGGTCTCACAGGCTTAAGTTCAAAAAGTCATAGACGAAAATTCCACCTCGGAACTGCGATTTGACCCCTTTGGACTTTTTTTTGTGGGGAATCGTGAAGAACCGATGTTATGCCAACAATCTGAAAACGATTCAAGCACTTAAGGCTAATATTATCTAAGCAATCTTTAAGCTACAGCCCGAAACCATCAACAACTTACTTACTTTACTTTAGATGGCGCTCACAGCCCAGGATGGGCTACGGCCTCAACCAACAAGCCCTTCCAGCCAGCTCTTTGCCTAGCTAGCCGCTTCCAGTTGCGCACACCGAGTTGGTTGAGGTCGTCCCACTTGTAAGCACCACCTGTTATGGGTTCTTCCTCTGCTGCGTATACTATCGGGGTTGGATTCGAAGACTCGTCGGGCAGGTACGTTGCTGTTCATACGCTCCACGTGCCCCAGCCAACTCAGCCGCTGTATTTTTAGATTTTTGACCAGGTCAACGTCGCTGTATAGGCCGTATATCCCGCCGTTAAATCTTCTCCTCCACACTCCTTCGATGCACACCGGACCGAAAATCACACGAAGAATATTCCTCTCAAAGCACCTTAGCAGACTTTCAACTGATTTTTTCAATTTCCATGCTTCTGCCCCATAGAGTAGGACTGGGATGATTAGGGTCTTCTTCTCTGAGAGAGTTTTGCTACTCAAATGCCTTCTGAGACCGAAGAAACAGCATTTGGTAAGAGTAATTCTTCGTTTTATCTCTGCACTGATGTCATTTTGCGAGGAAATAGTGGAGTCCAGGTAGACAAAGTCCTTGAAAATTTGACAATTTGAAATTTGAATATTTTGCCCGAGTTGATGAGGTTAAGATTCCTTCACCGATGACAGCATATACTTCGCCTTGTCCTCATTAGCCGCCAAGCCCATTTTACCGCCCGATTCAATAACTTACAAATGCACTTGTCACTGCTGGCTTCGTTCTGCCAACAATGTCTATGTCGTCTGCATACGCAAGCAACTGAGCGGACTTTTGATAAATTGTACCGCTGGTGTTTAGTTTGGATATCGCCAGCCACACTTCGGCTAGGACGGAACTGTTGGCCATCATCGTCCAAGTTGAATGGAGTGTTCTGCTTACTAGCGGTATCTTGGCTGTCTTCGCCGGTAAGTAGTCTACAGAAGTGTTCCTTCCAGATCCTCAGCACTGACTTTGTATCTAATTCCATATTCCCACTCTCATCTCGGCAGGCTTCCGTTCTAACATTGTATT
Organism: Melangyna quadrimaculata; assembly: GCA_949320155.1. Classification (NCBI taxonomy): domain Eukaryota; kingdom Metazoa; phylum Arthropoda; class Insecta; order Diptera; family Syrphidae; genus Melangyna; species Melangyna quadrimaculata. The sequence goes on along the minus strand of OX439484.1, from coordinate 159,874,007 downwards.
CTTGGGTGTATCTTTTCACCCTCTAATACATTTTTCGAACATTTCCCCTGCCGCTACAACCGTCAATAGACTCGACCACCCGCTTCTCGTGCTTTCTCTTTTTCTTTCTGAGAAGTCGACGTTCCTCTTTTCGTTTCAGCCCGTAGAGCTCCCGGGTTACTCTCTCAGCACCTCTTGTTTAAGTCTGCAGGATTGTCTATGGTAGGCCTCATCCTAAGCTGCATCGCATGCGGCAGCCGCCACTCTTCATCAAACCAGGGGTTTCGTTGTGGTCGCCTAGTGAAACCCAGCACATCAGAGGCAGCACTTCTGATGGCTTGTTGAAAGTGAAATCAGCAAGAAGGTCTTGGAAAATCGGAGTGACAGATGCGAAGCCAGCCGAGGCAGCCACTTGAACGACGTTATGTTCCATATTTAATGGGATTGTTTGCTCTTACTAATAAAGCCATAATACATGGACAAAATTCTATTTATTCATTCTGTTGCATTTTTAAAAAGAAACCTGTCGTTGACCCACCCCCCTTTATGGGCAAGTATTTTTTTCGAAGAATTCCAAAAATATTATTTTCCACAAGACGTGCTGTTAGTGTGTGCACATCGAGCTCGAGACTAAACGGTTGGACGGATTTGCTTCAAATTTAGTGTGCAGCATTTCTATAAAAGATTGAGACACACTCTCCATGAAGTCTTTAAAATCACATTCAAATAAGATGTACAATTTGCATATTACTGATTTTTTACGTCACACGTCACATCCGTAATACAACTGAAACGGGTCCTTTAAATAAATCAAATGTTTTATTTTTTAGTTCTATATTACTTTTTATTCAAATACTGTTTATACATAGTTTATTTTTTCAAGTCTTATTTTATTAATTTAAAATATTGTTTAATTAATTTATAAAATCATGAGTATCAGTGTCGCACGTATAAAAATATGAAAACATCCTAATAAAGATTTATAATTTCATAGAAACAAAACTATAAATACCTACCAACTTTTTATTATGTAAATATTTATTCCACAACAGACAACAGAGTGTTTTAAATTTCATTAAGAATAGATGATTCTAAATGGAAAAACATCTGAATTCCCATTGCATAAAAAATATCATTATTAAAATGCTCTGCATAATACTTCGAAACATATTTTTTTTGTGTGTATTATTTTTGTTGCGTCAATATTTAATTTAAAGCTACGTGGCATAACACAGAATTCATCATTAGTTTATCCATCTATAATTCATTTCCATCTATTTAAAATACATTTTATCATCCATATCCTCAAATAGCTTCCATTTTCCATTTTAACACAGTCAATCAGGAAATTCAAACCGCAATATGTCCACACCACCACATAGAGGAGTTTGAATCCTACTGCCACCACCCTAGCCATCGAGTCATCATATCTCCCAGCCCGGCCCAGCCTAGCCCGACCTCTTCCAACCAACATTCTCACTCAAGTATATCATTACAGTTTGATTTATGTAGGTATGTATATTTTATTTTGCTAAAATATTCATAGCTCCTCATTTGGGCCCACACCTTTGCTTTGATGCCAGGCTCTCTCCTGCTAACGAAACATGCAAAAAGGACCCCCTACAGTGCCTCGGAAGCACCCAGCCACGAGAAGTGGAACTTGGATATACAAAAAACATAAATCTAAAATTTTTGTACAGTTCGTCGTCATCAGTCGTTTTACCGCTGTGTGCTTGCTCCTTTCGGTCTCAACTAGGATTCAAATGAGTGCCTATTGGATTTGAGAGGGGACATTCAACCGTTCTCAAAAAAGTAATAATAATAAGGAATATATGCGAAACCTTGCCGCCTTCGTCGTTGTCGTCCTCGACCACAGGGTCTCTTATGTTTTTCTATACTTTGAAAACCATTTTATGGACTGAAATATGAAAAGGACACTAAGGATACACTCATAGGGAGTAAGAGAACACGACATCCTTCGAAGATGTGGCTGCCCTTTTTTTTTTTGTTTTTTCCTAAGAAGTGATTTAGATATTCATAATGCCATTTTTTTTTGTTTTTTTTTTCATCTCGGGCGCGCGTAAAAAGTCTCATTTCATATTATATGTTCCGGTCAGGTCACTGGGATATGATCGATATTCTATAGGATATTTTTTGACTTTTTGATTTAGGGACTCGCCCAAGAGGAAAATGAATTGCTATGTTCGAACACTTTATTTAGCATAAAACAACTTTATTATTAAGATTTTGTTATTTGGAGGTCTGTTTCGGATTTGCTGGTTTGATGGTTTTGGAGGATTATTATTCAAGGAGAAGTGCTGTCATCGTTTGTTTTGTTGACTACAAGCGAAACGTCATTTACTGTGTATGAAGTTGAACAAAATGCTTCTACTATACCTAAATCTTTGGTTTGAAAGTGTGTTTGTGTACCTATGTGTCTGCTTGTGTATCTAATGCGCCTGAACTACTGAAATGACTTTGATGAAATTTGAGTAGGGTAAAAGGGAAAACAAACTGTTTTCTGGCAATTTATAGAAAATCATAAACTTTTTAGAAAATATTTTCCAACAAAAATAGTAGCTTTTCTTTTACAATTCTACACTTTTAGGAAAGGGAAACCCACAGCACGAGCGATTAGGTAAGTAGGAGAGAATTCAGAAGGAGATACCGATGCACATTGGTTTTGAATGATTGCACATCGAAATGAGAGGGGAAAGTTGGGCCAGGTAAAGCATTCCACATTCGTGTGGTGCGACTGAAGAAAGAATCTCTGTATTTTACAGTACGTCCGAAGTTGGGCTCGAGGGAAAACTGATGAGCATTCCTAGAAGCGCGAGTATTACGGTTGAATTGTTTAAGGGGAGGAATACAACTGGCTATTTCACTCGAACACTCACTATAAAAATAGCGGTAGAATAGAGAAAGACATGAAACATTACGCGGTGTTCGAGAGTTGTAATTGTTTCCGTTATAGATCTTTCACCTATCATTTTTAAAGCTCTCTTTTGTATTCGGACCAATAAACTTAAGTGAGTTTTTGTAGCTCCTGCCCAAACATTAGAATTGTACTCAAGTTTTGGACGGATAAAGGCTTTTTAGATCATAGCCAAATCAGAAGTGGAGACAAATTTCTTGCATCTACAGAGAAAACCTAAACATTTAGCAGCGTTCTTGGCGACGTCAAATATGTAAGCATTCCACAAAAGGTGTTCGGTGACACACACTGAGATCTGTTTGGTTTCCTCGATCCAAGTGCCGTTTATGGATAGCGGCATTGTGGGTGGGTTTTGCTTTAATGACAGCAGACAGCATTGAGTTTTTGAAGCATTAAATTCTACACGATTTTTGATTCCCCATTGGATAATGCTGTCGAGATCAGAATTTAATGAGTTAGTCATATGCTGCCGTTCCAGTTCCACATCCGAAGGACATGGATGTGAATCTGTAAACGAATATGAGAAGCTGAGGGTATTGTCGTTAGCGAAACAGTTTAATGGATTAGAAGTTTCAGATAAACTCATTTATTAAAATAAGGAAGAGAGTCGGAGACAAAACGGAGCCCTGGGGCACACCAGCATTTATTTTGTGGATTTCAGACTTGAAACCTTCCAATCCAACTTGTATTGAATGGTTCGAAAGGTAATTTCTAATCCAACGAAGAAAATATTCATCAATACCAAATGCGCGCATTTTCGATAAGAGAGTGATGCCAAACTCTATCAAACGCGAAAACGATTTAAAGATTTGTTCCACTGTTCGGTGAGATATACCATCAGATCACCAGTGGACCTATTGCTACGAAAGCCGTACTGCAGGTCATTAAGAAGCTTGCGTACTTCAAGATATATTCTTGAGCTGGAAATTAATCAGCGTTTTCATGACCTTGGAAAGAATGGATGTAAGTGCAATTGGTCGATAGTTAGAGGGTGAAGAAGATACGACTTTTTTTAGAGACAGGCTGGGCAAATGCTCTTTTCCATCCACTCGGCAAGAGACCAGTAGAGTAGGTAAGATGGAAAAGCGTACGCAGTGGTTTTGCCAGCGTTGGAGAACACCTCTTCAGAACAATGGGAGGGATACTATCCGGGCCAGCGGATTTGTGCACATCGAGATCCTTCAGAACTCTAGCAACTGCAAGAGTGCGAAAGAAGATTTGTCCCATAAAATCATGTACGCTCTCAAGTACAGGAGGAGTCATAAAACATTCTGGCAGCGACGAATTGACAGAAAACTGTGCCGCAAGCAAATTGGCCTTATCTAACGGGCTGACAAAGGAGTGTTATTGAAGACGAGCGTTGGAACCGAGGACAAGGTGGTATTTCGTATGTTTTTCACAAATGACCAAACATTTTTACTACCTTTGGGATATTGTAGTATTTTTGCCGTAATTTTTGATCATGTTAAAATTTGGTTCATCGAATATGAACGTTACAGGTGTTTCTAGCTTGTTGAAAATTTTGTATGTGAAATATGATGCGGCGGCACTTTTGTGAAGAACAATTGGGAATATTTAAAATTCCAACTAGGTCACAATTACTTACTTACTTACTTAGGTCCTTGGACCTATTACGTCCGTGATGTTTCCCTTACGGGACATAGGGCCTCCACTACACCTACGCGCCATCGTGTACGATTTCTTGAAATGTATTTCAGCTCTCTCCAACTTTTCCCCAGTCGTGCCGATTCCTGTTCGACCGTTCTTCGCCATGTACTTCTAGGACGGCCCACTTGTCTTCCCTCCTGTGTGAGCGGGTTCCACTGCATTGCTTGAGATGCAATGCACCGATCGCCTTTTCGAAGCGTATGGCCAATCCACTGCCACTTTCTTCTTCGTATAATGGCGTCTATGGGCTCCTGACCCGTTCTCGCATGAAGTTCGGCATTGGAGATACGGTTGGGCCAGAAAATCCTCAAGATGTTTCGTAGACATCTATTAACGAAGGTTTGCAGCTTTCTAGTGACAGTTTCAGTGACTTTCCAAGTGCTGCAGCCGTAAAGCAGAACGGATTCAACATTGGAGCGGAACAGTCGTAGCTTGGTCTTTAAGCTAAAAGAGTTGTTTCTCCATATTTTGGACAGCATTCCGAACGCAGCCTTTGCTTTTCTGATTCGGCTGTTTACGTCCAGTTCAGTTCCGCCACCCGTAGAGACAATACTCCCAAGATATTGGAAATCCTGTACCATCTCTACGGGTTGTCCAGAAATATTTACTTGGATTGATGAGGAAGTTCCAAGGCTGATCCTTCTAGTTTTTGCCGAGTTGATCTTAAGCCCTACGATTTCTGCTTCTCTCTCCACCCTTGTTGTCATTTGATGGAGATCCATGATCCTATGAGAGAGTAAGCATACGTCGTCCGCGTAGTCCAGATGTTTAAGGTGAGATTGCAGAGTCCACTGAATTCCTCCATTTCCATTTGACAAAGCTGCGTGCAGTACGTCACTTACCACCAACAGGAACAGTATTGGTGACAGTATACAGCCTTGCCTAACTCCACTTTGGATTTCAAACTCCTCTGACAGCCTACCTTTGTGCAAAACGTGACACCTGGATCCATCATATGTAGCCTTGATAATAGCAATCAATTTATCTGGGATGCCCCTCCCGTGCAAAGCAAGCCAAATAAATTCTCTATTGACACTGTCGAACGCCTTTTCAAAATCGATGAACAGCAGGTGAAGTGGTGATCGATATTCAACGCACTGTTCGATGATGATCCGCAAGGTGTTGATGTGATCCACACAGGAAGATCCAGTGCGGAAACCTGCTTGTTCGGCGTCGAGTGTGTCTTCGAGGTGGTCTTTAATTCGGTCCAATATTATCCTTGCTATTATCTTGGCTACTGCAGGCAGAACGCATATTCCTCTCCAGTTTTCGCACTGTGTGAGATCTCCTTTCTTTTGAAGCTTGACAATCATTCCTTTTTTCCACTCTTCAGGAAAGCTCTCTGTTTCCCAAGCTCTCTTAATAAGTGGGTGCAGTAGCTCGCTCGATGTCGTTGGGGCTGCTCCTAAGAGCTCTGCAGGAATACCATCAAGTCCAACCGCTTTGTTGTTCTTCAGTGCTTTGATGGCGGTGATAATTTCTTCTTTACTGGGGGGTACGGTGCGTATTCGGGAAATTGTTACTTCGGCTTCTTCTGCTTCTGTAGCCAGTGCGTTGATGTAGTTACGCTTATCACGTCGCACACTACGGTGAACTTCCCTCATCTTCATGCGGTACGTAGACTCAAGCTCGTTTCTCCCTGCTGCTGGGGTAGCTGCGATGCGAGCTTTAAGGTGTTTCCTTTCTTCGATCCTTGCCCAAGTTTCGTCGGAAAGCCAAGCACTATTTCTCCCTTGCGCCCGGCTGACTATACTATCAGCACCGGATATGAACACATTTTTTACAGCACACCAATGATTTTCGATGGATGTGGTTTCCGTGCTGCTGATTGCGTTCAATCCTTGTGAAAGGTGGTCCCCTAGTTGTTGGCGCACTGCGGGATCCTTTAGTCTATCTGTATTAAACTTGGGCATTCGAGTGTTTCCTTGGATCTACGAACTGCAGCTGTACGGCAATCTTACGGTAGCAACCATCAGATGGTGGTCCCGGGCCATTCCCATGTCAGCACCTCTTCTGTTACGGACGTCCTGGAGACTGCTTCTAAAACGCCGGCTGATCGCGAAGTGGTCCATTTGGTTGGAAGTTGCTTGTCTGTCAGTCGACACCCAACTGACTTTGTGGCACGTCTTATGCTCGAACATGGTCCCTCCAATAACAAGGCCGTTGGCGTTGCAGAAACGAACAAATCGTTCGCCATTGTCGTTTCGGTTACCAACACCATGTTTTCCCATGACATGCCTTAGCCCAGAGTTGTCATTGCCAACCTTGGCATTTAAGTCTCCCATCACCATAACTATATCACCTCGTGGAACGCTATCATAAGCAGCACTCAGCCGGTTATAAAAGGCCTCCTTCTCCTCGTCAGAAGAGAGCAAAGTTGGGGCGTAACACTGTATGATGGTGACGCGACGTACTCTAGTCCGGAACCTGGCTTTCAGGATCCTGTCACCTAAAGGCTCCCAGGAAATTAGGCTTTTGAGAGCTGTTTTGGAAAGCAGCAATCCAACGCCAGATTCCCGAGCGCTTCCAGGTGTTTTTCCGGAATAGAATAGTAAAGTGTTGCGGGTTGGTGACTTAAACTTCCCCGAGCCCAGCCATCTAACTTCACTTATCCCTAAGATGTCCATCCTATACCACATGAATTCCTTCTCTAGTTGCAGGAATCTGGCATTCTGAGGACCTTCCTTTCCATCGTCAAGAAGCGTCTTCACATTCCAGAAACCAATCTTTGTCCGGGTACAATACCCAAAAGTCGTCAACGAGTTATCATTAATTATCCGAGGCGTAGTGTTGGTTTCGGTAGCGGGTTGATTTCAGTTACGGAGAATGCTAACCTCCGTAACCTATCCTAGAAAGCTAGGCTTTTTTGGACTTGTAATTTTGGCCTATTTACGTATATTGGGCTACTGGCCCAGACCAAGTTCTGAGCAATCAATAGTTTCCCGATCAGGCACGATGCAGGTCACAATTGGTCGTTGAATATTATCGATAATTGTAAGTGGGTTAATATATAGGAAATATTACCAAATGGAATCGATTGTGTAATTATCGGTTGGTTGATAATGGTTGAAAAAGTGCGTGTTTATTGGAGTAAAATTGGTAAAGTAAAAAGGTATAAAAAGACAGGAATAGTTAAAATCTTGACAGATAGAAATTGTTTTAGAATACACAAGGTCGCAGCCAAGCTAAAGACAGCGGGCTTTTTGTTTCTTTTTATAAAATAAAATAAAAATTATAGCAAAAATTAACTGTATCTTTTAATTTTAACGGTTTTCTATTCTGTCCGAACACTCACTCTTCACGCTGTAATAAGCGAAAGCACGGTGAGCGCGCGTTACAGGTGAAACAGAAACTACACTATGGTCACCTCGTTTGTGAATAATTCAGCCAGCAGTACCTATTTTTCACATCAATAATACTTTCCATGCGAAGTACCAGCTTTTAATGTTTTCATGTTGAGTGTGCAACCCGACAGCGACCACGACAGCAACCGCGACGGCGACCGCGATGGCGACCGCGATGGCGACCGCGATGGCGACCGCGATGGTGACCGCGACGGCTATGGCGACCGCGACTGCGACGCCGACGCCGACTGCGACCGTGACGGCGTCCGCGACAGCGACCACGACAGCAACCGCAATCGTGACGGGGACCGCGACAGCGACCGCGACTGCGACCGCGAGTGCGACCTTGACGGCGACCGCAACGGCGACCGCGACGACGACGGCGATGGCGACCGCGACTGCGACCGCGACGGCGACCGCGATAGCGACTGCGACGGCGACCGCGACTGCGACCGCGACAGCGACCGCGACTGCGATGGCGACCGCGACGGCGACAGCGACCGCGACGGCGACCGCGATGGCGACCGCGACTGCGACGGCGATGGCGACTGCGACGGCGATGGCGACTGCGACAGCGACAGCGACTGTGACGGCGACCGCTACAGCGATGGCGACCGCGATAGCGACGGCGACTGCGACGGCAACTGCGACTGCGATTGCGACGGCGACTGCGATTGCGACGGCGACCGCGACCGTGACAGCGACTGCGACCGCGATGGCGACCGCGATGGCGATTGCGATGGCGACCGCGACTGTGACCGCGACTGCGACCGCGACTGCGACCTTGACTGCGACCACGACTGCGACCGCGACTGCGACCGCGACTGCGACCGCGACTGCGACCGCGACTGCGACCGCGACTGCGACCGCGACTGCGACCGCGACGGCGACAGCGACCGCGATGGCGACCGCGACAACGACAACGACAGCGACTGCGACCGCGACGGCGACAGTGACCACGATGGCGACCGCGACGGCGACAGCGACCGCGACGGCGATGGTGACCGCGATGGCGATGGCGACCGCGACTGCGACGGCGACCGCGACTGTGACCGCGACAGCGACCGCGACTGCGACGGCGACCGCGACGGCGGTGGCGACTGCGACCGCGACGGCGACTGCGACCGCGACGGCGACCGCGACAGCGACAGCGACGGCGACCGCGACAGCGACCGCGATGGCGACCGCGATGGCGACCGCGACAGCGACAGTGACCGCGACGGCGACCATGACGGCGACCGCGACAGCGACAGCGACCGCGATGGCGACCACGATGGCGACCGCGATGGCGACCGCGACTGCGACCACGACGGCGACAGTGACCACGATGGCGACGGCGATGGCGACCGCGACGGCGATGGCGACCGCGACCGCGACTGCGACGGCGACCGCGACGCGACTGCGACCGCGATTGCGACGGCGACCGCGACGGCGACCGCGACTGGGACGGCGACGGCGACCACGACTGGGACGGCGACCGCGACAGCGACCGCGATGGCGACCGCGATGGCGACCGCGATGGCGACCGCGACTGCGACCGCGACGGCGACCGCGACGGCGATGGCGACGGCGATGGCGACTGCGACAGCGACCACGACTGCGACAGCGACTGCGACCGCGACGGCGACCGCGATGGCGACCGCGACGGCGACCGCGACTGCGACCGCGACCGCGACTGCGACCGCGATTGCGACTGCGACGTCGACCACGACTACGACAGCGACCGCGACAGCGACCGCGACGGCGACCGCGACTGCGATGGCGACAGCGACCGCGACGGCGATGGCGACTGCGACGGCGACTGCGACGGCGACTGCGACGGCGACCATGACTGCGACCGCGACGGTGATGGCGACCGCGACAGCGACCGCGACGGCAATGGCGACGGCGACGGCGACCACGACTGCGACAGCGACTGCGACCGCGACGGCGATGGCAACGGCGACCGCGACTGCGACCGCGACTGCGACCACGACGGCGACCGCGATGGCGACCGCGACTGCGACCGCGACCGCGACGGCGATGGCGACCGCTACCGCGACAGCGACCGCGACCACGACGGCGATGGCGACCGCGACGGCGACCGCGACGGCGACCGCGATGGCGACGGCGAAGGCGATGGCGACGGCGACGGCGACCACAACTGCAACAGCGACTGCGACCACGACGGCGATGGCGACCGCGACGGCGACCGCAACAGCGACTGCGACGGCGACCGCGATGGCGACGGCGACCGCGATGGCGACCGCGACGGCGAACGCAACGGCGACAACGACTGCGACCGCGACTGCAACCGCGATGGCGACGGCGATGGCGCGACTGCGACCGCGACGGCGATCACGACAGCGACCGCGATGGCGACTGCGACGGCGACTGCGACGGCGACCACGACTGCGACAGCGACTACGACCGCGACGGCGATGGCGACCGCTACCGCGACAGCGACCGCGACCACGACGGCGATGGCGACCGCGACGGCGACCGCGACGGCGACCGCGAAGGCGATGGCGACGGCGAAGGCGATGGCGACGGCGACGGCGACCACAACTGCAACAGCGACTGCGACCACGACGGCGATGGCGACCGCGACGGCGACCGCAACAGCGACTGCGACGGCGACCGCGATGGCGACGGCGACCGCGATGGCGACCGCGACGGCGAACGCAACGGCGACAACGACTGCGACCGCGACTGCAACCGCGATGGCGACGGCGATGGCGACGGCGACCGCGATAGCGACCGCGACTGCGACTGCGACTGCGATGGCGACCGCGACGGCGACCGCGATGGCGACCGCGACTGCGACCGCGACTGCGACGGCGATGGCGACTGCGACGGCGACCACGACTGCGACCGCGACTGCGAAGGCGACAGCGACAGCGACTGCGACGGCGACCGCAACGGCGATGGCGACCGCGACCGCGACCACGACGGCGATGGCGACCGCGACGGCGACCGCGACGGCGACCGCGCAAGGCGATGGCGACGGCGACCACAACTGCGACAGCGACTGCGACAGCGACCGCGACCACGACTGCGACAGCGACCGCGACCGCGACGGCGACAGCGACTGCGACGGCGACCGCGACGGTGATGGTGACCGCGATGGCGACCGCGACTGCGACGGCGACGGCGACCGCGACTGCGACCGCGATTGCGACTGCGACGGCGCCCACGACTGCGACAGCGACCGCGACAGCGACCGCGACGGCGACCGCGACTGCGATGGCGACCGCGACATCGACCGCGACGGCGATGGCGACGGCGACTGCGACGGCGACCACGACTGCGACGGCGACTGCGACCACGACAGCGACCGCAATAGCGACCGCGACTGCGACCGCGACGGCGACCGCGACAGCGACTGCGATGGCGACTGCGACGGCGACCACGACTGCGACAGCGACTGCGACCGCGACGGCGATGGCGACCGCGACGGCGACCGCGACGGCGACAGCGACCGCGACGGCGACAGCGACCGCGACGGCGATGGCAACCGCGACGGCGACAGCGACGGCGATGGCGACTGCGACGGCGACCACGACTGCGACAGCGACTGCGACCGCGACGGCGACAGTGACCACGATGGCGACTGCGACGGCGACCACGACTGCGACCGCGACGGCGACGGCGATGGCAACGGCGACCGCGACTGCGACCACGATGGCGACCGCGATGGCGACCGCGACTGCGACCGTGACGGCGACCGCGAAAGCGACGGCGATGGCGACGGCGATGGCGACTGCGACGGCGACCACGACTGCGACAGCGACAGCGACTGCGACCGCGACGGCGACCGCGACATTGACAGCGACCGCGACGGCGACTGCGACGGCGACCGCGACGGCGATGGCGACCGCGACAGCGACTGCGACAGCGACTGCGACAGCGACTGCGACCGCGACGGCGACCGCGACGGTGACAGCGACCGCGACGGCGATGGCGACCGCGACGGCGATGGCGACCGCGACGGCGATGGCGACCGCGACAGCGACCGCGACCGCGACGGTGACCGCGACGGCGACCGCGACGGCGACCGCGATGGCGACTGCGACGGCGACCACGACTGCGACAGCGACTGCGACCGCGACTGCAACGGCGACAGCGACCGCGACGGCGATGGCGACCGCGGCAGCCACCGCGACCGAGGGCGACCACGATTGCGACCGCGATGGCGACCGCGATGGCGACCGCGACGGCGATGACGACCGCGACAGCGACCGCGACGGCGAATTCGAAAATTTATCGCAATTTTTATAGCAATTGACTTTGAAAGGCGTTTGCTCTTTAATAAATTGGGTTAGACAAGGAACAAATGCATTTTGGGGGTCAACAACAAGCCATTATAGATAAGAAAAAACAAAACAATCTACGTCATTGGTTTTTTTACGTCTAGCTATATGGGGTCGGTCCATTGTGCGTCGCGTCGTAGCGACTTACAAAATGGATATTTGTATTCTAGGAAGAGGTACCTTTCAATCGATGTATCGCATTATATGAAAGCCTGACTTTTATCTTTAAACCCCATTTGCGGCCAAACTATTCGTCGTAGACCCATCAAAGTCTGCATATTCAATCTTGATTTGCGGCTACACTAAGCGTCGTAGCGACCGACAAAATGGATATTTGTAATCTAGCAAGTGGTACCTTTCAATCGATGTATCGCATGATATGAAAAATGACTTATCTTTAAACTCAATTTGCGAGCAAACTAAACGTCGTAGGCTCCCAAAGTGGGCACCTTCAAACTTGATTTGAGGCTAATTCTTGGGAGTGCCACTTTTCAATAAATGTATCGCACTATATACGAAAACTAATTTATCAAAATCGACATATTTTTCTCTTTAAATGAGATTTATAAAAAAAATCTGATTATATCGAAGGACAATTTTTAACGTTTCTTAAGAACAGTAACAGGAAGAATACCTACAGGTACACCAAATTTCAGCTATTTTCACGTTTAACTGGTAAAACACTGCTCATATTAGTACCTACGAAATTTTGAAAGCTTCTTTAACCATCAAGAGGAAGCAAAAATTAAAATTAATCTTTCCCCCAGTTTTTTCGAAATCAATGCCTTAAATGGCTGTAAAGAAATCTATTTTAAAAGTCTAAGAATTGTGGATTTTTATATTTACATTCTTCTTAAGGAAGCATTATCCGCCTGGTACTTATTCCATATTATTTTCTACTCCAACCCCGTGTTCGTCCCCATCTGCGACCCCATCAACAAAATTTATTTACTTCCTTAATTATGTTATAGGCACTTGATAAATAACAAATCACCGGCGATATCTCCGTTTCTAGTATTCAAAATTATGTCTTAATTCGTCCTTTTTGTTTATAAATGTACCCGCCCCTCTAGACCCCCTACTAACGCTTTTTGTAGGCATCCATATTTTTTTGAGAGCCCAAAACAATCCCGACCTGCAACCAATAAGAATCATCATCCTCCATTGTTGTATGTAAATAAGTCATACGCATACACGCACTCTGCCCTACTAACGCCTTTTGTAGGCATTCATCAACGTTTGAGAACCCCATCAACAATTTGTTTCAATGGTGCAATATATTATTTATATTTTTCTCTGAACAATTAGTATTCAATACCCCCTTCTCTTATATTTGCTGTTCACATTACTATCCTTTATTGTTGCCAGCTCAAAAGCCATGCAACAATAGTAGTATCAGCTTTAAAGTCTAAGCAATAATAGTAGTGTCAGAATTTTCGTGCTAATGGTCTTCGTGCACGAAATGTTCGTGTTGTGTAGTTTCCTACATCGGTTGTATAATACATTTGTATTTCCAGACTTGGCTATGCGTACTACTTTTTTTTGCGCACGACGCTATCTTACATGTTGCCTTCGAACACGAGTTTTTAGTACTTGTGTCGGTTTCCCATTTCGGAGATATAGGTCCATTCGCATTTTCCAAAATGGTGGATTTCAATAGGGTCATGGTGTCCCGAATACCCAGACATAAGCTTTTCTAATAGCCTTCTTTCATTTATAAATAAATCAGCGTACCAATATTTCATTCCACGAAAAAGTCTATCTTTATTGTACTTTATCGGCTCAATTGATTTAGCGCTAATTTTCCAAAAGCTCTAACTTTGGACTGGGATATCCCATCAACTTTAAACATGTATACAAATTTGTTAAACTTTGTGGTCTACATTTTGTATGATGAAATCAATTTATGTAGAAATTGATAGTTTTGGAGATATAGATCAATTCACGTTTTCTTAAATGGTGGATTTCCGCAGGGGGATGGTGTCCCGAAAAACTGGGCATAAGCTTTTCTAATAGCCTTCTTTCAGGCTTACAAAATTCAGCCGTTCTATATTTCATTAATTTCATGCTAAAATATTACAAAATTAACCAACTAATAAATCTATATATTAATACGCTTAGCAAAAACTAAGCAAAACCTAACGGTACACTTTTCTCATTACATACTGAACGGATTCGTATGAACTATATAACGTTGAAAAGGTTGTGCCCTACAGATGTGCAAAATCCAAAAAATATGTTGAAGCATTAAATGCATGTTTGCATTTTTTGCAGATAAATAATTTTTAATATTTTAATGGGAGGGTGTAGAAGATTGAAATTTTGGGAGATTTGGATTTTGTGGTGAAAAATTTTAATTTATATTTTTACCGTAATGTTGAGAAAGTTACCTTTTTTTAATATATTAGCTCAAAAATAATTTCTATAAGAAATTGTAAATATAGATGTTTAGTAGGCAAACCTTAAAAATAGAAAAATTAAATCTTTTTGGTATGATATAGTTTTTGAAAAAAAAGGTGAGTTTTATTGTCTGAATGAGTACCAAGGTTTCACTTTATTTAAAGCTTCTAGGCACCTACAGTGTGGCCTAGCTTCAAGTGAACAATTTGCAGCGGTCAAGATAAGCGCGTGCTGGATAAAATGCTGGATAAAACAACGTATCCCTTTTGTTTTTTATTTGAAGGGTCCGTGAGAAAAACGGCTAACCTAAGTTCATTTTTTTGAAAAATGAAACTAATGAAAAAATATTTTTTCCAAAAGTTTGGTTTCGGCTACAAAACTTAATAAAAAAACAATTTTTGAAAAAGTTTGTATACAGTTGTAAGAGCACATCTTCCTAGTAATAGTTCAAACAGAAATTGACGCGATATTTTAAATACTTTTGCTGTAGTGTTGCCAAAACAAATTGAAATACGTGACCGGTCTTGGGCTGCGTTTCTTATGTATGAACAAAAAGCAAAAAGTCGTTTCTAATAATCATGTTTAGTTCCTTCGCAAGAAATTTTCAAAAATTACTCTCTTAATGCATATTATTATGTACAAAAAAAATCTATATATTAATACGCGTGGGAAAAACTTACGGTATACTTTTCTCTGCAAGTACTGAACGGAACTACAAGATTTATGCAGCGTCGAAAAGGGTTTTTTCCACAGATGGGCACAAACCAAAAATTATGTGTATGTAAATGAAATCGATTGTGGGACCTAACGTTACCAAGAAATAATAATATTAGATTTGATAAAATAACGTATGTACATATGTCTTCCGACTTTTGTGGTTTGCAAATAAGAAATGTAACAGTTTTTGTTTACCTAATTGTATACCTATAGTATAGAGTAATATGAGAATGAACGTATACACGAATTTGTCGTTTTTTTTATTTCGTTTACATTTTTTCAATGTGTTTGTGAGCCACTTTTTGTTGGCCGAATTTTCCGCACAGGGTAAAGCTTAGAGTTTTAAACGTCTTACAACATTTGTTTGGACATCAGTTCGTTGGTTGGCCCGCTTCACGGGTTTCCGGGATTTAAACTCCCTTTTTATGTCCTCTGTCCCGCTCATGCAACTAAAAGCAAGGGTAATCCTTGCCTGAGATAAATATTGTATACTGTTAAAAAGGTTAAAAAATTAGGTGAAATATATCCGTCTCTTTTGAATTCACTAAGCGGGAACATGATTTCATATTTTTTGTTATTTCAAACTTCAAAGATATGTTGTTAGTCAGTTATTTAATTTAGAAATTGAAAAATTTACGTATACTTCAGAGTGTACGTTATCTCGAATTTCTATTAAAAAAATCATGTTATAATTTAAGCTGAACAAAATTTGCGTTAACTAAGAAAATAAGCAATGTAATGTAATAAGCAAAATTTTTAATATTCTCATGAATCCTATATCCTAAATTAGTAAAAAGAGAATTCGTAACTGGACGAATATTCGGCCACTAGCGATACTAGTTAAACTTATAACAGTAAACAAAAATGGATTCATTTCAATACTACGAGCAAGTTGCTCAGGTTTGTATGTGTTAGTAAGACAATTTAAATGTATTGTTACTTGTAAGCCAGTACTGGCTCGTGTAGCCTCAGGGTAAGCAAAATCAGTAATACACAAAAACTTTTTATTGAATTTACACGATGGCTCTGAAATCACTATTAAGCGAAATCACTATTAAGCTTAATCAGTATTGAAATTTTTGGTGAATTTACAAAATAACTCGCTACTTAGCATAATCGCAGCTAACCCTGAGGCTACACGAGCCAGTACTGGCAAGCCAGTTAGCTACATAGATTGACTGTCAAGTTCGTATGCATGAATATGCTGTGACGTAGGCGGCAAGCAACCTGTAAGCAAGTTGCTTTCTTTCGCGTCAGGGAAATTTTATACTCCTAATAAGCTTATTTGCACCAGATGATAGTCTTTCAGCTTCTTCGTCAGTTCCAAACACTTATTATTTGGTAAACATACTGCTCCTATGTCGTACTTATATTTTTACTTTCATACTTCAACCCTACGATGACGACATGAAGTATGTAATATTGTCATTAAAAATTGAACTCGAGTAGGAGGAGGAGGCATAGATATACACGAGTAGGTGTGTAGCAACACAATCCATTACATTTCCTTAGCCCAAAGCTCACATAAATGACATCAAGGTATGATTAAGTATTTCAAAAAGACTGTCACCCAACAGGACTAACAAAAACAACAACTTCCATCTCAGGCCTCCATGATGATTTTACCAAAAAACGAATATGGTTATTATAGAGTACACGCTCGTTAAATGGCTGCTTTTACTTTAATATTCCATTATATCCTTTCATCTTTGTACCGCACAAGAGTCATCTTGAAGCTTGGAGCTCGACCGAACGTCATATGGGGGTAATAGCCATCCTAAATTTTCAGCTTAACATCATGCGGAGCAAGAGTATTATGACATTAGGTGGAGCTAGCATCGTCTATAGTGCCTCTGGGTCTACATATATACCACTCCACATCCTACCTACATTTATGCGAAAGAGAAAGATAGTAATTAACCTAATTTGGTAAATATGTAATTTCATTTTGTTAATTAGGGCGTTCTTTTCGCTGTTGCGTTGTTGTTATTGTTGGTGTTGATGGTACATACGTACATTGTTGGTTTTTACTGTTCTGATTTTGTGTACTTATACTCGCCTACACAACATACCTAACCTATCTATATGTAGAAGTTCATAACATCAGGATGCTTGTAAAGGATGCTTGTAATTGTATTTAGGTGAAATTTTGTTGGAATGGGTTACTCAGTACGACGACGATGACGCACGGGTTACCGTTACCGGGTCGAGCATGCCTTTGAAAAGCGTTTACATTGTTCGGACTTAACACTTGGTAAGTTGAGGCATAGGAAGAATAAATTGTGACAAACCATCCAGAAAGCCTTGCTTTCCTGTGGTGGCGCATATGTGAGTTCGTATAAGGTACCTACTTTAAGGCTATAAAGGAAATGCATCCAGTTAACATGGAATTTTAATTTGCAAATATTTCAACACGAGAAATATTTTAAAGTAAATAAAGCTACATCCGGCGCGGCGCAGCGTAGGAACGTAGAGGAGAGGTATATAAAGGCTTTTGAAAACATGCACACATGATGCGTGGTTAATTATTATTAGTTTGGTAAGCCTTTGATGTACCTACAGTAAATGCTATATTATGTAGTCAAACAGTTAATTAATATGTTTTTACAGTCGGATGTGTGTGTAAATTACACGCAGCCCCCATTGAACATTGGAAAAAAGAGAAAATATCTGCATTAACATTGTTTCTTCATGTGCCTTTTACCTCGGGGGTGTCTCTTGCCGTAATAGCTACTGGTTTGAAAAATATGGTAGGTGCATATACATATAGGCATATTTAAAATTACCTTCTGGAGATGTTATTTTTCACCTCTTTCGTTTAACTTTTCCTAAGATATTCTTTAGCTGTCTCCGCTAACAAGCTACATACATGAAGGGTGTCGTTTGTCATCTTGCTGGTAGTCTTTTTAATATATAGAGCGAAGCTTTGCAGATGCTATGTTAATAACTTAAAAATACCTCAAATATTAAATATTATTCAACAAAAATACAATTAAAACGATTAATAAAATAAAATGAAAGAGAAGGAAATTCAAGAAATTTGAATGTTTGAATCAAAAAAAAAAACGATTCTTAACGGTTTTATTTATTTTTCTTAACTCTCTACAGTGCTCATTAGATTAGACGTATTTCGTATTCGATTTTATTCAAATATTCAAATTTTCTTTTCCGGAAAACTGGAAATCTGCGTATACATCCGGGTTTCAAAACATAACACCTAAAAGTATCGTTCGATTTTCACGATTTTGAGATTGATTGATTCGTGTTGGCTCAAGGAAGTAATATGAGGTTTCATTTTCGTTTCGTCATTCAAATTGAATTGGACATGATATTGCGTGCGTTCAGATCAACTGAAGGCATCGGCATAATGGCAATACGTAAAGAAATCGCTATTGAAAACAAACATGCGAGTCACTTTACGAAATGACCAGTTCGTTGGAGGATTCTCCAGGCAGAGTTCTGTGGTGATCGTTGGTCAATGATTCGTGACGTCGATGTGATTCTAGTGGGCTAAATCACTGGCCTAATTGAATTTTCACCGAACTTTTGTCATCACTTTACAACAACGCCGGAAGAGCTCATCGCACGAATATTTTCCTCACTATGTTGACCATGATTGGTTGAGTGCAAAAGCGAAAACTTTGTAGTTCCGCGGCAGTGCCAATTCCGTCCAGTGCGGTCTTACCTCTAACGTAAAATAAACGTTAATTTTTGTTCGATCTTTTAAAGGTTGGGCTATTTCGAAGAATGGCGTATGAACTTGAGCCTAATTTAAAAATACTCTTTTAAGCTTTAAAGCCAATCTAGAAAGATGGCTTAGTTTTATTTCAGTAGTACATACTCCAAAAAAAATCTGGATTATTAATATCTTTTTCCGAAAGTACTTCGAAGATTCCGATTTTCTGCTTAACTGCAGTTTTTTTTACAGTTTTGTACCATTTTTTGACTGTTTTACAATGTTTACAAGTAATTTACCATTATTTAAAGATTTTAATACAGAAAATGCAAAAAACTGTTTTTTAATGCAAATCGCCCATCACTGAAAACAGCACACGTCCAGTTTCAAATTTAATATTTCTTTTTCGATTTATATTTACTTATGTTCGATATTCGATTTCTTTCAGATCTCCGCCTTGGAAATGCGTGATTGCAAAATAGCTTCATCCGTTCTATTTCACCGAATACCGATCAATTTTATCGATCGTTAAAAAATTCAAACACACTTGCAAAACATTCGTTATATCTTATTTAACATAAACAAAGTATTCATTAGAAATAATTTATGTGGCAGAACAACGTTTGTCGGGTCAGCTTGTTTTCTATAAAAATAAAAGAAAAATAAATTATTTAAAAACAACGGTAACACTTACAAATGTAGTATCTTGTAGCCTATTGGTAAGTGCGTTGGACTGGAGGTCTGGGTTCAATTCCCAGCCTCGCCCACGTAAAAAAAAAACAATGGGCACGACTGGATCGCACAAAACTTGCTCTCGTAACTAACAACTTTTACATAGCTTGAAATAGTCAACGTTAAATGTATTGGTTCCATAACATTATGATATAATTAAAATTTAAAATATAAATGGTTACAATTCAAATAAAAATACAAGTGACCTCAACTGTTATACCTTGGGCGAAACACAATTATTTCTGCAGTTGAGGTCACTTGTACTTTTTATTTGAATTATATTCATTCACTCCACTTAAAACCAAAATAATTTTCATATTTTAATATTTAAATTTCTTTTTCTTTATATAAATGGTTTTAGTTAGGGCGTTAAGGCCATATATTAGGTCAAACCTTCATTCTGACGAAATAAACTTTGGTACACTAATAGTCCACATTCTAGGTTTACTTTTAAGAAATGTTTCCACGGTGGCAACCCTGGCAGACCGGAGATATAAGGGTTACCCTTTGACCATGTTTTAACACGAAATTTCACATAAATCGAGAAGCAGATATCGGTTGATGTCGCGGAATGTCTCGTTGGATTAAGCATACTTGATGCAATAGAAATATTTTCATTTCTTGACCCCTTCCCCACCCTTGTACCCGGGGGGAGCAAAATACCCTTGGTCAGAAAATAATGGTTATGAAATGAATATTCATAAAATTTTAAGATGAGCGTCGACGAAGAATTTCATACTCTACAGCATATCCGAAGTCTGTTTTTATCCATGTATTAGTTTTTTGTATAATCGCTTTCAAAATTGGGCGAGGGGAAGGTGGAAGTATATCAAACCACTATATATTCGTCTTGGTATAACCTAAGCATATGGCACATGACCTTAGGGTAGTTTTAAATGCCTAATCTTATGCAATCAAAATAATTTCAGTATAATTTCCCGTAAAAAAGTTATAACCTTTTTGTAAAATGACGACTAAATTTTTAGTGAAACGAGCATAAAATTACCAAATTTCAATGGTATGGTGATGAAATTTGGCATACATGTCTCATTTGTCGTAAGAAATAAGAAACAAAAGACTCTATAAAAATATCTGGGGCTAAAGGGTGTTTTTTTGAGTGAAAAAGAAAAGTTTAAAACTATGCCCCGTAAACCCCCCCGAGAACTAGTACGTTGATGAAAGTTGGTAGGAATGTTTTGTTTTTTATTGTTACACAGAATAAAAAACGATTAATCAAATATCTATTGTCAAATGTGGTTTTTGGGGGAAAATGTTTTATCTGCTCTACTCAAGAAATGCATTCATTTTTTATTAAAACGACCATTACTTTCTTAATGGTGATTGTATCGTCTTAATTGTACTTAAATTGGGTTCAGCGTTAAAAAATACTTTAAATAATGTACCATATTATAAAGGAGAATGGGCAAAGTGGTCTACCCACTCAACAGTAATGTGTTGTATGTCGTTGAAAAGGTAATTTTACTGACTTCATTTCATTGTATAACCATTAAGCTCTAAACTATGGGGTTCGTGAGATATTCGGAATCAAAGCACCGAAAAAGACAATAATGCATTTCTTCATTGGTAGTGTGTCCTCATACCTACATTAATCTGTGATACATCGTTGAAAAGATAATTTTGTGTACTTTATTTTTGTATATAGCCGTGAAGACGTAGATCATAGGGTGCAAGAGATATGTGGGCATACAAATCGGCAAATATAACAACAATGCAATTCTTCATTTGGTACTGGTCTACCGACTCAACAGTAATGAGTCATACGTCGTTGTAAAGGTTATGGCATTTGCTTCATTTCATTATGTGGCAGTTAAGCTCTACACCATGGGGTTCGTAAGATATTCGGCTCTTAAGCACAAACAACAGCAATAATGCAATTCTGCATTGGTAACTTATAAACCAAGTCAACAACTATGAGTCATGTGTCGTTGAAAAGGCTGTTGCGTGACTTCTTTTTATTATATGACCGTTAAAGTGTAAATAATGGGATTCGAGAGATATGTACCAAAAACGCTGAAAAATGCAGTAATGCAATTCCGCACTGGTAGCTGGTCTTTCAACTCAACAGAAATCTCTCTTATATATTTGAAAACGCTATTGCATGTACTTCATTTTGCAATGAAGTAGACCGTAGACCGTGGGGTTTAAGAGGTATTTGGATACAAAATATAAACATAAATAAAAAAAACACACTTATAATATTTTATTTGAATTTTTTTTTACATTTATATCATACTTTCGTCCAGTATGACATTACTAAGGCGGTCCGCAGGTGGTGTAAACCCATTTTGATGCCGGGCTATGCACATATACCACAACAACATGTGCACATGTACCGACAGTTCGGCGCCCCGTCAAGCATGAAAAATAAAAGTGTTTAAAAGCCTCTCGTCCTTCCCTACCTCTATTTATAAGTATATATGTGTAGTATTTCTTGGCTCTACTATGACGCGATTGTATTCGTCCCCTCAATAGGAACATATATACGAACCCCATGGTTTAGAGCTTACCTGCCATATAATGAAATGAAGCAGATGCTATAAGCTTTTCAACGACGTATGACTCATCACTGTTGAGTTGGTAGACCAGTACCCAATGAAGATGTGCATTTTTGTTATATTTGCCTATTTCGATGGCCAAATACCTCTTGAACCCCACGGTCTACAGCTAAACGGCATATTGCAAAATGAAGTACATGCAATAGCGTTTTCAAATATATAAGAGAGATTTCTGTTGAGTTGAAAGACCAGCTACCAGTGCGGAATTGCATTACTGCATTTTTCAGCGTTTTTGGCACATATCTCTCGAATCCCATTATTTACACTTTAACGGTCATATAATAAAAAGAAGTCACGCAACAGCCTTTTCAACGACACATGACTCATAGTTGTTGACTTGGTTTATAAGTTACCAATGCAGAATTGCATTATTGCTGTTTTTTGTGCTTAAGAGCCGAATATCTTACGAACCCCATGGTGTAGAGCTTAACTGCCATATAATGAAATGAAGCAAATGCCATAACCTTTACAACGACGTATGACTCATTACTGTTGAGTCGGTAGACCAGTACCAAATGAAGAATTGCATTGTTGTTATATTTGCCGATTTGTATGCCCACATATCTCTTGCACCCTATGATCTACGTCTTCACGGCTATATACAAAAATAAAGTACACAAAATTATCTTTTCAACGATGTATCACAGATTAATGTAGGTATGAGGACACCCTACCAATGAAGAAATGCATTATTATCTTTTTCGGTGCTTTGATTCCGAATATCTTACGAACCCCATAGTTTAGAGCTTAATGGTCATATAATGAAATGAAGTAAGTAAAATTACCTTTTCAACGACATACAAAACATTGCTGTTGAGTGGGTAGACCAGCTCCCATACATTTTTGCCCATTCTCCTTTGTACCTCGATTACATAAAAATAAAATTTTGGGTTTATAACCCATATTTTCATTCCGCCTAAAAAAAACACCCTTGAAACCAATATATTGCATGGATCCTTTTGAGTCTTAGTTCTAACAAGAATTAAAACATTTCTACCACCTTTTACCAACATACCAGTTTTGGGAGGGGTTTACTGGTAATAGTAAGTCACTTTTCCCTTTCAATCAAAAAAACACCCTTTTGCCCCAGATATTTTTATGGACTCTTTTGATTCTTATTTCTTACACCATTGAAATTTGGTAATGTTATGCTCGTTTCGCTGAAAATTAAGTCGTCATTTTATAAAAAGGTTATAACTTTTTCTAGGGAAATTATATTTAAATTATTTTGATTGCATAAGATTAGGCATTAAAAACTACCCAAAGGTCATTATACCAAGACGAATATATAGTGGTTTGATATACTTCCACCTTCCTCTCCCACCATTTTGAAAGTGATTATACAAGAAACTAATACATGGATAAAAATGGACTTCGGATATGCTGTAGAGTATGAAATTCTACATTGACGCTCATCTTAAAATTTTATGAATATTCATTTCATAACCATTATTTTTTGACAACTAAAAACCCTTATCCGCCGAGAGTATTTTGCTTCCCCCGCGTACAAGGATGTGGGCGGGGTCCAAAAATTAACATATTCCTATGGCTTAAAGTATCCAACGAGATGTTCCGTGATATCAACCGATGTCTGGTTCCCGATTTATATGCAAATTTATGTGAAATTTCGTATTAAAACATGGTCAGAAGGCAACCCTTATATCTCCGGTATGCCAGTGTTGCCACGGTGGCAACACTTCTTAAAAGTAAATTTAGGATGTGGACTATTAGTCTACCAAAGCTCATTCCGTCTGAATGAAGTGCAAGGTGTGCTCCCTTAACACCCTAACTATTACTATGAGCTTTTATAAATTAGTAATTTTAACAGCTAAAAAACATAGAGCTCAAAAAAGTATGCCATCTGATTTGTTTAATATATATGAATTTATGAAAAAAAAAAATCAAAAATCGATAGAGCATTTTTGTTATAATAAATTTTGGTGTGCCAACTTTTAGAATTAGACAAAATACAATTTTTAACAAAATCAAAAAAAAAAATCATTAGCCCGTTTTCGAGATATTGGATTTTCAAAAAAAAAAAATTCAATATTTTTTACAAATCCAAAAAAATTTTCGGAGCATGACGGCTGCATGACGAGACATTTGAAAACAAAAAATTGGTTCTCTGACAGTTACCGTTATTAACCGTTTAGTAAAATTTGTTCTCATCAAATTATTGACCATACGTTAAATAGTAAACGCACATCTTTATATCAAAATTCTTGGAGCCTTGGATAGTGGTGATACTTTTATGAAGTTTTACCATAAAAAAAAATTAAAAATGTCAACTTTACTGTTTTCGACCAAACAAAAAAAAAAAATGGTTGTAGTGGATGTACCCAAAATATTCAATTTATGAAAATAAAAAAATTATTAAAAAGTAGCTTTTCCTTACTTAATTTATTTGAATTTTTTTAACAAAATCCTCAGACCCGTCTTTGAGAAAATTATTATTTTCCTTTTTGACGAAAACAAATTGTTTGGCAGATACCGTTATTTCTGCACCTAAAAATAAAATTAAAAAAAGTCTGGGCATAGATATTAATCAAAAAACACTATATACCAAGTTTGAAGAAAATCCCTCCAGCCGTTTAGGCTGTACGGGCGAGGACAGACAGACAGAATTTGCGGGACCCACCTATTTTGCGTTCTCTATAATCGTAATGTTAGGGAAAATTATTATCTCGAGTTCGATTTTTTTTACGAATCCATAACTAACTATATAGTACCTATATCGCAAGTAAAAATTGTATTGCAGGTACCGTTATTTTGGAGCTAAAAAAAAATCAAAAATGTGTGGGCATAGTGCTCAAAAAACAGTAATTACCAAGCTTTTCCAAGATAATAATAAATAAAGAAACCAACAACTTAGTCAAAACAAGAAAAAACGGGGTTGATGATAATCAAATGGTTGCTGAAATAATCATTTAGCCAGATTCTTCTTAGTTTTATGAGAAAATTCTATAATCTATAAATTAATATGCTCATTAAAACATAACGGTACACTTTTCTCTGTAAATACTCAACGGAACTACATAAATTATATAACGTTGAAAAGGTTTTGCCCCACAGATGTGCAGAACCCAAAAAATATATTTGTATGCAGCCGTTAAATCATTAAATGGACATTTGCATTTATTTCAGATAAATGATTTTTATAATTTTAAGGGGTTTCCTCAGAAGTCTGGAATTTTGGAATAGGATGAAAAGTATTGATTTGGATTTTTTGGTGAAAAGATGGAATTTATATTTTACCGTTAGGCGGAGAAAGTTACACTTTTCTTTATTTTTGCTTAAAAATAACTTCCATACGAAACACAAATGTAGATGTATAGTAGGCTTACTTTAAAAATCAAACAAAGTTGACAGTGAGGGCCCTGTCAAGACGCAATTTTTATTAAGTTCAGTGCAGCTTACATCAATATTACAGTGAAAATCAATTGTGAACTATATCCAACCCAATTAGAATTTCTAATCAAGAATTGTTGGAAATTTTGTTACCCGTGGCCTGGCATTGTTTACATGAGTGATTTTTATAATACAAATTCTATATACTACTGAAATACATCAGCCAAGTAGAATACTTAGCATTATTTAATTGGACTTGTTGAATTATTGATTCAATAAAGCTTCTAACTTTTATTTATGTTAGTTTTTTATGGTGAGTGTTGTGCAAAAGACGATTTTTTAACCATCTGAATGAGTATCTACCAAGGCTTAAGATTTATTCAAAACGACCTCTACAGTGTGGCCTTACTTTAACCAGAAAACTTAGAGGTGTCAAAATAGTTGTACTCTTATACTACGTGAGATTTTAAGGTACCTATGTACATATGTACATACATATGAGGTATGTTCCTTTACTCTGAATTTCTGCGATTTTCTGTGATTTTTAGTCCCAAGTTGTTGCAATTTCATTTTTTTTATATGAAATTGACAGGACGTCGGACTGAAAATCACAGAAACTCAAAGTAAAGGAACAGACGAATGTTTGTACATTTATGTGTGAAATTATATATTATGTTATATATATTATATATTATATTATATATGTGAAATTTGGCCCCAATAAAAAATGGCCCAAACGAAAAATGGCCCCAAATTTGGGGTTTTTTATATAATGAAAAATGGCCCCAATCTTATGAAAATTGGCCCCAAACAAAAAATAAAAAATTGTCCGAAAAGTAATGCAAGAAGCAACGACAACAGAAAAATTACAATCGTACAAAAAATGTTTTGCGTTGGTTTGAGAGAGCCTTAAATGTACCTTGCCTGGCCTCCTTCGCGGGTTAAAGGATTTAAACTCCCTTTTCGGGTCCTCTGTCGCGCTCACGCTACTCCGTCGCTTCGCTTAGAGTATGCTCAGTCGCCTGGCAGGCGCCTATGTTGACAGTCGGTTTGCTATCAATTTATTTTTTGCAAAAGTATTTTTATTTAGGAATAACATTTTGGGGCCCTTGTTCATAATTAAATTTCACCCAAAAATTAAAATCGAAAAAAGGCCCCAAAACCATGAAAAATTACCCCAATTTACGAATTTTTAACTTTTTTTATTTTTGTTATATTCCATATAAATTTTTGCGGCCACTTAATTTTATTGGGGCCAAATTTCATGTAGCCTACATACATATGTATGTACATGTACATACATATGTAGGTGTCGGACTGATTTAGGACACCACTGTAAAAGTCTGCCTGATTGTGAAATAGCGGTCAATAGTTGCTCAAAGAAAAATTCATAAATCAGATATTATACTAAAAGGTAAATGGCACCTCCTTGAAGTCCTCGCAGTTTCAAGATTCCATTCGTATCCATTTGTCATAATCTACCATAAATTACAAACAAAAACAAAACCTGTGTCTGGCGGTCCAGTTCTCAGTAAATTTTGAACTGTGGCACAACGTAAAAATCAACCAAACTATGGGTTCGGCTTTAAGAAAAAGTAATGGTTTTCTGAATTTGTCTGTATTTAGGCACAAAGTTTGTTTTTTTTACTAAAAGTAAGAGTAATGTTTGATTGAGACAAATTGTGTACTGTAAAAACTGTAATGAAACAAGAAACTTTCTTAATTTGAAAGGAATACAATAAATTGGGGTTACTCTAAAATTTAATTTGCAAATTAAAAAAAAAATTCAGAAAAAATAGAAAATTTAATATGGTTAAGCTGGCGAAAATTAATTCTTGAAATTTTATTGTTGGTATCGATGCAGAATTGTATTCTCTACAACATATCCAATGACCCTCACAATGGCTTTTTGTATATAGACGCATTTAAAGAGGTGATGAGGGGGGGAGGCAGGAGTTTATCAAGCTGAAATATTTATTATAACACAATCGCTAATCATATGAAACATGTTTTAAGGGTGCTTTTCAACGTTGATTTTAAAGAGACCAAAACTGAAAAGATACATTTATATCATTTTTATGAAATGATGACTTTATTTTTAAGTACAACAAGTAAAATATTACCCAAAACCATAAATGTTAAATATGCCATTGTTCCCTAACAAAATTTTCATGAATGCTGTATAGTAGAGTAAAAAAGAGAATTCATAACGCATCCTTGAATTCGTGGTTTTTTTAAGGCCGAATATTCGGCCACTGGCGATACTAGTTTATTTTGTAATATCTTGAAAAGTAAAAGTCCTAGATCGATCCGGTTTTTAGTGTTAGAAATTGATCGGAGCAGTGAATTTTGAAAACAAAAACAGTACTTAATAACGTAAAATTTTGTTTCAAATTTTTAAAATTTTTTTTTCTTCAAAATTTCGAGTTTGAAAATTAATTTCTTAAAAACTATTCACAAACGCATCCTAATTTAAAGTGAAAATTAAAGAAAAGATTTCTGGCTTTCCAAAAAAGTATGGCAGGACATTGCAAGTTTAACCGTTGTTTTTAAATATTTCTTTTTCTGTTTTAAGCCAATGTTTTAGAAAATTAACCCTCCCGCCTAAACGGAAGGCAAAAGACCCAACCTATCGCTACAGCTATGTTGACTTCTTAAAAACCAAGCCTACATTTATTTAAAACAACAATATGAAGAATACAAAAAAATGCTCAGTCACTTAATTCAAAGAACCCTTCAGCCTTCGCTACATAACTGATGCTAAAAAAACGAAAACAAGAAAAAATTATTGCAAATTTACAGCACCCATATTCCATACACAATACATAAACATGTGATGTATGATGGTGCGGTATCTTCCTCGTTCTGCTGTGCTGATTCATAAAAAGAAGCAGAAAATGCGAATGAAGGAATTTTACATGGAAATCCTTTCATCTAAATGACAAAGATTCATGGACTTGATGGGATTTTCTCTTACATTTGGAATTACAGAGCTCGTTAGTCGATGCTAGGAAACTTTAATTGGTTGATTTATGGCTCTGATGAGATTTTCCAGATTCCCAGAAACAAAAAAAAAGAGAAACAATAAATTCAAAATGTCGTATTAAATTAAAATCTGTGTGCATATATTCTTTAAATTAATGTGAATTTTAATCAATGTAGATTATTGTTGCTATGGAAGGATATTTATATCGAATTATGTGTACAAAATTTGTTATAAATATTAGCGACACAGGTCTCAAAAATGTCAGCTCAACTTTTCAATGTAGCCCCATTCTAATATTATTGGCACTATTTTTAGTGTCAGATCTATAGGCCTACTGGGATAAGCGTTAGTTAATTTTGATTTTATACTTGAAAAGGGATAACCAGCAGGAAATTTGTTAAAATTTTGTAATCACCATATTTTTTTATTTTTTTTTTATTTTCTTACACTGCGTTTCACTTGCTTGAGGACGCTATTTTTGTAATCGCGATGTAGGGCTGCAGATATTTTTTATTACAGAAATGTTTAATACCTGTGAGTAACATATATATATATATGTGAGTAGGTACATATTTTCAAAAACAAAAAAAAATAAAGGCTTTTGTTAATAATAAATCCCAAAAAAGGGCAGGTATAAAAAATTGCAATCAATCGATTACTATCAAAAAAAATTATTTTCGCTCACCAATTTGGAAAAAAATGGTATTTTGCATTTGAAAAGCCGTGTACCTGTACCTATTCTATTGAAAAGGATTGTATTTAAGTATTTTTAAAAACAATTGGGGTCTAAAAATACGTTAACAGAAGAAAAAAATTGATTTGACCGACTGAGAAAAAACAAGAAAACTAAAAACAAGTTATACAGTTATAAGGAACTGTCTTGTACAGGCGCGGATCCAGGATTTCGCTCAAGGGAGGGGGGGCAATTTTCGTGTAACTTTGCCTATACCTTTAAAAAAAATCGCCCATCGCCTTTTTAATGATTATCTGTACGTCTTTCTTAAAAATATTAAATATAAACTCAAAATCATATATAAAAAGAACAATTTTTTTTTATTTCATTGAAGTTAGCCTCTTTAAATATTGCTCTGTATGCTTAGTTTAAAGCATTAAATAGGAACTATTATGTATTAAAAAAAACAATACAAAAATTAATTTAAATAGAGCAATGTAAATATGGATTTTATGTACAAGATATGTAGTTCTTTAATAATAAAATCTAATTTTTTGGTGGGACCGGTTTTTGAAAACCTCGTTATTACTTTTTCAACATTGATCGGGATTTGTATGTGGATGTGCATAAGTGCCAGACCGCGGAGGCGGTTTTCACCCGTTGTTGATCTTAAATATGTTTTAAGGCGCCGCAATGAAGAAAAAAACCTCTCTGCCGAAGAATTTGTTACCGGAAGTGTTGCAATGATACGAAGAAAACTATGTATTATTACAAAAACATCACTTTTGCTCTATAAGTTTGCATTCTTTTTTTTTTATCACAGCTTGCATAAACTCATAGTTTGATCAACTTGCACTTCCTTCCTCCGCCCGTCCCAGCAGTCCACTTATAGATTTCTCATTCTACAATTTTGCTCAGAGCATAATAACACATCAATTCACAATATATGTAAGTTTATCAAAAAATAATTGTCAAAGATATGCTCAAGAATAATTTGCCGTGCATTTATTTCGCCCGCTAAATTTTGACCGACAATGGATGTACCTACAGTTCGAACCAAAAATTTGTTTTTTTTAGATGGAGTTGCGTACTAAAATGATTAGTTAACTTTTAAAATTTTTGAGAGAATTTTGTATGGGCTTATTGTAAAATAAATTAAGTGTATTTTTATCTCGTTAAAAAATATTCCTACTACTAGGTACACGACGAATTTTCGGTCGATATTTTATTTAAATTAAATGAGTGCGACCTGGAGAAACATATCTTACCTCAACTCATTCATTTAATTTCAAAAGCAATCAAGAATCAAAAATCGGCGTGTAAGTGTAACAGACTACGAATGTAATACTACATTTTCACTACGCCAAGTTAGGCAATTTCGTTTAAAATTTCCAAATTTGATCTGAGTTCACCATTTAAAATTTCACAATACAAATACATATTTTGTAATGACAAAAATTTCATACAAATTTGCCGAAAATATGTGAAGATTTTACAAACGCGCTCAATTGGAATCCATTTTAAAATCTTTGTAAATCTTTTGTATGAACATAGAAAGAGAAAAAGTATTTAACTGCCAAAGCCAATTCAAAATGAAATGAGCTATACAAAAAAGTTAAGAAATTTGAGACGAAAATACTTTCGTGCTATTTGCGAAATAACCTCATTTTTGGCTCAAAGGAAGAGTAAAATAAACAACTACTGAGTCGAATGAACCTTTATCAGCTGAACCAGTGAACGCGCTCTTCGTTTCAATTCCTGAATGTTTCATTTTTTTTTTGTTTCGGTGGGCCTCACCAACACCAACAGCATAAAACAATCTCAAATCTCAGTTTCAGTTGCCTGAACAAAAAATCTTCAGTTTGGCTGTAAAAATACTGAGAAAAACAAATTGTTGGATTCGCTTGACAAAGTTGTTAAATTATGTGAACGTTCACCAAGTCGGACCGCAAGGAGTTCTAAAAATTCGCACTTACCATTATAGCTATTGGCTTTTGCATTATGGGAATGGGATTTATCGGTTACTTTGTAAAAGTATTCCCCATCCCAATCAACAACATTATTGTTGGATCGGAAATGTTGAACATGTGCAAACAAAATCCTTTCGTAATGCGTTTTAATCATAGTTTTTTTACATTTTTATTTCGTTAACATTAACATTTTTTGGTTAGAATAGGTAACTGTAATAATCTTCAAATATATGAAATACGTCCGGTTAGATTAAATAATATTTATTGTTTTATAGATCTTTACAGAATGATAGCTGAATCAAAACTAAACAAATATTAGGTCCGTTCCTTTACTTTAAATTTCTGTGATTTTCTGTGCATTTGTGTGATGTTCAGTCCAAAGCCGTTCGTAATTTGACAGTTTTTTTACAAAAAACAACGCTCACGAGAGCGTAAATAATTTCCCCTATCTGTGATTTTTAGTCCGAGAAATTTCTTCGGACTGAAAATCACAGCACAGCAAAATGTCAATTTGAGAGCAAAAGAATGAAAGCCAAACATCGTGCCGTCCAGCACATTAGGTAATACGGAATTTGGTTGAATTTGCGTTCCCGTACTTTGGCACAGTTATGATATTTTTTAGAATATATCAACGTTGCTCTCCAAGATCTGACAGTTTGTGATTTTCTGTGCACAAAGTAAAGGATCGGACCTATTTATTATAAACTTCTAAAATTGTTCTCAAAACATAAATTGATTATTATAGAAATTCTAAGTATATTTCTATTATACAGATCTCCACATTCCTTCGATGTTTTTAATCTTCAGTCGTAAACCTGGATTTCCTGTATCAGTTCTTCCATCAGAAGTTATGGAAGACGAAGATTCTGGAATAGAGTAAGACTCACTCTCGCCTTCTTTTTCAGCCTGTAGTACTTGAGTTTCACTTTGAATTTTCTTGACGTGGTTTATGTTTCGCCTACACATCTTTCCATTCTCAGCTTGTACCAGCACCTCATTCGGTTGTATTTCAACTACCTCATATTCAGTAGAGTCAAAAGCCTGTGGTGCCATGAGGAGTAACATTATACATGTGTGAATTTTTGAATTGCTTTTTTGTAGTCGGTATTGCCTGCATGTGCTATTTGAAGTCGCTTCAATATTGACCTATTCATATTTTCGACTTCGTCGTTTGCTTGTGGCCAATAAGGTGGTGAAGTTATAAGTATGATGTTTTTATCTTCACAGTACTCTTTGAATTTTATGCTAACAAATTGACGGCCATTGTCAACTTTAATTGATTTTGGATACCCAAGTCTGCAAAAGATTTCTTCCAAAGGCTTCATTATCTCTGAAGAAGTTATTTTTCTAATGAATTTGGTTTCCTGATATCGAGAATAATAGTCAATTATGAAAAAAATAAAATCATGATTTAGCAATGAACCTAGGAAATCCATCGCTAAACATTGCCAAGGCCCATCTGGAAATACATGTCGTTTCATCGGTACAGGGCGTTCAGGATGAGAAACTAATAAGCATTCCCGACATTTCTTTACGAAATTCTCGATCTCTCTATCCATTGCTGGCCACCAAACCTTTACACGAAGTCTTCTTTTCATTACAGGCTCACCTGGGTGACCCTCATGTGCCAAGGCTAATACTTTGGACCGTAAAGCATTAGGAATAACTATCCGGGTACCGCGGAGTAATATGCTACCCAAAGTACAAAGTTCCATCCGATATGGAAAGTACCTATTCTTACTTGTTGGTTTCAGTCACTATTCTTCGTATCTTCAACCGCCTCCATCAGTTCCTCATCAAGGTTGGCATTTTGAGCAATTTCACTTATCGTGAGTGCACGGGGTACCATTTGCTCAATTACTGCACCGACAGTTTGTTCACAATTCCTATCGAAAGCATTATCATCCTGAACTTTACAAAGCCGAGACAAAAAATCTGCTGTATTAAATTTGCCTGCTTGGTAAGTAACTTTAAATTTAAACGATTGCAAGCGAAGAACCCATCTCTCAATCCTCGCTGGTGGTTTTGATGTTGGCTTGAATATTGCTTCCAGTGGCTCGTGCTCAGTAACTAATTCAAACTCGATTCCAGCCAGGTAGTAATAAAACCGTTCCGTTGCCCAAACCAAAACTATACTTTCTTTCTCAGTTTGTGAGTATCTTCTTTTAACTGCGGAAAGACTCTTACTTGCAAAGTAAATCACTTGTGGGACATCTTTATCAAACTGAAGAAGAACTGTTCCTAAGGCAACGGGGCTTGCATCAGCTACGAGGCGAGTACGGTTCTTATGGTTAAAGTATGATAACGTTGGTATGTTAACAAGTGCATTTTTCAACCTCTGAAACCGTTCTTCTTGTTCTTTTTCCCACACAAACTTCACATCTTTTTTTATTAAGCTCCAGAGTGGTTCAGTTACGTCAGATAGATCAGGAATAAACTTTCCTAAGTAAGTAACTAGCCCCAAAAAACTTCTTGTTTGCTCCTTTGTGTTCGGTAGTCGAAACTCTAAAACAGTTCTTACTCTTTCGGGATCTGCAGAAAATCCTGCAGTTGATAAAACGTGACCCAAAAATTTTAGTTCCGATACTTTCCTGGTACATTTATCTTCATTCAGGGTTACGTTCCTGTTATGGAAAATCATAAGAATGTTTTCTAGTTCTGTATCATGTTCTATCTCGGCTGAACCAAAAATGATAATATCATCAAGATAATTTAGGGTGTTTTAGCAAGAAGCTAGAATGTTTTCAATTATCTTTTGAAATATTTCTAGAGCTGAATTTACTCCGAACAACAGTCGTTTGTACCTAAATAGACCTTTATGGGTTATGAATGTTGTTATCTCACGACTTTCTTCATCCAACTCCAGTTGGTGGTATGCATTTTTAAGATCCAGTCGAGAAAAATATTTGGCACCCTTCAGTTTAGTTAAAAATGAATCAAAAGTTGGAAGAGGAAAATTTTCTCTCAAAATTGCAGAATTTGCTCTGCGCATATCGATGCACAATCGAATATCTCCACATTCCTTATAAACAATCACAATAGGAGATATCCAAGAGCTCGGTCCATATACAGGTTCAATAATATCTTGACTAATTGCTTCATTTAATTTTGCTTCTACTTTTTCTTCTAATGCAGATGGTATGCGGCGCAAAGGTTGTTGTACTGGTCTAACGGATTTATCAATAGACAAATGTATTTGTATACCCTTAATTGTGGGAAAAGATTGTGAATTTTCAAGTTGGTATACAGTTAGTCCCAATTTAAGAACTTTCAGTCTGCAGGCTGTTTCATGACCTAATAATGATTGTCTACCATTTTTAATTACGTAAAACGATGCAATAAGTTCCGTTTTTTTATCAACGCTTATGGGTGCCTCAAATACGAATTTTACCTCCAAATTTTCATTTCCGGCGTATGCTCGAAATTGATTTTCTATTTCCGTTTGAACATTTCCCAGTATAATAGCGGTTTGACAAAGCTGATCCCAATCTGACTCCAATCAAATTAAACCTTGAGCCGCAGTCAATGAGCATTAACAACTTAACACTCCCAATGAAACATTTGATAAACTCATTCATGTGTTCGTCTGTTTTATTTGTTACTTGAAAACAATCATATGGGCTCGATCGTTGTGCATTTAATTCCTGGCAACTCGAATTTCCTTCTTCTACAAACCAGACTTTTGATGGTTCAAATCGACGACGCTTACTAAAATTTGAATTTTCTAAAAAGGGATTCTTCCTTTTTTTATTCTTCGTTTGGCACTTTCTTGCAAAATGGCCTATAGCCCCACATCTATTGCATTTCAAATTTCTTGCTGGACAAAATTTGCTTTCCCCAGCATGATCTAATCTACCACACCTATAACATTTTCTTTTCTTTTCGGAAGTCTTTTCTGTAGACGAAATCCTACTCACGCTAATTGAAGATGAGGTTGAAGGAATCATTGCTTGTGTCTGGAACTTTATTTGTTCATGAACTTGACACATGTCAACAATGTCTGCCAATAAATACTCCTTTTCCAGAAGACGTTTTTTTAGTTCACCAGGTGCCCACACATCGATAAGCTTGTCCTTAATATTAATATCTAAAACCTCCTGTTGATTTGTACCAAATGAGCATTTAGTGGTCTCGTTCCTTATACGGATTAAAAATTTGTTGAAGCTTTCGCCCTCTTCCGGTTAAAGAGCTCTAAATAGATGCCTCTCGAAAGTTGAATTTCGTTTTGGAGAAAAGTATCCATTTAATTTCGAAACCAAATCACTTAACACATCTGCACCAGTTGGACAATCAAACGCACCAGGAATATTAAAGATTACCTCCTGTAACTGTGGCCCTCCGAGATGAAGAAGCTCGTTTTTCTTTTTAACAGCGCTCTTTATTTCTTCGGATTCTAAATACAACGAAAAGGACCTGAACCATTTCTCCCATTCCAGACGGACTAATGACTTATCAATCGTGTCACAGAGAAATGGTTTAATGACCGCATCTGCAATTTCAATGCTTGATTAGCGTATATATGCTCTTTCTTTCTTTTTTTTTTTGAGTTTCTAGAAAAATCCAAAATAATCATACCATACTTTGTCATATACACATACCGCATAATACCCTTTTCTTTTTTTTTTAAACTTGTAATAATACTTTACTTAACTTTACTTTATGTTCTTTTAAATTTTAAGTACTCTTTTGAAAATCTAAATTAAGTTTGTCATATCAATCTAAATTATTATATTATTAATAGTTGATTTTCAGCTATATAAAATAAATATAAGTTGTTTGTAAAAACTGTTAACAACTTCAGAAGTGGGATACTCTGAAAATGTCTGACGCATTTAAAATGAATAAAGAAGAACTTATCACAGCTCTTACAAATTTTGGAGTTGAATTTCCAACTACTGCAACGATTCAACAATTAAGAAGTTTATACGCAGAGCATTTGCGGAGTGCTGAAATGCAAGCACCTTCTAATGCAATTGATGAGGAGGAGGCTGCTATTGACGCTGAGCTGCGTTTGTTGGAGAAACGCAAAAGATTGGTGCAGTTAAGAAAAGAATTAGCTGAGGAAATTACGAACACTGGTAAAAAAGTGGATTTCAATGAAATAAGGGATTCTGTATTCCGTTTTCCAGTTCCGAAGAATATGATGCATATAAATGGATTGTTGATTTTGAGCGTATATACGATTCCGTAGATTCTGATGAAATATGTCGTCTGAAGAGCATTCGTCGATTAATGTAACCTGAATCCTAAGGTGAAATATTTTTACGAGTTGATAATTCCCAAACATATCATGAGTTCCGTTCAAATTTGTTGGCAAATTTTGGACACAATTTTTCCATTTCCGAAGTTATTGATCGCTTGAAGAAAACTACATTTGCTTCTGTAAAGACAAGTGTGATGGGTTACATTCTTAAGATGCAGGAATTGGCTTCACGTGCAAGTATAAGTGAAATGCAGGCGGTGCAATTCATTATTGATGGTTTTCGAGATCGTTCTACTAATATTTCTATTCTCTATCCTGCTCAAAGTCTTGCACATCTTAAGCAGTTAGCACATATATACGCCCAACTAAGAAAAGAACATATTTTAGACAGAGGTTCAAATTGTATTAACAAGTCAAGAATCAGTAGTTTTGAAACATCCTTGGATTCTGAACGTTCGTCGAAGGCAACTTCTGCTTCCGATTCAGCTTTACGATGTTATAATTGTTCTGGAATTGGTCATTTCTCAGCTTCTTGTACTGAGCCAAAAAGAAATAGAGGATCCTGTTTCCGTTGTGGATCATCGCAACATGTCTTACGAAATTGTTCAAAACCGCCACCAAGAAACTCAAATCAAATAGCTCTTGTTGATGAATTTCGTGATGCAACTAATGTTACATTGAAAGATGTCCAAGCTAATGATATGAATCAAGATTTTTCTGAAATGTACGAACTTAATAAGGTATGTGTCACTTTTATTGTTGAAGGTTCTATGAGCGTAAGCAACATTTTTGTTTCTCTTTTTGACACTGGAAGTCCGGTTAATCTTATGAAAATTTCTTCCGTTCCAAAACAATTACTTTCCAGTCAAATTTATGATACGGAATACAGAGGATTGGGCCAATTCAAACTATGTACTTATGGTTTAATTCCTGTTCAAATTAACTTCCGAGGTCAAACTAAAATGATTGATGTTTATGTAGTTCCAAACCATTGTATGGATTTTCCGTTATTGTTGGGACGTAGTGCCTTACGTTCATTCAATATTAAGTTATGTACTAAATCAAATGCAATTGTTAAACCAAACATTGAAATTCATTCTGAATTAAATAAAATTAAAATTTCCAACGAAGTGTTGCATTACGTATATAGTTCCTTGAACGATAAAAATAAGGATTTATTTGGTTCTTGCAGTCTCAGTCAGATGCCGCCAAGCGTTAATTTAACCACTAATGTAAAAGCTGTTCCTTACTCAAACTCATCTTGTAATTTTATCGATCATTTTGAATTGAGTAAAATTTCTAATGATTTTCCTTCGGATATATTGAACATTATGATAAATGAATCGCCTTCTGAAGAACATAACATTAACACTAAGCTTGATGTCTTAAATATTAAAGCCATAAAAAAAAATCAATCTAGAAAACTATTCTGATTTAAATAAAATTCCAGAGGTCAAACATGACTACTCCATGAAACTAAAACTAACGTCCGATATTCCGATAAGTTATTCTCCAAGAAGGCTTTCATTTGCTGATAAGCAAATTGTGAATAAAAGTATTGATGAAATGCTTGCTAGAGGAATAATACGCCCAAGTAACTCTCCATATTCTTTTCCTTTGGTTATAGTTCCAAAGAAAAACGGTGAAAGGCGATTATGTGTTGATTATAGACCTCTCAATAAATTAACTGTTCGGGATAGTTTTCCGTTACCTCTTATTGATGATTGCATTGAACGTCTTGAAGGAAAACAATACTTTACAACGTTAGGCAATCTTACGGTAGCAACCATCAGATGGTGGTCCCGGGCCATTCCCATGTCAGCACCTCTTCTGTTACGGACGTCCTGGAGACTGCTTCTAAAACGCCGGCTGATCGCGAAGTGGTCAATTTGGTTGGAAGTTGCTTGTCTGTCAGTCGACACCCAACTGACTTTGTGGCACGTCTTATGCTCGAACATGGTCCCTCCAATAACAAGGCCGTTGGCGTTGCAGAAATCGACAAATCGTTCGCCATTGTCGTTTCGGTTACCAACACCATGTTTTCCCATGACATGCCTTAGCCCAGAGTTGTCATTGCCAACCTTGGCATTTAAGTCTCCCATCACCATAACTATATCACCTCGTGGAACGCTATCATAAGCAGCACTCAGCCGGTTATAAAAGGCCTCCTTCTCCTCGTCAGAAGAGAGCAAAGTTGGGGCGTAACACTGTATGATGGTGACGCGACGTACTCTAGTCCGGAACCTGGCTTTCAAGATCCTGTCACCTAAATGCTCCCAGGAAATTAGGCTTTTGAGAGCTGTTTTGGAAAGCAGCAATCCAACGCCAGATTCCCGAGCGCTTCCAGGTGTTTTTCCGGAATAGAATAGTACAGTGTTACGGGTTGGTGACTTGAACTTCCCCGAACCCAGCCATCTAACTTCACTTATCCCTAACATGTCCATCCTATACCGCATGAATTCCTTCTCTAGTTGCAGGAATCTGGCATTCTGAGGACCTTCTTTTCCGTTGTCAAGAAGCGTCTTCACATTCCAGAAACCAATCTTTGTCCGGGTACAATAGCCAAAAGTCGTCAACGAGTTATCATTAATTATCCGAGTCGTAGTGTTGGTTTCGGTAGCGGGTTGATTTCAGTTACGGAGAATGCTAACCTCCTTAACCTATCCTAGAAAGCTAGGCCTTTTCGCACTTGTAATTTTGGCCTATTTATGTATATTGGGATACATAAATAGTTGCCCGGGGACCACCACGAGGAGGTAAAATAAGCACTTCATTGTGACTGATTGTTGCGCTACTGGCCCAGACCAAGTTCTGAGCAATCAATAGTTTCCCGATCAGGCACGATGCAGGTCGCCCAATTTAAATTTCAAAAAGTTGGTTTCCAGTTGGTTTCATCCAGTTGGTTATTTCTCAAAACGAACTACTGCGTCTGAGTCTAAGTACCACAGCTATGAGTTAGAGACGTTAGCTATTGTTTATTCTTTACAAAAATTCCACACTCAACTGGATGGCATTCTGTTTTGTTTATAACAGATTGTAATTCTTTGGCACAAACCTTGGAAAAGCAGGGAACGAATGTACGAATTGCTCGTTGGGCGCTTATGTTAGAGAAATATAATTATACTATAAAGCACCGTAGTGGCTCTTTGATGACTCATGTTGACGCTTTAAGTCGTTATCACCCGATTTCTGAAGACAAAGTTTTTGCTTCTGATTATACTATTGCTTTAATTAACTCCGAAGACATTGATCAACAATTGCAGGCTTTACAAAATCGAGATATAAATATTATTAAGCTACGGGATGAGTTGGAGTCCAAACCCGTCGCAAAGTACGCTTTAAAAAATGGATTAGTTTATCGCAGACTAGATGAAGAAAAATTACTTCTTTACGTTACAAAAGAATTGGAAAATAGCATTATACGTGCCGCACATGAAAAGATTTGCCACATGGGTACCGATAAGTGTATTGATCAAATTAAGAGGAACTATTGGTTTCCTAACATGAAAAGAAAAGTAGACAATTTTATTCAAAACTGCCTTAAGTGTATCATAAATTCCGTTCCGACTTCTTGTAGAAATCGAGCACTTTATAATATTCCGAAAAAAACGATTCCTTTCGATACGATACATGTGGACCATTTTGGGCCTCTTCCGTCGATTCTTTCAAAACGAAAGCATATATTTGCTATAGTCGATGCGTTTACTAAACATGTTTAGTTGTATGCGGTAAACTGAACTAGCGCCAAGGAGGTGTGTGCTTGTCCTACCAAATATTTTGAGGATTATAGTCGACCACGAAGAATAATAAGTGATCGTGGTACATGTTTCACTTCCAACGAATTTTGTTTCTTTTTAAATGATAACAACATTGAACATGTAAAGACAGCTACGGCTTCCGCACAAGCTAATGGCCAAATTGAGGGAGTCAAGCGAACGCTTAAATCAATGCTCGCAAAAATTTGTGAACCAATTCAGCATTCCGATTGGTCAAGATAATTGTTAGAGTTATTATTATTTGGAGTTAATCAAAGAGGATTGCAAATAGATAAGCTTTCGGAATATCTGGACGATAAGAAATTTTGTGAACGTAATTTAAACCATTTACGGGAATGTGCTGCGGAGCATATAGAGTTTTTCTCAAAAGCGTAGTTCTGAATATCATGGTAAACATCATAAGAAACCAATTAAGTTTTCCGAGGGCGATTTTGTTTTGATACTAAACATTAATAGTACGATAGGGTCAAATAAGAAGTTTATACCAAAGTTTCGTGGACCCTATCGTATTCATAAAGTTCTTCCGAATGATTGATATGTTGTTAAGGATATAGAGAATTGTCAGCAAACCCAGATACCATATGATGGAATAATAGAGGCTTCCCGAATGCGCTTGTGGGCTGATTGGCGAGACCAGAGTATTAGTGAATCCGAATCTGAAGAGTGACACTTACTTTTATTAATTTTGACTTATTGTATTTTGTTTGTTCATTAATCATAAGTCCAAGTCGATCGAGTCGATCGATTGTCAGAGATGGCCGAGTTGTAATAATACTTTA
Organism: Melangyna quadrimaculata; assembly: GCA_949320155.1. Lineage (NCBI taxonomy): Eukaryota > Metazoa > Arthropoda > Insecta > Diptera > Syrphidae > Melangyna > Melangyna quadrimaculata. Next base: position 159,832,953 of record OX439484.1, on the reverse strand, counting down.
CTTAACTTTAATTTATGTTCTTTTAAATTGTAAGTACTCTTTTGAAATTCTAAATTAAGTTTGTCATATCAATCTAAATTATTATTTTATTAAATCATTTGTATTCGTACTGAATACATGATTTTCAGCTATATAAAATAAATACAAGTTGTTTGTAAAAACTGTTAACAAACTCTCGGTTTTTTATTTTGAAAACCTTTTTATTTCCTCTTGTATAATTTTTTTTACAAGGATTTCTCTCTTTCTCCTTTCACTAGAAAGAAAACAATACATTCATACATTATGTCTATATGTATGTACATGTATTTATCTTTTATACTATCTACATATGCATACAATTTTTTGCATTTAATTGGGCGAATTAAATTATCGGACATTTATTTTTATCTTTATGTTTATTAAACTATTTACCTCGTCGCCAATGTAATAATCTCCAAATATGTGAAATAAGTCCGATTAGATTAAATCATATTTATTGTTTTATAGATCTTTACAGAATGACAGATCAATCAAAACTAAACAAATATTTATTATAAACTTCTAAGATTGTTCTCAAAACATAAATTGATTATTATAGAAATTCAAAGTATATTTCTATTACACAGATCTCCACAGTAACTATGATATTTTGTTAGCTTTAAAAAATAATCTACTGTCATAAAAAAATCAAATACAAAAATGTACATATGTATTCAAACATTCTTTTTTCAGAAATATATTTGGAAACACATCCGGACTTTGATTTCTGTTTGGTTTAATAGAAATGTAGAATTGCCCAGGGGGCAATGCAGCTGCAGGCTAGCGAGAGTGCCAGTTCTGTTTTGTTATGTGTTTTTTTATGATCAGTTTGCGTAACGGAAATGCCATATTCAATAAATCTAGAACAACAATTATTGTAAAAAAAAAACACATATAAATTTATAGGTTAGGCGAACAACTGGTGGAAATTACTTTTCAGTTTTTTTTTTTTAATCTCAAAAAAATAGCCGTTACTCGAAAAGCGTTATGATTCAGTATGGGTATAAGTTAACAAAACTACTAAAAGGTCACGCATGAGCAAGCCATTCATTAGTTAAAGTTAGGACCGCAATAATAACCAAATGTTTTTCTGAAATATGTTAAAAAATATTAATATAAAATAAATGTTCTCATTAAAGCCACGTGTGGATCGCACATAACACGAGCAAGTGGGACATAGTCGTGTATTTTTAAATTGATTTAATTAAAAGCAATATCGTTTACAAAACAACTTGAATTATAAATGCCCTATTTTTTTTCCCTTAAAACTTAATTACATATTAAATTTAATACATTGAACCATAGAACGCTTCGAAGGTATGTATGTTCATTTGGGTATAATTTTAAATTTCCCAGTAAGACTTTTTCATTTCAGAGATAATATCACTAATTGGAAAAATGTTCAAATAATATTTAATAAGATAGTTAGTACTATATTGAAAGTTAAAAGCAATTTTTTTTACTGTCCCTCATAAGATAGAATAAAAAAAAAAGCAATCTCATTAAATGATAGTACGAGTATAATGTTTATGCTTTCATTTTGCTATTATTGTTTCTGACGCCCGCCGGTAAATATAAGAAAAGGAGATTAATTAGCTCCGCTTAGGATAAATAATTGCCATCCTTCCCAAAGAGACGATGATGATGACATAAATGAATATACAACTGCACCAGCAGCAGGTACTCATATATATAAATCTTTTCATCTTTTCTTGGCCCTCTTTCTACCTTGTTTAAGCTCGTGTCTATAATGAAGAAGGCTTCGCCATCATCGTCGTCGCCTGTAAGTCTACCTTTGTACAGTTAACCTTTTTTTTGTTCTTTGTTTAATTCGTTTTCAAAGAAAAAGGATTAACCTCATTTTCCAACTAGTATACTACTTTCAACACTAGCATACCCCCCACCACCCCCTCGCCCACTATATGTATATATACATCATCATAAACTTTCATCTACAACATTAACGAGGACGGACATTTTCTGTGAATTGACATCCTTAGCTCAATGCCCTCAACTGCGACACCGAGACTTTACTCGTATACACTCTACGATGTGATGTGTCATGGGACTGGGAAATCTAAACACGATGCTTCCTTCTTCTTCTACAATAATTTTGCTCACAGCCATTAAAGTTCAGTTCAATTTCAATTTCAATGAATGCACAAAGGTATAGGGGAGCAGGAGGTGAGGTTGTGTGGATTTTCTTTAATTAACGTGTAATAAATGCAGTCTCATTTCATATTTACTGCGCATACTAGCGAATGAATGAAAAACTGAATGAACGAAAAAATATTAAATTGAAATGCTTTTGCCCCATTTCCCATCCCCCAAAAACACACACAGCCAGGAAACAGCAAACAGTACCTCTATATACCTACCATCAGAAACGTGACTAGGAACAGAGGGGGTGGGGTGGTGGGGTATTGGAAAAAAAGGACATCATGACGATGACGACCGACGACGATGCCGACGGTAAATTGGATGGTGATAGTGATGGTGATGGTAATGGTTGACGGTGGAATGCAATGGATTTCAGGAATAATTGTCCATTCATGGATTCGATTGAAATTTGAAATTGCTGCTCAGTGTAGCGTGCCTTGGTCGAAACCTCACTGGCCAATTTAATTAAACTCTTCAAAATAATCACCGCTGCCACGATTACACCCGCCATCATTTATAATTGAAAACATTAATTCGTATCTAGAATTGGATAGCTGGGATACCTTATCTAGGTATATCTACATAGCTAAAGCTGCCGCCCCAATAGTGAAACAGTATAGTCTCTCGTTGCTAACCACTATACCACTCGCACCCGCACCTGTACCCGCAAAACTAATTATTATGCTTAGCTGCCAAATAAATTATTGTTATTATTTTAACTGGACCTGATTAATCATTCGGACCCAATCAAGCAATCAAAATCTACTCCCCCGCGTCGCGACGTTTTTGAACGCCGCCGATTAAAATGTGTTCGATTTAATGCGTCGAATTGGTTGTTTTTGGGAATTATGCGATGTCCGTGCCTGATGTCGCATCCCTAAGTAGCATCGGGATCGGCTAAAATGGGGGTAGTTACCTAGCAAACAGAACACAAACTGGATAAATTATGGGTGTCGGGAGCCGGGTTCTTTGTGCAAACACAGCACAGAAGTGGTTGGGCCAGCAAACATTTCGGTCAATACAAATAACTCCCACCCAGTGAGGTTGGGGGTGATTTGATGAGTAAGAGGGAGGATTGGTAATTCTGAAAATTCAATTACTGCCCCGGAATTATTTGGCTGAAAAACATGCATTCGAAATGGTCAACACTTCAGCGTGTAAACACCTAATAAAAATACAATAAGTCGAAGCGTTGACAGTGTAATTACTTCACAGTTCGTAAACCAAACTTTGCATACACCTACAACACTACACAGTCATTCTCCAATCCTTCCTGATCCTGACATAGTAAGCTGACGATACAACTACACTACAAATACTGTTTCAAAATTTCACTATGTGAATGTGAGCCAATGCCAATGGAAATGGAGTTTGGTTCGGATGTGCCAACAAACGTATAACAACGTTTTTCATGCGGGATTGAACAAAACAGCCAGGAAGGACAGATCTACAGAGAAAGAGAGACAGAGAGAGAGAGGGAGAAAAAGAGAAGCATTTTTAACATGCATACAGGACATATGTATTTTCAAAGTTGAAGTTCGTTCGAGAACATCCGTTCGCCATTATTTTTTTTTTATTATATTTTTTTGTGTAATTTCCATGTTGAAGTGGAGAGTAAGCAGCAGAAGCAGGAGCAACAGTGGGAAGTAGAGCAATTTCCAGTTAAAGTATACAACATGAAAAGAGGACAATAATTATTATTAAATTCACAGGACATATAAATGGGAAAATTTCGGATCAGATAAAAGATTAAAATATCTTAATTGGATGAGCTTTATTTTAATGATAATTATTATTCTGTCTTTTCTCATATAAATGCGTAATTGAGAAATTGTTTGCAATATTAAAACGCTTTTGTTTTGAGTTTTTTTTTTTTTTTTGTTGTATGTTTGTACATAACTAACTATAGTATACGAACACCAACCAACATCGAATTTATTGACTTTTTATTTATTTTATTTTTAAGGTAGATTTTTGTGCGTGATTATTGTTTTTGAAGGACATTATCTCAATGTATTATAAAGTGCGTACACTTTTGGATGAATGCTTAAAAGTCCAGTATACGAAGTTGGAAATGAGACACTTTGGATTTGTATAATATTTCACTCTATAGTGATGTCCTCGTTGTAAAAATTATAGCGATACAGTTTTTAAAATCCTGTTCAATGACATGAAAATACAGTTATCAGAATAGCCCTTCAAGCACTTGTTTTTTGATTGAGTAATATTATGCACTATTGTAGTATTTACAATGCCGAAGGGTGAGAAGCTCATTTTGGAGTTGAGATCACTTGAAATGGAAATTGTATTTACCCACCCGGTTTCGGTCAAAGTATGAGGTTTATGATCAAAATTCCTAGGATAGAAGGTGAAGGGTGGCAAAATTTCTAGTGAAGCAAATTATTTTTGAAGGTTTTGAATGAACAACAACCACTTGTGTTGGCTACCACCGAGTATAACATTTGGCTGGAATTATTGCAATTTCATGGCTGCCACACCAATCATCAGATTCCTTTTAGCTTGGTCTAGGTTCGAATCCAGTTGACGGCAAAAACAATTTATAAATTAAAATTGGAACTATAGACTAAGCACCACTAAAATGATAACTCGTTGACGACTTTTGGCTATTGTACCCGGACAAAGATTGGTTTCTGGAATGTGAAGACGCTTCTTGACAATGGAAAAGAAGGTCCTCAGAATGCCAGATTCCTGCAACTAGAGAAGGAATTCATGCGGTATAGGATGGACATCTTAGGGATAAGTGAAGTTAGATGGCTGGGTTCGGGGAAGTTCAAGTCACCAACCCGTAACACTGTACTATTCTATTCCGGAAAAACACCTGGAAGCGCTCGGGAATCTGGCGTTGGATTGCTGCTTTCCAAAACAGCTCTCAAAAGCCTAATTTCCTGGGAGCCTTAAGGTGACAGGATCCTGAAAGCCAGGTTCCGGACTAGAGTACGTCGCGTCACCAGTCAGTTGGGTGTCGACTGACAGACAAGCAACTTCCAACCAAATTGACCACTTCGCGATCAGCCGGCGTTTTAGAAGCAGTCTCCAGGACGTCCGTAACAGAAGAGGTGCTGACATGGGAATGGCCCGGGACCACCATCTGATAATTGCTACCGTAAGATTGCGTACAGCTGCAGTTCGGAGATCCCAAGGAAACACTCGAATGCCCAAGTTTAGTACAGATAGACTAAAGGATCCTGCAGTGCGCCAACAACTAGGGGACCACCTTTCACAAGGATTGAACGCAATCAGCAGCACGGAAACCACATCCATCGAAAATCATTGGTGTGCTGTGAAAAATGTGTTCATATCCGGTGCTGAAAGTATAGTCGGCCGGACGCAAGGAAGAAATAGTGCTTGGCTTTCCGACGAAACTTGGGCAAGGATCGAAGAAAGGAAACACCTTAAAGCTCGCATCGCAGCTACCCCAGCAGCAGGGAGAAACGAGCTTGAGTCTACGTACCGCATGAAGATGAGGGAAGTTCACCGTAGTGTGCGACGTGATAAGCGTAACTACATCAACGCACTGGCTACAGAAGCAGAAGAAGCCGCTAGTAGGTGTGACAGTAGGACCGTCTACAGAATTACCAAAGAGCTCACTGGTGTCCAGAGCTCTAAACAACACCTGGTTAAAGACACAAACGGATCCCTGCTAATTTCGGATGAGGACCAGCTCATAAGGTGGAGGGAACACTTTTCTGCGGTTTTAAACCGGGTTTTCGCAAGTGAAGTGAACCCTATTCCCACTGAGCTACCCGAAGTAACAATTTCCCGAATACGCACCGTACCCCCCAGTAAAGAAGAAATTATCACCGCCATCAAAGCACTGAAGAACAACAAAGCGGTTGGACTTGACGGTATTCCTGCAGAGCTCTTAGGAGCAGCCCCAACGACATCGAGCGAGCTACTGCACCCACTTATTAAGAGAGCTTGGGAAGCAGAGAGCTTTCCTGAAGAGTGGAAAAAAGGAATGATTGTCAAGCTCCCAAAGAAAGGAGATCTCACACAGTGCGAAAACTGGAGAGGAATATGCGTTCTGCCTGCAGTAGCCAAGATAATAGCAAGGATAATATTGGACCGAATTAAAGACCACCTCGAAGACACACTCGACGCCAAACAAGCAGGTTTCCGCACTGGATCTTCCTGTGTTGATCACATCAACACCTTGAGGATCATCATCGAACAGTGCGTTGAATATCGATCACCACTTCACCTGCTGTTCATCGATTTTGAAAAGGCGTTCGACAGTGTCAATAGAGAATTTATTTGGCTTGCTTTGCACAGGAGGGGCATCCCAGATAAATTGATTGCTATTATCAAGGCTACATATGATGGATCCAGGTGTCACGTTTTGCACAAAGGTAGGCTGTTAGAGGAGTTTGAAATCCAAAGTGGAGTTAGGCAAGGCTGTATACTGTCACCAATACTGTTCCTGTTGGTGATAAGTGACGTACTGCACGCAGCTTTGTCAAATGGAAATGGAGGAATTCAGTGGACTCTGCAATCTCACCTCAAACATCTGGACTACGCGGACGACGTATGCTTACTCTCTCATAGGATCATGGATCTCCATCAAATGACAACAAGGGTGGAGAGAGAAGCAGAAATCGTAGGGCTTAAGATCAACTCGGCAAAAACTAAAAGGATCAGCCTTGGAACTTCCTCATCAATCCAAGTAAATATTTCTGGACAACCGGTAGAGATGGTAGAGGATTTCCAATATCTTGGGAGTATTATCTCTACGGGTGGCGGAACTGAACTGGACGTAAACAGCCGAATCAGAAAAGCAAAGGCTGCGTTCGGAATGCTGTCCAAAATATGGAAAAACAACTCTTTTAGCTTAAAGACCAAGCTACGACTGTTCCGCTCCAATGTTGAATCCGTTCTGCTTTACGGCTGCAGCACTTGGAAAGTCACTGAAATTGTCACTAGAAAGCTGCAAACCTTCGTTAATAGATGTCTACGAAACATCTTGAGGATTTTCTGGCCCAACCGTATCTCCAATGCCGAACTTCATGCGAGAACGGGTCAGGAGCCCATAGACTCCATTATACGAAGAAGAAAGTGGCAGTGGATTGGCCATACGCTTCGAAAAGGCGATCGGTGCATTGCATCTCAAGCAATGCAGTGGAACCCGCTCACACAGGAGGGAAGACAAGTGGGCCGGCCTAGAAGTACATGGCGAAGAACGGTCGAACAGGAATCGGCAGGACTGGGGAAAAGTTGGAGAGAGCTGAAATATATTTCAAGAAATCGTACACGATGGCGCGTAGGTGTAGTGGAGGCCCTATGTCCCGTAAGGGAAACATCACGGACGTAATAGGTCCGAGGACCTAAGTAAGTAAGTAAGTAAGAAAGCATCCAACGGTGACACGATGGTTGTTGAGCGCTGTGGTGATGTCATGCTGGAACTTCAGGAGCGGATGCAAAGTGGAGTGCTTTTCCCTAAAGCCAAACTGCATGTCCGGGATGATGGCGTTTTTGCTGCAAAACCTCTTTAGTCTCCGAAGTTATATTTCTTCCAGTATTTTACTTATCTTGAAGCGAAATTGGCCTCAAAAATTTGCAGTCTCGTCTCGGTCTCGTATCGGATCCGTATAATTCAGACTCGTCTCGGTCTCAGTCTCGCTTTTTTCGTGAGCAAATTTGAATTTGTAGTCGCGTCCCGGTCTCTTCTCCGAAAAATACGATTTTCGGACAACTTGTTGATTATTAGAACGAAATATTTTCGATACGTCAAAATATAATTTGTCCCCCATATAGTTTGAATATGTGCAGAAGAAAATTAATATGTAACTGAAATTGTATTTTTTAATTTATTAGACTCTCTGTAAATATCGGTCCAAATAAACAGTCTCTTCTCGGTCTCGTCTCGGATGCTTAAAACGCAGTCTCGTCTCATCTCGACTCGGTTCCGTCTTGAGAGACCGAGAGTATTCTCGTCTCGTGGCCAGCCCTACAAAAAAGTAAGGGGAACGAAAGTAATCTTACACTTTAAACCAAAATTTAACATTCCCAATAATTGCTTCCATTAGCTCATCATTTCGAAATTTAGACAGAAAAGTTTAAAAATACCATTTTTTACGATTATGTATTTCAGACTTTGTAAAAACAAGAACCAAGGATCCTGTTTTTACTAAGTAAATAGTAGAAAATTCGTTTTCAGAATGTTGAGTTTGGGATTAATTTCTCAAAACCTATCCATTAAAATAACTTTATTTAAAAAGTAAATCGAAGAATGGGTTTCTGAGTTTAAGTTAAGCTACAGGAGAATACTGTGGGCTTACCTTGAGTCATTTTTTTTAGATTATTGCCCCTCCCATCTTAAAGGGGCTATATAGACGCCCCTTCCGGTATGAATGTCCTATTATTTTGGCTCAACGCTCTAGTGCTTTAATGCATTTACGTCAACCATTCTTTATTTTCCATTATACTTACGGTGACCATCCATCCTGGGTTTCCCGAGAATGTCCCGTATTTCAATAGCCTGTCCCGGGTTTTTATTTAAGAAACCCGGGACGAACAAGTGTCCCGTATTTAGTTATTTGTCTTGTATTTTAATATTTTGATATTTTGTTTTTTGATAGTAAGACAAATGGTGACTGAACAAGTCGAAATAAAATTAATAAACCAAAAGAAATAAGGAAAATATCTTTTAATTTTATTTATCTTGTACGAATAATTAAATCAGTGGGAAAGATCTTTTAAAGAACTTGAAATATTCAGTTGAGTAATTCTTAGTAGAAATTCCTAGGCAGAAATAGAAGCATGTTTGGCTCTTGTGAATTAAAACCGAAGCGAAACAAGATAATTAATGACTCTTAGTTGTTTGTTTGCTTAAATTTTTTTCTTAAGCTTAGAAACTATAAGAAAATGGACTGAAAACAAAGAGACAGTAGGTTACAAATGGGTTAATATTTTTACGTATTTCTCAGAAAGAAAAAAAAACATTTGTTTTCCAAACCGTTTACAAATAATTGTCGAGTTCAGTTTGTGTTTGCCAGGTTCCAGGCGCGAACGCAGGGGGGGTTTTGGGGGTTCAACCCAAAATCAACCCAAAATCATATTTGATATCTACAGTCAATGCCCTTTCAAACCATATATGTTTTTGTCTTATCGACTCTGGGTTTTTTTTGGGCACTCTCCTTAAAAAAAAATCAAACTTTTTTTTCCAAATTTTAAGTTAGTAATTACTATTTCTAGTTTTTAGTGTTCAAATCATTGTTAAGTCAAACACTGAAAACTAGATTTCTAAATGAAACCAGATTTTCATAAAAGGAAGAAGAATCCGATTAAATGATCATGCAATCGGTGAATTATCAAAATTTAAGTTATCTATTTCTTTTGTTGTTGAAATTGGGCCACTCACTGAGCGACAAGCGACGCGCGACAGAGCGACAAGTTCAAGCAAAGCAATAACAATAAATTGCCGTTTCCAAGTAACATTCTCAAACTTTGTTTACTTTTGAGAAAATTGAGTACATACATTATCTCGTCGGTCGTTCAGGATTTAAATTCAATAAATAAATAAAAAGAACAGAATTGAAAGCAGAGCTATAGGAATTACGATCTATCTCCACAATAATTATTGTTATTATTTTGCTTGAAATTATCGCTCGTCGCTTCTCGCTCAGTGCGTTGCCGAAGCCTCATAGTTTTATGTGTAAGTTGGTTCCTTTATTTTTTGGCACAGTTGAAAGCTTAGCGATTGGATGTGTTTTGGTGCGGCTCCTAATTGTATATTGTTGAAGACTGATAAAGAAGCTTATTCAGGCGTTAATTTGAAATATAAAGTGATTCGGTAGCGATTATTTATATTGTGAACTGGTTTACTGGCCTTAAATTTGGTGATTTACGCATTAAAAAGGAATATTCATTCGTAATTTCTTTTCCTGTTTTACTAATTGGCATTTGAGTGATTTCATTGGCTTGTGCACATCGATCGGAGTTCACCTTTTCTCTGAGAAAGTGCAGTATACACAACACACGCTCAGAAGCTAAAGCGGGACTGAACACAATACGGATTGCCAATTGATTGTGAACGTGAGTACACACCACTTTAAGTACAAAATTATACACACTACCCCCACATAATAAGCGTAGTAGTATTTGTTAACATCACAACAAAACCTGCCAGAACCCACCTCATAAAAGTTTAATAAATAAAAGCTCATCTGATCAGTTTTGGTTCCGAAGACAACAACCCATTCCTTTTTCACCATTTCACTGAAAGCTTGTTAGCAAAAACGACAACCCAACTCTTGTTCCTAACAGTGGTTCAACGAATGGAAAATACAAAACCAAAAAGATCTTTAAAAGAAACTTCACCAGATTTTGATAAATTTGTAAATTATAAAAAAACTTGCACTATGGGTGAAAATTCAATGACAAGTCTTATAAACATTTTAATGCCAAAAATGAATGAATTATTTGACTCAAAACTTGCCAACATAGCAACAAAAGACGACATTAATACCATTAAAAATGATATAATCGCTCTACAAGTTGAAAACGAAACACTTAAAACCGAAATCACAAAGCTAAAAGAAAATGAAAATTCGCTAAACCGAAAAATTGAAGATTTTGAGAAATTTACTAAAAGACTAAATATTGTTGTAAATGGGCGACCAACACCCAAGAGGCAAAACAGCAATTTGATCAAATATGCAGTTCAACCCTTAATGTATCCGTTGTAACAACCAACACAAGAAAAATCGGCCTATCTAACAAGAATCCATCTGCATTTGTTTTCGAACTTGGAAATGTAAACGAGGTTAACTCAGTATTATCGGCAACACAGAAATTGAGAAACTCTAGGATATTTATCAACAGAGACCTGTCATATAATGAAAGAAGAGAGAAGTACCACCTCCGACAAATTAAAAAATGCTTAATACAAACAAATGCCAACCTTAAAGTCGAGATCAAGCGGTAGGCCATTGAAGTGAATGGTCACCGTTACAAATGCAGCCCTGAAGGAATCATCACAGCATTCACAGATGTAGATAAGGAATATATTGTTAGTTTATTAAGCAAAACAAAATGTAACTATACCGCTATCGTAAATGATCCCAACAAAAATATTCCAAGTTCAAGCAACTTTCCAAACCACGCTTAACAATTAGGTGCCTGTCAGGTTTTATCTTTCAATATTGCTGGTCTTGGAAATAAAACCCTATTTTGTAATTTTTTTAAATACATTAATAGCTTTGAAATATTTTTTTTATATGAAACTTTTGTAACAACTGAAAATAGTATAAGATATGAAAAATTCTTCCCGGGATACAAACTCGAATGGATTCCTGCGACAAGAACACAACAACAAACACGAGGAAGAGCAAGTGGCGGCTGTTTATACGGGTATAAAAAAAGCTTAGAACGAGTTTATCAACTCACCTTTGTCAAGCACTGTGACACCGTTTTTCTTAGAGGACATTTTGGAGGAGCTTTTCTTAACCTTGTTCCTGCTTACATAAACTGCAACCATTGGAAAAGCGACTTTGAAAAACTTATTACATTTTTTGATGAAACAGATCAGAATAATTTCATATTAGTAGGCGATTTGAACGTAAGAACTGGCACGAAAGGAAGTGTAGATGTCCAGCTTGGGAATAAAAATCTAGTTCCTACAATCAGAACCTCAAAGGATAATTGTTGTGACCGAAACTCGAATGCGTTCACTGAGTTCTTAGAAGAGATTGGAGCGTTTATTTTGAACGGAAGGGGATATGGAGACAGAACTGGTGAATTTACATTTGTGAGCAGCAGAGGATCTTCTGTCATCGACTACTGTTGTCCATCATATAGTTCTATTGATGCAATAAAAGACTTTAGGATCGGTTGTGAAACTTTCTCTGATCACATGCTCCTCATAGTAAGTCTTTCTGCACAAGAAGTTACAACGATCAACGATTTTATGAAACCTCTACCAAGACTTAAATGGCGCGATGACAGGAAAATAACATACGCATGCAGTCTTGAAGGATACAAACCACAAAAAATTGGTAGGACCAAAGTAGGCGAAGATCTTTGTTTTGCAATTAAAGAATGTGTATACAGTGCTAATGGGGAAACTAATCGACCTAGTCCGAATTTCGTACCAAAGGAACCATGGTTCGATACAGCTTGTTTTTACGCTAGGAGAAATGTATTGCAAAACCTTAAAATGTACAGAAAACACAATATCGACGTTTACAGAAGAAGCTACCGAGAGTCGAATAAAAAATACAAAGCCTTATGCATGCTGAAGCAACGAAATTATTATTTAAATATCGCAAGCCAACTAGCGTCAGTCAAGGCAACAAGCGATTGGTGGAAACTCGCTAAGACAATGCGCGGAAACACTAAGAATCATAAGTCAGATATATCATCATTTGAGTTTAGGACACATTTCCAAAACCTACTCAATCCAACATCGGCTGCAGAAATATTATACGAGAATACCTTAAATCCAGACATCCATATACCTTTGCTTGATGAAGATATTAAAATGGATGAAGTTCAATCAGCTATCGCATCAGTAAATAACAACAAAGCCCCCGGCATCGATGGTATTCCTTTCGAGTTCTATAAAAATGCGCCGCCTAACCTAATCAAAGAAATGCACAGACTATTTTGCGATGTCTTTAGTACAGGAGCAATTCCCGACTCTTTCAAAAATTCTATAATATTTCCTCTTTTCAAGAAAGGGAACCCCAGCAATGTAACCAACTACCGCGGTCTGTCTTTTATGGACACTATATACAAGCTGTTCACAACTGTTCTTTTGAACCGCCTTAATCGATGGGTCGAAGAAAACCAAATTTTGAAGGAATTCCAAGCTACATATAGACAAAACTACTCAACTGTGGACCAAATTTTCAATCTCTCTTGCCTTATAAAGCTACAACTCAACAAAAGAAATAAAATGTATGCGTTTTTCATAGATTTGAAAGCTGCGTTTGACAACATAAACAGAGGCGCTTTGTTTCACAAATTAACACTATTGGGAATATCCACAAAAATGCTTGCAATCCTTAAGGCTCTCTATTACAACAACATTGCATCAGTATGGAATGGATCATATATCAGTGACTTTTTTCCTATCAATCGAGGTGTTAAACAAGGATGCGTTCTCAGTGCTCTGATATTTATCCTGTTTTGGAATGACCTCGACTCTGATCTACCAGGAGGAGTAACTGTTGAAAACATATCAGTAAAAGTTTTACTTTATGCAGACGATATTGAGCTACTATCCGACAATCCCGCTTCCTTGCAAGCAATGATAAATAGCTTCGCAAATTATTGTACAAAATGGAATCTGCTTGTGAACTTAGGAAAATCAGAAATAGTAATTTTTCGAAACGGTGGACGCCGGGCAGCTGAGGAAAAATGGAATTTTAACAGCGATGAAATCAAAATATCAAACAAGTATAAGTACCTAGAAGTTACTCTGACTTATAATATGTCGTGGACAGAGCATCTTACGCAGAGACTTGCAATGTCAAAAAATTCAATAAATGCTACCTGGTCAAACTTCATCAGAAACTAAAACATACAACACTCAGCTAAGTATAAGATATATGAAGCTGCTTCAAAATCAGTTATGAACTACTGTGCTCAAGTTTGGGGATATTCCGAGTATAACGAAGTAGAAAAATTGCAACGGTTTTTCCTTAAAAGATGTTTCTCCTTACCTAGTAACACGCCAAACTACGTACTCAATCTAGAAACAGGACTTCCAAAAGCCTTCCTTTCAACACTTGAACTCCATTTCAAATACATCCAAAGAGTAAGCACCCTTCCCTTAAACAGATTGCCGAGACAACTTTCAGATGTCATTGTGAGAAAGCAAATTTACTGGGCTAATGAATGGTCAGAACTCTTTAATGAAGTCAACATCGAGTTTAACTGGTCTACAAAGTCTCAGTGAAAAGCATTGCATACAGAAACTTGCGGAAAACTCATGGAAAGACACTGGGTAGAACACACAAACAGAGCTCTTCAATCATGCTTCCACGATGAGTATTGTAACCTGAACTATGCCGAAGTGCCAAACTACTTCGAAGACAGTAACTCACGCGAGATGATAAGTATGGTGTTGAAGGCCAGGTGCGGATTGCTCAATCTCAATGCAAGAGCATTTAGAAGAGATTCGGTTGGCATTTGTACGATCTGTAACCTTGATGCTACTGAAAATACATACCACTTCGTAGGAGTGTGCCCTTGTTTTCGGACATACAGAAGACAGTTCTTTGGACGTGAAAGCCTTAACCGTGACCAGTTCCTCGAAATTCTCAACGGACAAAGTTATACGCAACTTTACAATTTCTTAAAAAACGCTCTAAGATATCGAAATCTAATCATAAATGAATATTCTTAAAAAAAAAAAAAAAAAAAACCAATCCATAGCTAAGCTTAAATAAATTTAATATAGTCAACACTTTAACCTGACAGGCAACTTAAAAAGTTATTGTCATTTAATTTAATTTTATTATAATGAAATCCAACCATTTGTAAAAAACTTTGTGGAAAATAAAATTTTTTATCTATCTATCTATCTATCTATCCTTTATTTTCCAAGATCTTGAAAAGTAAAAGTCCAAGAACCGTTCAGTTCTAAGTGTTTGGCTCAAAATCCATAAGATCATTGAATTTTGAAGACAAAAATGCATTATAACGTAAAATTTTGATAAAAATAGTTTGAACAATTTTAAATTTGTCTTTTTCAAAATTTTGAGTTTGAAATTAATTTTAAATAACTTTCTCTTCTGTTTTCTGTTTTAAGTCAATTTTTTTAGAAAATTGTCCCTCCCGCTTAAACGGAGGGGATTGCACTACCCCCTCCCGTATGATTTTTTTCCTGTCTCGACTAAACGTACATGCTCAAGATTTTTATCACACCTTAGGTGAATCACCCTGTGTATCTTCTTCGTTAGAAAACAACTACTTCAAACTCAGACTGAATAAGACATGATGCTATGATGAAACTGAAAATTCACCTGTGAGTAGTTTTCGTTTTGAGAACAATTTTTGAAACTACGAGTATTATGTTTAATTTTTGAATACCATGACTATTATATTCATGAAATAAAGATAATATTCGTATGTATGAAGGCAAGCTACAAGACCAGCATAAAAGAAAACTATTCTAATCCGTATTGTTATAGCTGACGCTATCAAAATATGACTACACACCATCAGTCTCTGGTTATTCTATTTATATTCACGGCACAAATGCGCTTATACATAATACATATTTATGTCATTCCGTAAACCGTGTTATCTCTGGTTTCAACTTTTACAGATGTCCAATTACATGCACCATATCGTTCAAGGAACGCGACGCGGTTTGTTTTGTTTTACATTTATGTTGTTTTTTTTTAACTCATTTTATGTATGAATGTAGAATGGTTTGCCCAACAAACAAAAACGTGAACCCATTTCTACGGCTTTGTTTCAAAAAATGTTGTATAATTTATTGCCTGGACTTGAAGTCGGTTAAACACAATTGCAACACTATCGCTCCAGTTTTTAATGTCGCAACAAGGGAGGGATAATGTGTGCGCGCTGCAGTGCTGCGCGTGCCACATTCCCTATGTAAACTGCATCTTTTCGTCGTTGTTGGTCCATTGAGGCGCTTCCTCCGACCAATGTTTCCAACGTCCTTCTGCCTTCCGCCCTGCGCCCGGCCTGGCAGCCAGTTTAACGAAAGTTTCATCAGATGTAACACTGTGCCTGGTGCCACTGTTTTTGTATTTTATAAAGGATGCGAGGGATGGAGAGTATTTTAAATTCTATCCTGCGAAGAGGACTTATTTATGAGGTTAGAGTGAACAAGTAAAAATGAAATTTTCGTTGCGGTTTTGGCGTGCAAGTGATGCAGAAGGAACTCTATACTTACTACGAGTATACAGATGGGTGTCTAAAACGAAGGACCCAAATTGGACCAAGCATTTGCATTGAGCTGGTGGCTCCCCCACCACCGCGCCGCCACCGCTCCGTCCTGATGACATCGGGTGGCGTGGGACCAGACGCGGCGAAGGTCTCACACCCAGACAACAAGGCTCGCGGTGACAACTGGTATCGCAAAGTTTATGATGATTTTGTTGTGTGCTGTGTTTTATGACGGAACATAATTGATTTCGGTGCGAAAATTGGATGTTGAATTGCTGACGTGGTGGCAAAAGTACCGCAGATGATGCAGTAACCTATAGGTTGTTATTGTTGTTGTTGTTTTTGTTGGGTTGAGAGTTCAGTTTGAGTTTCGGGGGCTTAAATTGCACAAGGGGGTGCACTGGGGACGCTACGTTTGCAATTCGATACATTATGTTTTGTTTGACAATTGCCATTTTGTCTAGTGTGAAAATATTTGTTCTGTTATTATTGCCAAATTGGAAAAGTTTCAGTTGTTTGTGGGGATGGGATTTGTAGAAAATGCCATCAGGGTTGAACCAATCTATAATATACATAGGTGGGTGCCACTTTTCTTATTAGAGATAGGTCAGACTGGAATTATTGGTATTTCTATTAAGCCTTTCAGTTTCCGGCAGCTGGTCCGCTTTCCCTCTATTCTCTATATTCCACATAGATGGTCTAAAACTTTTAACTTTTTGTTTTTTGGCTTCTTGGATTTTTGGAAAATTTCAAATACAGATAAATCACTTGCAGTAAAAGGCGCAACCTTTAGAGGATATTTTCAAATATTCTCTGATTTCGGTTGAAATAGCAATGAAAACTTTTAAAATTAAGAAACAAATAATGTGTATTGTTAGTTGGGAAGTTTATCATGACACATTTGTTTTTTGGTGCTGTTTTTTTTGTTTATTTTTTGTTTGTTTTTTATTGTTTTCTCTTTATAATAATCTAGGAAGTTAGAAATTAAATTGACAACATTCATTGGACATTTGGGAGTAGAGTTTTTGTAGGAATAGTCATTTATGTTTATTTTCAGCAAAAGGCCTTATATAACTATTTGCTTTTGTTTGTGACGGATGAGCAGATTTCTTTATTACTTGGCTTATAAGCATTCCTCTGGGATGTTTAACTTAAATTAGTTTAGGTAAGTTAATGTGATTTTATTTTAGTCATATAAAGTTAAGTGAATACATTTAAGGATGAATAATATTCTGAAAGACGATTGTTACATAATTGAGTTAATCGGTCGGATGAAATATGAAATGTTTGTTTTTTTGTCAAGGACACTTCTTTTTTTTTTTGCAAGGATTTTGTTTTAGTAAGATTTGCTTTTGCTATAATTATACTTACTTACTTTACTTTTGATGGCGCTCACAGCCCAAATAAATAAGGCTCGGAATACATAGCGGTTCTTAGAACCTTAATCAGTTTTTGTGAGAGCTATCCACAACTGAAGACTAGAATATCCTATGAGGTCTTGCTGCGAAGATATTTTTATTCAAATTAAATCCATTATTTTCGATTTGTTTGTGTTTTGAAAGTTTGGATGACTTTGGATGCCTACAGTTCCACAAATAAGGATCGGAAGGCCTTGCGGTTTTTAAGAGAGCTATCTATAGCTGAAAACTAGAACATTGTAGAAGCTTGTATGACCAATGGGGGGAACATGCGGCGAAGCTTGGTATCCCCTACAATACTCACTGTCGTAGTTGTAGGGACCAGCAGAAAAAGGAAACAGCCTTTCATTTCCTCTGTAAATGTCCCGCTTTGGCCAGAATGAGGCAACAATCTTTTGGGAAGCAACTGTGTATTTCACTAGAACACTGATTATAATAACAACGATAAAATAGAGAAAGACATTACGTCGGTGTTCGAGAGATGTAATTGTTTCCGTTATAGATCTTTCACCTATCATTTTTAAAGCCCTCTTTTGAATTATGTCCAACAAACACAGGTGAGTTTTTGGAGCTCCTGCCCAAACATGAGAATTGTACTCAAGTTTAGGACGAATAAAGGCTTTGTAGATCACAGCCATATCAGAAGGGGAGAAAAACTTCTTGCACCTACGGAGAAAACCTAAACACTTAGCAGCGTTTTTGGCGACATCAAATATGTGGTCATTCCACAAAAGGTGGTCTGTGACACACATACCGAGAACTGAGAGCTGTTCGGTTTCCTAACAATTTCCATGGATAGCGGCATTGGGGGTGGGTTTTGCTTTAACGACAGGAGACAGCATTGAGTTTTAGAAGCATTAAATTCTACGCGGTTAAATTCTAAACGCTTTTGAAATATCAAGTGCAATAATCTTACTTTCTCCAAAACGATGTAAAGATTTGTTTCACTGTTCGGTGAGATATACCATCAGATCACCAGTGGACCTATTGCTACGAAAGCCGTATTGTGGTCATTAAAAAGCTTTCGTTCCTCGAGATATTTCTTGCGTGCTGACAAAAGGAGTATCATTGAAGACGAGCGTTGGAACCGAGGACGAGGTGGTATTTCGTATGTTTTTTTACAAATGACCAAAAATTTTTACTACCTTTGGGACATTGTAGTATTTTTTGCCATAGTTTTTGATCATGTACAAATTTGGTTCGTCGAATATGAACGTTACAGGTCTTTCTAGCTTGTTGAAACTTTTTCCGGTTTTCCTCAGTAGGGTTGGCTTTATAACATCGGAAGCTCATTTCTCTTACCCTAATAACCTCTTTACGGGTCGTATCAAAACATGAGTTCTCTCTGGGTTTGATAGATTTCACCCTATTCGGGATAAAATTTCTCATTCCACAAAGAATCAAGTTTGTAATCATATCTGCACTGGCGTCAACATCTCTATCGAGGAAGCATAGTGACCAGTTAAAGCTCTTGAAGAAATTATTGAGACCGTACCAGTTGGCTTTCTCGTATTGCCATACGGTTATCTTTGGAATTTTTTCTTTTACTGTGATTTGGTGGCACGAGAAACTCGCAGATATGACACAACGGTCTGATGTGCCTAGAGGTGATAATACACTAATAGTGTATTTATTAGGTTCAGAGGTAAGGAACAAGTCTAGGGTGTTGGCGATTTGACCTGCAACGTCAGGAATCCGAGTAGGCTCGTCAACAAGCTGAGTCAGGTGGTTTAACTCAGCAAAAATCTTGACATACCTTCGGGTGTTGTCTGACCAGAAAAGCGTAGCCACGAAGAATTGTGTACATTGAAATCGCCCGTAACAACGATTTCACTGTGTGGATAGTGGGAAACAATTCTCTGGATTGAGTCAGACAGCGCATCAAATTCGTCAGAAGTCGAATTACCATCCAAACTTGGGCTACGATAAATGAAACATGTATGTGTGATGTGCTAATTGACGGTGACTTTTATCCACATGAAGTTAAAGTTTGTATTTAAACAAGCACCATATTGTGGTTGAAGCTGATAAGTTACATCATTACGTACATATATTGCGAGACCATGGTGTAAGAAGAATAAAGGCACTAAGCTATAACCATGTAGGCTGAATTCGGAGTAATTTTCACCTACCTGGGTTTCACTAAGTGCGAATACTGCTGGCCTGTTTTTTACAGAATGCACGTACACAGCACAGAAATTCTTTCTCAGCCCCCGAATGTTTCTGATATCGACCCTAAATTCACCTACCATTACGAAAAACAAACATCAAAAACAAATCAGACAGTTATCTATGCTAATATTGAGTTTGGGCCGCAATAAAACTTCACAATACAAAACTATCAGTGTTATGCCTTAATAGTATGTATTGATCCGCCCCTGGAAACCCAAAACCAATATCAGCAATTTGTCTGATTTACTTCGACTCAATCAATTACATACATTATATGAGATGAGATGGCTTTGGATGCCTACAGTTCCGCAAATAAAGCTCGAAGGTCATTCCGGTTTTCAAAAAGGTCAATAAGTTTTTCAAGAGCTATCCGCAGCTGAACACTAGAACATTCCATGATGTCTGGTTGCAAAAATATGGTTATTCAAAGTAAATCCATTATCTTCGATTTATTTGAGTTTTGAAAGTTGAAAACTAGAAGACTGTATGGGGTCTGGTTGCAAAGATATTGTTATTCAAAGTAAGTCTTTTATTTTTCAACCCAAAAACTAAAAGTCTTTTTATGGCAATAACTTTCCAAATAAGGCTCATAAAAGGTTGCTGTTGACGTTGTTGAATGGAAAACGGATAGACCTTTGCATTGTCTTTCAAAATTCAATTTTTTTTTTTCAATCGATCTTCGTAAAAAAACGATTGAAACATACATAAGAAAGGTTTTTTTCAAATGCAATCAGCTCATCCAAAGCAAACCCCTCTATAAGGTCTAGTATTCGGTATATTTGCATTCCAATTATTTTTTTTAGTTTTGAAGGCTTGTACGACTTTGGATGCCTACAGTTCCGGTCAGACGTCATTGCTTATAAAACGCTTAATGAGTTTTTCAAGAGCTATCCACAGCTGAAAACTAGAACATTCTATACAGTGTCGTTGCAAAGATATTTTAATTCGAAGTAAATCCATTGTTTTGGACCCAAAACTAAAAGCCTTTTTATTGCGATAGCTTGTCATGAAAGATTCGTATGAGGTTGAGGTTGACGTTGTTGAATAGAGAACTGACAGGCATTTGCATTGTTGTTCAAAATTTAACTGATTGTAGATTTTAACTGATTTTCGAGAAAAAGCTGGACTACGCCTTTATGCCCAAAAAACAATTTTTTACGGAAGCCTCTGGAACCCATGTAATGTTCATAAATAGTTTCCGTTCATATTAAAATTAAATCAACCAAACATTTTGTTTGTATAGGCAATAGGCTAGACATCAAAGTTTATGGCTGATAGTTGAATGTAATTATGCAGACACTAACCCCTTTTTAGCATTTAATCATAAGAAAGCGTCTAATATATAAATTTATAAAAAGACAAATTTGTATAGGTATCCCAAAAAGTTTGTGTCCTTTTAAAATCGAGTAAATAAGGCTGATTAGTAACTTAACGAGCAGCACACTTAACAACATAGATTCAACTACTGTTTTCTTATTAAAACTTTTGTACTGAGCTCATTAAATAAATGTCCAAAGCTAAACAACTTCAACTGCTGGTACTGGTACTGCTACTGCCAAGTCTATATACATATAATTGTAGACCAATAAATTAACACAACGTTCATTCAAATGTTTTCCTTTGATCACAAACAAGAACAACCACCATCAACAGACATCACCCTCAAGGCAATAAAATGAAATCATGACTTCTGATGGCAAAAAGACACTCATTAGAGAGAAGTCTCTTATACGAGTCGAGTATACACTACTATAAGTAAGTTATTGCTTGTCCGACAAAACTGATGAAATAAAATGAAATTCCAACCCTGCCCTGTCCTGATGTCCTACTTCTATATTTGAAGACTTGGGTGAGGGAGTGCTAAAATAACTTGGTTTATATGGAATGACAATGTTTACAAGAATTCCAACACTAAAACTTTCCTTGTACCAACTGCCGTCGGGTTATTACGTAGCAAGACAAACAAATTTCACTAAGTGCGACATTCCATAAAATTCTGAGCACATAACTGTCGACTTCCACCACTGGATGTTGAATTACACCATCGCATCAGAATCAAAAGAACACAAGTCGTCGTCGTATAACTAAACTCTATACACTACACCTACACACTGCTTCATCATCAGCATATAGGTCGGTCGGTGTGGAAGAATTTCTTGGTAGCAATTGCTGGAGCACCTCTTGCTCCCAGCCCCCGGGGTCTCAGGCGGTTTTTGAAGGACAAATGAAGCATAAATATTTCATCCTGGGATATGCGTTGAAATTTGTCGAGCAATTGGAAGTTTAACTAAAAGCTGAGACCTTAAACGAGCATAGCAACGGCGCGGCGCGGCGGCGGTGGCGAGGGGACACGGAGACGAATACGTAACTTCATAAATTTTCGTTTCCTAGTAGGAAAGTGCGATTTTCACTGGCAGATTGTTGCAAGTGCACGATTATTTTCTGTAAGCACGTTTTTGACTTCTTTTGGAATTCCAATTGCATTACATTTTGCAATGACGATGAGAAAGGTATCTTTTGCTTATTCCTTTACGTTTTTACGTTCAGTTGGATTGTCAACTCCAACTCCTTCACCTTTTCTATATACGTCTCTGTCAAAGAAAATGGGAAAAAGGGAAACAGCAATCAAAGTCACAAATAAAAGATGTTGTTTATCCTGCATGTATGCTCCTTTGAATTAACATATACAAATAATAATATGCTTTCGTTGGCAATGTCCTCATAAAGCAGCTTAAAATATTCTTACGATTTTCTATAGTATATGTTAGCTACGTTTGTATGTGAATTTGAGGTTCATCCATTTAGAACGAATGAGCGCATTTGGTTTTGTTTTAGTGTTTTGCCATTCAAATTCAAATAAATTCGAATTTGCCTCAGAGTATAATGCATAGTTATATGTACGAGTATTATAAAGGTACATATACGAGAAGTTTGTCCAGTCAGTATACATTTATAAAAATAAAATCTAGGTATAAAGGATTTTTCTTTTTCAATTTTGCTTGTAAAAATGTATATCAACGTTAGGTACTTGCTATGACCAGGATAAGGACGACGACGCGATGACGGACGACGATATAGCGCTGTTGACAGGGACGGCTCGAAATGGAACTTCATATAGGTATACGTTTGCAAACTCACACAACAAGAATATTTGAAATTCTTTGGGTGATATTATGGATCGAAAATGTTGAAAAGATTCAGTGCATTTGGTTGAATGATTTTAGGATTTATTTGCTCTCAATTTTGTAATTTCACATAATATACAAAGAACCAACAAAAAGGAGTTTTGTAAATTCAGTTGAATTTAAATGTACATACATATGTATTGTGTGTTTGTTCTTTTTTGAGGTCATCAAATTTTTGTTTTCGTTATTAGAGGCAAAGTTTTCATTTGAAATTGTATAGTGAGTCTTCTTCTTCTTCATTTAACCGGCGATTGTCATGATCTCGAGGGGGACCACAACTCTCTCACTCAGCTGCTTCGCCTGAGGTTCCAATTGTGGTGTTCGCCGGGTTGACCTCAGAAAACGTCGACAGGCCTCCGGGTTTTGGATTGTTCCATGACTGAGCAGGTGTCGTTGCATTTGTTTCATCCAGGAGTTTTTGCGCCCGTTTTTCTTCCACGATAGTGTTGGAACGTCTTGTGCTATTGCCTTTTGAACTGGGTACTCATGGCATCTTCTTTGTACATGACAGTACCAGTTAAGTTGGTCATGCTGTATTTTGTCCAAGATGGTATTTTTGACGTGTAGGCTTCCTCGGATTCTCTTGCTTTAAATTGTATAGCCAGTATTAGAATGAAATTTTATGGACGCATGTTATTATTATCATTCTCTTTTAACCCACTTGAAATATGTACAAGCAACGAAATTTCGAGTGGAAAGTTTTTTATAAAGGAGAATGGGCAAAAATATTTGGGTCCGGGTCTACCTAGTGCCCAGAAACGAGACCTATGAAAATGATTAGGGACTATGAAGTGTACCAACGTACGAGTATTTTGTTTGTCCCTAACAATGGGAGTTCCCTAAAATAAGCGACCAAAAAAATAAGAAAAACACTATGTAAATTCGAATTAACACATAGACGAATTGTTTTATATATTGTAATATACTGCCTAAACCCCATGGTGTACAGCTTTATGTTTATATAAAAAAATGATGTACTAGAGCTAAGCATTCCAACTATATATGTCTCATTTGTGGGCAATGGGTAGACCAAAATGCCTATTCTCCTTTATTTAAAAATTTATTTCAAAAGTAGTGATCAAATGAAATTTCATGTAATTATAAACTTTTATTAGGAATTAAA
This sequence comes from Melangyna quadrimaculata, assembly GCA_949320155.1. NCBI lineage: Eukaryota > Metazoa > Arthropoda > Insecta > Diptera > Syrphidae > Melangyna > Melangyna quadrimaculata. The sequence continues at coordinate 159,808,993 of OX439484.1, read as the reverse complement.
AAACAAAACAAGTATGCCATCTTAATGGTCAGCTAGTTTCAGTAATTGGTCAGCCAAAGATTTTTTTAAAGAGTTTTTAAAGATTTTGTTTTTAATTTATGGGGTTTTCAAAAAAAATCAAATGGTTAATAAATTCTCATAATAGGTTAGCTGGTTTCAGTTCCACTGTAGATATTTGGCAAATGTCAAATAAAGTTAATGACACCATCCCATAAGACATATCCTAAATTCGGCTTTGATGAAATAATGCAAAGCTGCAACATTTGAATTCAACTTTAACACTCGATACCTACTTACTGTCCCCGGATTGAAGATTCTTAGTATCGATTTATTTCACAGCATATCTTCATAGTAAAAAATCTTAGCATTGATAAAATAACATATGTCTGGCGGCCCTGGGCTCTAAGTCAACATATAAATAAAAAATAAAATTCAGCTTATTTTGATTTTTTCAAGAAATATTTACTAACAAATAAATGACTCTTAAGTTGCTTTTGAACTGTCATAAATAGGCCAAAACTCTAGCGCTTATTTAGTCAAGGAATGATAGAAAATTTAATATGGGCAAGTGGAAAAAATGAATTCATGAAATTTAATTGCTGGTATCGACGCAGAATTTTATCCTCAACAACATATCCAAAGTCCCCCTAAATCTTGGCGTTGGCTTTTTGTATAGAAGCATTTAAAGAGGTGGAGAGACGGGAGGCTGGACGTAATAAAAACGCACTAACATCTCACCCTCAAAAAAACTCCCTTTAACCACCGATATTTTTGGGGACTCTTCTGATTCTTGGTAAACATGCCAATTGAAACATTTGAACCAAATTTCATTAATATCCCATTATTTTAAAATGGTTTTGGGTTATATTTTACTTGTCGCACTTCAAAAAAAAAAAAAAAAAAGTCATCATATCATAAAAATAGCTTTAACTTTCTACAGGATACATGTATCTTTTAAGTTTTCGTCTCTTTAGAATCAGCGTTAAAAAGCAACATAAAAAAATGTGTCATATGATTAGATGAGATTATGACAAATTTTCAGCTTGATAATTTCCCATCTCCCCCCTCTCCACCTCTTTAAATGCGTCCTTACAAAAAGCCAATGCGAGGATTTTGAGGGACTTTGGATATGTTACTGAGGATAAAATTCTGCGTCGATACCAGCAGTAAATTTCCATGAATTAATTTGTTCCCGGTCAGATCCTATCTTTCTTAGACTAATTCTCATAACTAATTTCATCGGGAGCTTGGTTTGGTACTATTACTCTCTTAAATTCTGTTTTAAAAATTCTTCGAATAAAAAAAAAATTTTTTAAAATGTAATTATAAGCAGAAATTTGTAGATCAGAATTTTGAAAAACAGCATATTGACAGCAAAATTTTGAAAAACTGAGTTTTGAAAACAGAATTTAAAAAAAAAAAATTGACTCCGGCAGAATTTCAACCTCAATTCATAGCTTTTAGGTATATGAAATGTCTTCCATGCTAAAAAAAAAGTATACACTTAAGATTTACTGATACATTTTCATTACTCATTTATATGGTTTATTTTGCTTTAGCTTATATTTCTTTATCGATTTCAATCTTAAGACAAAATTATGTAGAAATTTTCGTTGTGTAAGATATACCATCCTGGTGAGAACTTGTCTTTTTTACTGAGTAAAGTTGATTGTAAAATTCGATTAATATTTTACCTCCAGTGATTTCTTTTACCATTTTCAGCTTTTATACTCCACAGACAGCATTTTAAGCTCTATTAGTTAATTGATTTTCTTTGGTATTGTTTTAGAAGGTTATTAAAATTGGCATAAAAGTGTTAAAAAAAAAGAATGACATTTTTCGCTACCATGAAGATAAAGATAGCAAACAAATAAAAGGTTTTCATTATATTTGTTTATTGAAGTCCTTTTGATACTGTAATATTTTGCCAAGGGTTCGCAAATACAACTTATTTCTTTTATTCAAACTGAACTGAACTGAACAACAATTACTTTATGGGCTAGTCAATATACCATTATTCCTTGCGTTCACGGGTTTTTATTTTTGAATATCTATGTTTGCCTGGAACTTAAGCTTGCTCAAATCACAAAATTCGACGAAATTCACCCATGCATTTCTGTTTTAGATCAGGCGCGAACTTAGGAAAAAATTTGGGGGGGGGGGGGTTTGAAAAATTTAAAATGTTAATAAATATTATATTTTATCACGAAAAGTCGAAATCTTACTTGAAGGACAATAATGTTTCAACTCCGATTTAAATGAAAATATCTATTTTTAAAATTACAAAAGTTATTCTTAAAAAAAAACAAACATTTTCTCTGAATTAAAACATTCCTTGCCTGCCTTGACCAGCACAAGATTTTTTTTTTAATCGACAAAAAAAAACTTATTATTTCATAATCATTTGCATAAAAATCTCAATCAGAAAGTCAAGAAAATCTCAATTAAGAAAGGTATTGTTAGAAGGTTCCTGCTTTCATTTAAATTGTTTATGTATTTTGGTCCTTTTATGAACAAATTTCTATTAGCATTGGTTTGTATTCAAAGACTGCTAGATTCCAATTCTTAAGAACTTAGGGCGAGTTCGTATTGCAGAAATCTGCGACAAGCTTAATATTTGCTTAGCTTCTGCATATTGATTTTTTTTTGTCTTTTGCCCGCAGAAAGCAAGCAGACGGCAGTTTTTTTTTAATAAATTTGTGTTCGTAATCATGGCAGCGCAGAAAATCCAATTTTTCAAGAATTATTATTAAAAAAAAAACGAGATTTTTTAATTAAATTTTCACGCGGGAAAAGGTGATTTTAGGGCTTATGGGTGACATTTGGAACGAAATAATCTGTGTACGCCAAAATTTTGATTCTTACCTATCTGTCAAGGTATAAACTATCAACTGTTCGGCACAAACTGCTCGACGGCGACTTGATTTGCACAATTTTTGATGTTTACAAACGAAACCCCAAAACCCCCCTGCATTCGCGCCTGTTTTAGGTATAACTCAAACAAAAACCAACCTTAAAAAAAAAATCAGAAAATCATTGATTTTTAATTTTCTTACTAAAATGCTCATAACTTTTGTTTGGCTAAAGATAGTGGGAAGACATGCACAATTGAAAAAAAGGAGAGATTCAAACCTATAATATGACACATAGAAAATTTTTTGTTGGCCAAAATTGGCGAAAATATATCCATTTAAAAATAAAAATTTTTGTTTTTTTTGCTTTTTTTTTGCTCTTTAACAACAATATATGTATTTACTTAAAAAAATAAAACAAAGATTTTTCTCTTTAATTATTTTTTTTTTAATTTTGGTATGCAGTACTGTTAATGTTGTTTAATATCTAAATTTTGGTATGAAGTACTGTTAATTTTGTTTAAAATCTATCACGTACAATATTTCATTGAAATCAGTTAAGTCGCTAACGAGAAACCCGAGAATGTGTAAACATTTTGTATTTTTATTATTTTTGGTCCAAGAAACTAAAAAATCCAATAGTATTTATAAAACATACCTAAAAACACAAGGTACCAAGTTTTAAATAAATCGACCCATCTGTTCAGGCTGCCGGTCTGGGTGCATACAAATAAACATACGGACAGATAGAATTGCAGGGCCCACATTTTTCGAATTCTTTATTAGCGTAATAACATATTTGATTGAAATCTCGACCTTAAATTATTAGAAGAATAGGTATAGTACCAATGCATTGCAAGTAAAAAAGAGTCTTACGAGCAAAAAGAAACAAAAATAACAAATAAAATGGTTATTTGTAAATTGGTATATTTTCGACAATTTCCAATAATAAAAAAATTTCTATGCGTCTATTATAGGTTCAAGTCTTTCCTTTTTCTCATTTGTACATGTCTTCCCACTATATTTAGCCAAACAAAAGTCATGAGCATTTTAGTAAAAAAATTTATGATTTTCTGATTTGTTTTAGGTTGGTTTTTGTTACATTTTTCTGTTTAATTCTTTTTATACATTTTTTTGAACTATCAATTATGGTGAAAATCTAATTTCCTACAAAAAGTGTTTCAAGGTAAATTCTCAAATTCGGCTAAGATTTCGAGTTATACCAAAAACATTGAAAAATGACCAGTGTGACCATCTCAGAAATGCATAGGTGAATTTGGTCGAATTTTGTGGTTTGAGCAAGCTTAAGTTTCAGACAAACATATTCAAAAATAAAAACCTGTGAACGCAATTGTTCCTTACTTCCTCGCATATTCCGGTATATTTACTAGCCTATTACTTATATTACTTTTATTATAAGCACAAGTATGCAACTCTTAATTTACTATTTTCACAGCGACCGACGGACATTTATCCATTCGCTTTTAAAAATAAAGATGTCGTTGTTTGCATAAATGGGCATATTCACCACAGTACTTTCTTTTTAAGCCTTGCACGCTGCGAAACGAAATATTTTCCTGCGGTCTCCAAAAAGACAACGAAATGCTTACGAATAAATAGCGGAAAAATATTCATGGAGAGAACAAACCCAAATGTCATTTTCCGCACACAATTAATGGTCCGGCCAATTAATTCTGTGCGCAAATAGAGTGGAGTCTTGTCAAAGCAATCTCTGGTATATTCATCAATTTCGTTAATCGAGCAGCGTATCACAGAACGAAAAGCACAACGAAATTTTTCGTTTATGATCTCGTGATGTCATTTTTGTATGGGATTTTTTGTTTCACCTCAGCAGTGTACTAAGTTAAAGCATTTCCGATCTGCATTCAAAGTTTTTATTGATAGTTTTTGTCATATCAGATGTACGTTGGCGTGGTGACTCGTCTTTCTATTTTTGATGATGCGTAAATTAATTAAATTTGATACTTTCTGCGGCGAAGAGCTAGAAACAAATTGGTTTGAAATTTTCAGTGTGATAACGTTATGTAAAAATAATTTGATCCTAACTTGGAACCTACAAAAGTAAAGGTAAACATTTCTTATTTTTCCTTTTTTTTTGACATCTTTAATATTTTTTTTGAAACACAAACGATAATTCTTGTGGATAGTCATAAACAAGCGGTGGACAAAAGAACCCACTTAGCTCCATTCTCCTCAGCTATCAATTAGTGGTGATAGACTACGTTTTTGATTTTCAATAGTTGCTATAAAAAAGAAATGTTTATCTTCTGAGCTAAATAACGAAATGTATTTTTTTTGCCAAGAGATTATGGCTTTTTTATAATTTTTGAATTGCGGGCTATAAAAAAAAAATATTGAACAATTTTTTAATAAAATTTTATAATTTATTGTACTCAATTGTATAATTACTCTTACATTCTGTGGCTAAGGAACTTTACATCTATGCACATGCCATGCGGTGAGTTATGTTTTTTGAATGCAAGATACTCATCTTGCTGTGAACAAATGATGTAAATAGGTATAATTCAACTAAACATAAATCTTGATTTGCATGTTCAAGAGAATAATATCACAGTTTCCACTCGAATAAATTACAACTCAAGTTATTTTCTTCGTATAATATAATCCTCTCTAAGTTAAATCGCGAATAATCTATGTGTGTGAAGTCTGCTAAACGAAACAATCGATGAGTATGAGAAGAGCAAATCGAAATCAAAAAAGTTTAAATTGCTTTCAGCCAATTATCTGTAACTTTTTGAGTCTTCCCTTTTTCACCCGCTGTTTTATTTATTTGTGTTTTTTTTTCATGTCCCCTATCCAAACCTTATACCTACTTACACATTAGCAATTCAGCAGCAAATATGCTCCTGTTCCTTTAGAAAGCTGTCTGTTTTCTTTTTCTTCGAGTCCATGCATACGGTCCCTTTGATAGGATGTGAGTGCATAAGTTTACAGGAAAACTTTAATTAGAATTACAAAATTTAGATCCGCGTGGATGCACGTTTATATAGGTACCTATATGTAGGTACCTATCAACATAACATAAATATGTGTGGAGAGTTTTCATATTTTAGTCCTGGTGGATCAGTTGAATATTCTGTTTTTGGTTATACGTAATACGTTACGGGATGCAGGAAATTTGAATAGAAATGAAGACATTTAATTTCCTGTTTTATAATTATGGTAAGTAGGTGAGAACGCGATGACTTTGTCGCCTGCAAGAAATTGGAGTGCAGTCATTCGTTGGATTCAATTAACTTTTGAGCGGCCCCAGATTATAGCTCTAACATAAAGTATACGAATATGACATTAAAAAATTCAAGATTTATAAATTAAAACACCATAGACTCGTATTTATACCTAAATCTTTTCCTGATGCTAAATTAAAATAATTATCTGTTTATTAATTGCAATATTTATTTATGATTGCAAAAAGTTAATTTGAGTTTCGTCGTGAATTTGAAATTAACAAGCCTTAATGTTTTTGAAATAATCTATTACATTCCACACAATTCTTTTTCTCCCGTTGTGAATTATAAATGATGCATCAACTGAAGATTGAATTTCAAGGTTTCAACTATTTTGAAAGTTTTTTTGAGCAGGAAATTTATGCTTCAACCAACAAAGACACTTTAATTTAGGGTCAGCAGATCTTGTAATCAATTGATAAATAAATAAATAAATAGATATTAAGAAAAGAATGCTTCTCCTGATAAAATGAACGATGGTCTGCTGACAAAAACAGAAATCCACTGCCATCTAAGGAAATGCAGTAGGATGGCACGGGCAAAGAAGAAAGGTGAAAAATTGCGACTTATGCAAGAACATTTGATTTTTAATTATATGTGAACAAGTACAGCACTTAAAAAACACATTTTTTTTCATAAAAATCATATGAGACTTTTTTTTTGATACTTACTTACTTTACTTTTGATGGCGCTCACAGCCCTGGGTGGGCTTCGGCCTCAACTAACAAGCCCCTCCAGCCAGCTCTGTCCCTAACTAGCCGCTTCCAGTTGCGCACACCGAGTGCTTTGATGTCGTCATTCACTTGATTGCGCCACCTGTTACGGGTTCTTCCTCTGCTGCGTACCCCATCGGGGTTGGATTCGAAGACTCGTCGGGCAGGTGCGTTGCTGTCCATACGCTCCACCACGTGCCCCAGCCATCTCAGCCGCTGTATTTTCAGCTTTTTGACCAGGTCAACGTCGCTGTATAGCCCGTATAGCTCGTCGTTGAATCTTCTACTCCATACTCCTTCGATACACACCGGACCGAAAACCACACGAAGAATCTTCCTCTCAAAGCACCCTAGCAGATTTTTATCCCAATCTTTCAGTGTCCATGCTTCTGACCCATAAAGCAGGACCGGGATGATTAGGGTTTTGTATAGTCTCCTTGATTCTCTGAGAGAGGGCCTTACTACTTAAATGCCTTCTTAGACCGAAGAAACAGCGGTTGGCAAGAGTAATTCTTCGCTTGATCTCTGCACTGATGTCATTCTGCAATGTAATAGTGGAGCCCAGGTAGACAAAGTCCTTGACAACTTCGAAGTTATATCTGTCCATCGTGATATTTTGCCCGAGTCGACGATGTTGAGATACCTCTCTCGATGACAGCATATACTTCGTCTTGTCCTCATTAACCGCCAATCCCATTCTAGCCGCCTCCGATTCAATGCTCGCAAATGCCCCTGCCACAGCTCGCTTTGTTCTGCCGACAATGTCTATGTCATCCGCATACGCAAGCAATTGAACGGACTTTTGATAGATTGTACCGCTGGTGTTGACATGTGCGTTGCGTACAATGGCTTCAAGAACGATGTTAAATAGGTTGCATGATAACGCATCGCCTTGCCTCAATCCTTTCTCAACATCGAAGGAATCGGTGGTGTTCTTACCAATTTTGACGGAGCAGCGAGAATTCTCCATCGTCATCCTGCACAAGCGGACGAGTTTGGCAGGGATGCCGAGACTCGACATGGCTCTGTATAATTCGTCCCTTTTCACGCTATCATACGCGACTTTAAAATCGATAAAAAGGTGGTGTGTATCGATCTGGAATTCCCGGGATTTTTCTAAAATCTGTCGGAGTGTGAACATTTGATCGACGGTTGACTTGCCTGGCCTAAAACCGCACTGATAAGGGCCGATCAGATCGTTGACAAAAGGTTTTAAGCGGTCACACAGGATGGCCGACAAGATTTTATAAGCGACGTTTAGGAGACTAATTCCTTTGTAGTTGGTAAATTTCAGAACATCTCCCTTTTTATGGATGGGGCACACTATACCGAGGTTCCATTCATCGGGAATACTTTCCTCCGACAAAATTTTGCAGATGAGCTGGTGTATGCTCCTAGCCAATTTATCTCCCACTGATTTAAATAGTTCGGCTTGTAAGCCATCCGCACCAGCAGCCTTGTACGACTTAAGTTTGGATATCGCCAGCTGCACTTCGGTTAGGTCGGGTGAACGGAACTCTTGGCCATCATCGTTCAAGTTGAATGGAGCGTTCTGCCTATTAGCGGCATCTTGGCTGTCTTAGCCATTAAGCAGTCTAGAGAAGTGTTCTTTCCAGATCCTCAGCACTGACTGTGTGTCTACTACCATATTCCCACTCTCATCTCGGCAGGCTTCCGTTCTAGCCTTGAATACTTGGGTGGATCGCTTCACCCTCTGATACAATTTTCGAACATCTCCCCTCCGCTACAACCCTCAATAGACTCCACCGCCCGCTTCTCATGCTCTCTCTTTTTCCTCCTGAGAAGTCGGCGTTCCTCTTTTCGTTTCAACCCGTAGAGCTCCCGGGCCACTCTCTCAGCAGCTCTTGTTCGAGTCTGCAGCATTGCCTGGTAGGCCTCGTCCTTAGCTGCATGCGCTAGCCGGCACTCTTCATCGAACCAGGGGTTTCGTTGTATTCGCCTAGTGAAACCCAGCACATCAGAGGCGGCACTTCTGATGGCTTGTTGACAGTGTTCCCACTGGTCCTCTGCACTTGATGCTGGTGGCGGACCTCCTGAGAGATTAAGAGTAACGTGGTCTGCAAAAGTTCTGGCGGTCTCTTGCGATTTAAGCTTCTCGACATCGAATCTTTTCACAGCATCCGCTCTGCGTTGTCGCGTCATGGATATCCGCATACGTAGTCTAGCTACCACCAGGTAGTGATCCGAGTCAATGTTGGCCCCTCGGAACGTTCGGACGTTCAAGATACTGGAAGCATGTCTCGCGTCTATCGCAACGTGGTCGAATTGGTTGACGGTTACTTGATCACGCGACCGCCAAGTCCCCTTGTGTATATTGAGGTGTGGGAAGTAGGTGCTTGAGATGATGACATTTCGCCCCGCCGCAAAGTCTGCCAGCCTGCGTCCGTTGCCGGAAGTTTCGTCGTGTAGGCTGTGTCCTCCGACTATCGAACCAAAGATGCCCTCCTTTCCGAATCTTGCGTTAAAGTCACCAAGAATAATCTTCACGTCGTACTTCGGGCACATATCATACGTTGTCTCCAGGAGATCGTAGAATGCTTCTTTGGTTGAGTCATCTCTCCCTTCATGGGGGGCATGAACACAGATCAGCGAAATGTTCTTAAATTTTCCCTTGATGCGGATTGTGACCAGGCGCTCGCTTACACTTCGGAAGCCCAAGACTTCTTGCCTAAGTCTTCCCCTTATCACAAAACCACAACCAAAGAGCCGCTGACCCTGTTCCTTCAAGCACCCGCCGTAGTAGATGTCACACGATTTCAGTCTCCGTATGCCCTCTCCATCCCATCGCACTTCCTAGATGGCTGTTACGTCAGCCTTTAGCCTGTCCAGGTTCTTCACTAATTGTTCGGCTGCACGTGTTCTGTATAAGGACGTTCCGAAATTCATTTTCCTTGTTTCGTTTGCTGTGGTCGTCAACTTAAAAATCATCCATATCCGAGGCTTGTTGTTGTTCTGGAACAACTTTTTTTTACGTGGTAGGGAAGTTACCCCGACGCACAACCGCCGACCCGGAGGACCAGTCCCTTCGTATAACTCCAAGGGTAGGGAGCCGGATAAACCGCTCCTTATAGGCCTGAGCTACAAATATGTCGTAGTAGCCCATATAAGGTGTTCACTAAGTAGTTCAACCTAACTGGAACTGTAGACGCCACCGTTGATTCCATCTAGAGAATTCGTCCGCTGCCACCTCGATGAAAGGAGAAGTGCCTTAGTGGGAACACTCCTCCCCCCCTCTCTCGTTGGCTATCCCCAACAGCTTTCCACGGGGATTTAAACTCCGTCTCCAGCTGAGGTACTAGACACCCGATGTTCACCACTAGGAGGTGAGAGTAGGAGTTGGTAGACAGAGGTGGGTTTTGAGAAAAACCTGTGGACGCTTGTGTCCTCTTGAATGAACATAACTACCCTTTTTTTAAAAACATTAAGGTTTTTCTTAGCGGGTGGCAAAAAATTGTAGGGGTGGCAATAAAATTGCAAGGGTGGCAACAAATTGCAAGGGTGGCAACAAAATTGCCGGGTTGGCAAAATAATTTCCAGGGTGGCAAAAAAATTGTTAAAGTTTTAAGGGGATTCAATTAAAAAGTGCAACTGACCTTAACACCAGAAATAAATGTGTTTCGCCCAGATATGACAGGGGCTCTTTAGTCAGTCTGTCATACCCTACTTAGACACAAATTTTATTCGATGTTTGTCGAAAATCACAGCAAGAAGATACTGTGAATTTTATTATTCTAGGGGAATTTGTTTAAATTCGTGCACCCAGAAAATAATTAACCGTGGTCAGTTTTTTTTTTATAATAATGAAGATGAAGAAATTTAAATATTAAAATTTCTTCTATTTTAAGTGGAGTATGAACATCTACCAAAATGTGTGTCTTATTAGGGTATGACAGACTGACTGAAGAGTCCACTGTCATATCTGTGCGAAACACATTGATTCCTGGAGTTGAGGTCACTTGTACTTTTTCATTGAATTGGGTCCCTTACAACCTAAACCATTTTGCATGTACAATTTTACAAAAAAATAATTTTTGGATTTAAAAAAAAAAATAATTAATATTTTTTTTCAAAATTCAATATCTTGAAAACCGGTTAATGATTTTTTTTTTTTAATTTTGTGCAAAATTGTTTTTTATTTAATACTAAAAGTTGGCATACTAAATTTTATTTTTAAAAATGACCAAGAATTTTTATATGTAAAAATTATTGTTTAATAAAACCGCTCTAACGATTTTTTTTTTTTTCATAAATTCATATTTATCAAAGAAATCAGATGGTATACTTTTTTTTAGCTGTATCTGTTTAAGCTTATAAAATAACAAATTTATAGTTAAATTTGCTCTAAAAAAAAACCTAATTCTATGTTTTGGATTTTTTTTAAAATATGTTTAAGGATATTACTTGTAAATAAAATTCAAATCTTTAAATTTAAAAATTTTATTTAAATTTGTTTTTCACATTTCATTATATAAATTGTCAATACGTCAGTCTACCTACATTCTAGCTAGACATCTTCTACTGAGTCCTCGTGCGATCCAGCCTTGCATTTTAATTTAATACAGAAATGATTTTTTAAACAAAATTTTTCATTTATTTCTATTTTTACGTTTTAAATATTTTTTTCTTTTGTATGTCACTCCTTTGTACCTTTTATTTAATCATAAGAGCAATATACATACTTGCAATCCATTTAAGCTATTTTCTCTAAGGAAATTTTTAAATCTAAGAAACTGTACATCATAAATCCTCTGTCTTAACCTTAATACACTAGGTAGGTATATACCTTCTCTTCTTTGTTCTGATTTAAGTATCCATAGGTATTCATTATTATACATTGTCATAAAAAACGACATGATAAATAAAAGCTACTACAAAGACTTTATAATAAATTATAATTTCATAAAATAATAGCTTCCATTTTCTTGGTACATACATATATATTTACATCCGGTCGCAGTGGCTGAAAATCTGATGAATTTACCTTGACTTTGTTCTCATTAAACTTCAAAGTGCTTGTTCACATGAGAATGAGAGTGCTCTGTACATGTGAACTCATCCAATGGCTGTTTCTTATTAACAACTGGATGAATATACCGACCTACTATAAAACGAAACAAAAAGCATTAAAGAGCACACTAAAAGCACCATCCGCTGCTGGCGATGACTGCACCCAAAAGGGGTTTTGGTAAACCATGTCCAAGTCCATTATACACCCCCGGAGCACGGAGGAACAGTAATTAGTGCCTTCCATCCAAATTCTTAACTGCCCTTCAATATTCAAAATTAATTTTGCAGCTGCTGAAAGGACCTCTTCTTATTCCTGCAACTCCGCAAATTCCCTCCAATCCGCAAGAAATTACCAATTTTACACTTTAGAACAAACCATGAAGAGTGCGCCTTTTCTGAAACTGATGCTGGCTGAACTGTAGAGCGCTAGAACTGTAGCTGGGAGAACTCTATCAGCTTTGCTTTACTATTTATTTTGCACCATTTTCCGTCGTTGTTGTCATCGTCGTGGACATCAACGTCGATCGTCCTTCCCTTTTTTATGCAATTCGTTTGCTTTGAAACAGGGACAAAACGGTTGGTTAAGTCATACACTGGTATAGCAGTGGTCACCATTCAAGACAGCAGACCGACATCCTATCGGACAGACCGGAATAGGAACTCTTTTGGAAAAAAAATACAAACCTTATGCTGAACAAACTTGACCGGAAATTCAAACAGGAAGAACAGAGTTCTTCAAAAGTTTTGCAAGGATGTCCAGGAGAGTTATTCCTTTTTTTTTTGTTTAGCCCTGTGTGTCTCATTTTTGTTGCCTCTATGGGATCCTCTTTAGTTCATACGTCCTCCGTCTGCTCCATCTCTTCTTATGGTGAATCTTACACGAAAATATATAATAATTTTGCCCCCTTCCCCCTCATCAGCCCATTCCAGGGGACAATTGTGTACTGTGGCTTTTTTTAGGGAGTGTTTCCAGCATGTTTTCTTATGTTGGAAGGGTCAAATAAAATAAATATTAAACGAGGCAAAAGTCTCAGAAAAAAAAAAAAAAAAAACAATTTAAATCAAAGGAATCAGTGTACATACTATTTCTCAAATCGCAAAAGGAACCCTCGTCCTTCGCTGTTTTATTTTATTTTTTTGTTTAATTTTCTGGCAGCTGACATACACCACCTCAATTCCACAGACAAGTGTTGGATTTTACACTCGAGTTCATAATGAACGGGACATGGGAAGTTAGCTGTTCCCCAGGATAAGCCACTATGCTGGGCTGAGCTGCATGGGTGGGGTGGGTTGGTGTGAGTTGTAAATCTGTTTGTGCAGGGATATTGATAACTCTGGGTTTCACTTTATAGTTCACATACATACATACAAACTTTCGGTTAACAAAAAAAAAAAATTACTAACGGTTGGAGCACGTTTGAGTGCTTACTTGAAAGCCAAAGCAGTAGCTGTAAAAAAAAATCATCTCTCGTGTTAGGTCATGTCTGCCAATGAATGTGTCAAAACCAAAACCAAAGCAAGTGAGAGGCTCTTTAAAATTTCAATATTTATGACAGGTTACTTGTTTAGTTGTACCTACCTATGAATCACCTTCTTTGTATGTATAGGTAGATGTGCTGTTCAAAACAGTATCTAACAGGAATTTTTAGAGAGGTAATTCAATGAAAATATGTCAATTTTGTGCCTAACTCAATATACATTAGCCATGGTAAAGTGGACATACTCCTATATTGGCAAGCTTAAAAACAATATACAAAATAAATACCTACGTAAAATAAACTTTAATACTGTATATCTGCTGAAATGGAAGCTCTTAATGCAATTACACAAATGTAGGTAGTAATTGATTAGCTGAAATTATTTTAAGCGTGAATATAAGTTATAGTTTTTGCTGTCATCAGTATGTTAAATATTAGAAATAAATGTTCTAAAAAATGTTTTTAAAGTACTTAAGTACACTCAAATTAAAAAAAAAATGTGCATTTTTCCAAAATAAAGCTGACATCTCAAGAAACTATCATGGTTGAATTAACATGACGCTATTTCCAATAACATTGTACCTATGTACTTGAGTTAAGTTTTTGCCTGACCATGACACTCATGTAAATAAGTAATATAACTGATTAGATTTTGAAATGACCGCAGTGCTAATTCATCGTTAAAAAAATAACATCTGATATTTTTTTTTGTAAATTTTAAATGAGTTTTATATACATATATTTAACAGAACGTTTTTAATAATTTAAAAAATGATCTAATGAAGAAAAAACTAATCATACTCGTCTAAGATGTTATTTTTAAGGTCCATTAAGCTGAGTCATCCACAACTGAAATTTAAAAATCTATTGATGCATAAACCTAGTACTATTAAGGTGCTAATTGTTCCAATCCTCGTGGATATCTTTAGGGGATGTTTAAATACTACCTATATTCCATCAGGATGGAGAGAGTTCAATGTCATCTTCATTCCAAAAGCTGGCAAGCCCACGCACTCTGAACCGAAGGACTTTAGACCAATTAGTTTATCTTCTTCTCAAGACATTAGAAAGACTAATAGAGACCCATATTCGCCTTAAACTAAGTGATGATGTTCTCTCACAGGCCCAGCATGCATATATGAAGATCAAATCTGTTGCGACAGCTCTTCATGAGGTGGTCGGCACAATTGAAAAATCAATCCATTATAAAGAATTCACTCTAGGAGCTTTCCTAGACATAGAAGACCTAGACTCTACAGGTACTGACCCTTTGTTATCAAACTGGATCGACTCTATGCTTCAAACTAGACTTGTAAATGCGGAATTGGGCGATAGAAAGCTAAAAGTCAGAACATGTAGGTGTACACCACAGGGAGGGGTATTATCACCGCTACTCTGGCTCCTGGTTGTTAATCAGGTTTTGGTCGATCTAAACCAAAGTGGAGTCAGACGACATCGTGATTATAACCTCTGGAAAATTTGTTTCCACACTTCGTGATCTCTTGAAAACCGCCCTTGACAAGCTCAGTAATTGGGCCAATAGCTGTGGACTTAATGTCAACCCACTTAAAACCGAACTAGTTTTTTTTACGAGAAAACATAATATTCCAACTATTAACCCTCCCACTATAAATGGGACACCGCTCCATATTACGGGTACGGAAAAATATCTTGGACTGATAATTGATCGTAAACTAAACTGGAAAGAATACATTAAAGAACGTGAGAAAAAAGCGTCGATAGTATTCTATACTTGCAGTAGAATTTTTGGTAGGAGATGGGGGGCCTAGCCCTTAAACCATCCATTGGATGTATACAGCCATCAAACGGCCAATATTAACATATGCATGTTTGGTTTGGTGGCAAGCACTCGACAAAGCCCCCAATCTCAAGACCATGACAATAATTCATAGACTCGCGTGTATAGCCACAACAAGTGCCACGAGAACCACACCAACCGCAGCCCTAGAAGCTTTCCTTTCGCTTGCCCCACTTGATCTTCTTACAAAAGAGGTGGCGGCCAAAAGCACTCTTCGATTAAAAGAGTGCAATTATTGGAAAGGGGGCCACTATCGTCACAAGACGATAATTAATTTCACTGATATTAATATTCAAACGGACTATATTTTACCGCATATAGATTTCAACCCAGTTGTACTTGCAGACTTTCCATCCAGAGAACTCTGGAAGGAAAACCGGTTCACTAACGAACGGATCCAAATCAGACGAGGGGGTAGGGTCTGGCATCTTTTCAGAAAACCCACCAATAAACAAATCAATAAAACTACCGAACTTCTGTAGCGTCTTTCAAGCAGAGGTTCTTGCAGCTTGTGAAGCTGCAAAGCATCTCTCCACGCTTGAATTGACGGGAAAGAACATTGATTTCTTCATAGAAAGTCAGGCGGCAATCAAAGCCATATCATCAGTTGTCACTAAATCCAAACTGATTGATTGCTTTCGCAGCGAACTTAAAGCGTTGGGCGCAGCAAACACAGTTACCCTTCGTTGGGTCCCAGGACATCGTGACATTTTTGGTAATGAAAGGGCAGACGAACTGGCCAAAAACGGGGCAACACTTGAACCGAGCCAAGTCATACCCTGGGTACTTATGCCTCTGGAACAAGAAAAATGTAGAATTCACCATAGTTTCTTAAAAGCTACTAACGACCGGTGGTCAACACTGGAGTCCTGTCGAGTTTCAAGGACTTTGTGGCCGTTACTCTCTAAGAACAAGACAGACTATTTACTAAAGCTAAGCAGGCCCCAATTATCCCTTTTAGTTGGTATACTCATGGGTCACAAGCTCCATGGGAACCCACTTGAGCAGAATGGGCATCAGCTCATCTGACCTATGTAGAGGGTGTCAAGACGAGGAGACGGTGGAGGGCGCATACCACTTCCTTTACGAATGCCCCAGCCTAGCTAGAAACGGAAGAGCAACTCTCGAAGAATACTTCTTCAACGATTTAGATAGCATCTCTATTTTGCAACCTGCAAACATCATGAAATTTATACAGATTTCATGATGGTTCAGGGAGGCTCCTTCCACAATAAGCCCTACCTGATACCCACCATGTCCTCTCATTACCCAACCTTTCTCGTACCCAAGTCAAACCCCGGGGTGCACAATGGATCCACTGAGATCCGAGTGAGATAATTCGCTTGCCGCTTCATCACCCCTTTTAACCCAACGTACCTAGGTGCTAATTTAGTACCACAATCTTAAATAAAGTATTTCACAATTTGACCTTGAAATGGGTACCGAATGTGCCAAAAATTGGAAACTTACTACAACTGACAATAAATAAATAAATAAATAAATAATGGGGTGGCGCAAACGCTCGTGAAGAACCAGGGCCTACGCCTAGTGGCTTACAACTTTCAACCATATCTGTGTGCGTGTGTTAACATTCCATTCATTTATTAAACAATAGAACAGAATGAAAAAATATCTGGTTAGAAGTAAAATTAGGTAATTTGACAATATATCAAGTTTTATCTGTCTACTCCCACCGTCACTCTTATCAAGCTGGGCTGGGTCCACCAAAACGGATATTTAAAAATCTAATGATGCAGAACCTTAGATCTGGGTCATTATGGAGCAAATAAAAAAAATCTTTAAAATCTGTATTTTCCAACCAACCTTCTTTGAAAAAACTTTTTTGAAGGTATTTATTAAAACTAGTATCGTCTCGCCAGTGGACGAATATTCGGCCAGCGAAACAAACACCAAATTCATGGATACTTTCCATTACACATTTGAAAATTTAAGAAAAGCAAAACTAATAAATAAAAAAAAAAAACCAAACAAGTTCACGAATACGTTAAAATTTTGTCTTGAACTTTAAAACAAATAAATAATGCTCAATTAGTAAGTTTTTTAATTATTGTTTGTCCATTAAGGACCAATTTTTAAACAGTACATTCAAAATTGAATTGTTTCGTTTTAACTAATATCACGTTTAACATAAAATTATCATTAAGAACACTTCATTAATTTTTGATTCATTCACTCGACTTAAGTTAACTGGCTCGCTTTAAATTGCTGCTTTAAATTTATATATTTTTTAATAATATCCTCGGGATTTTTATTTTATTTTGAATGATGAACTATCAATTTAGTACTAAATCAAGTTTAAAATAGCGTTTGTTTGTTCGCTCTCAATGAGCGTTGACAGTCAGTTTGGTGTTTGCTTATTTTATTTGTAATCTGAAAGTGTGATTTGAATAACCAAAACCGACAAAGTTACAAACTATACCTACTTTTCGGAATATTTTTGGTACACTGAATAATTTCCTAAATAATTTCTTTAGGTTTTTTGCTATATTGCAATGAAAAATCATTGCAAAACAGGTTTTTCCACTTAAATATTAGAGAATTTCAAAAACCAAACCCTGTAAGGTTATTTTGAGATATGATTCGTATTCAGTGCATTAAAAACATTAAAATAGTTGTAGATTGTTTTTGCACCAGAAGTGTTTTAAAATCTTGTTTGCTTTAGTTTCCCACATCGCACTTTATGATTACAAAAGAAAGCAAACAAAATATCGACTTTCAACGCTAATTGAGAGTGAATAAAAGTAAACAGTTCGTTAACTCTCTATTATGGCTAAATATCCCCCTTAAAAAGTGGATTTTGTCGTTTTAGCTAAATCCAATTTTAAATTAATTAAACAATTAGTTAATAGAGGAAACTTCATTTTAAATCGTAAAAGGAGGATGAATAAATACAAATATTTAAAATCGATCAATTTCTAATTTTTAATAGCGAATTTAAATTTAATGGGAAGCGAATAAATTAGGCCTAAGTATTCAAATCTAAAGCACACTTTACTCTACTTTTTCCCTAGTTAAACCAAATTTTGTTCTGCTTAAATTATAAAAATATGAATTTCTTAATTAAATTTCGAGATAACGTACACTCTGGCGTTTACGTACTCTTTTTTAATTTCTTAATTATATAAGTGGACAACTGTTTAGTTTTGAAAAAAAAATTTCAAAATAGGTTTCCTTTTAGTAAGTTCAAAAGAGACGGATATAATTCACTTAATTTTTTGCATTTTTAAAAGTATACAATATATATCTCAAGCCCTTACTTTTATTTAAACCAAACTTTGTCCTAAATAAGAATTTTTTTGGCGACCTCTACAAAAAAATCGAACAACATTACTTTTGTCAATGCATAAAAGGAGTTGAGTTAATAGGAAAGAGGACACAAAAAGGGAAATTAAGTACTCAGAACCCGTGAGGAGGTCCACACAAGGTACTGGTGTCCAAGGAAAATTTGTCAAAACGCTCAAAAGGAATTATGAAAACAAAACATTTCAAACTTTTACCAATATTGCTAAACAAAACTCTTAGTCTTACCGGTGAATTCTAAAATTTACTTATTTTAGAGTCTTACAGTAAAACGTGTTGCAGACGTGCGTCCGTGGAGTTTCAAATAAAGTTCAAAAAAAAACGTTCCTTAAAGTAAACACCCTAAATCACTGCCAGATTCAAGTCCCATTTGTGCGGGCAAATATGGTCCTTCTAAAATAAGTGTTACTCTTTTAGAAGTGCTGATGATGTTTTCTGCTTTTACCATAAACGCAAACAATAAGCGCTGCAGCACAAATGAAAAAAGGAGCATGGGAATAGAAACAAAATTGTGACAAACATAAAAATACATTCAGAAAGAGATCTTGCTAATAAGAGATATGCTATATCAAATACTATGGCACTTTTTAACCATTTTAATAATAACTTTAAAAAGACAAAATTGAATGGAGTGCTTATTTCTTAACTTAAACAATTTTTATTTTTTTTTTTCTTAACTTTTCTTGTGTTTCATTTTGGTTTTTGATTAACTCTTTCTTTGGAATAATGTGTGGATTTTGTGATTATTTAATTTGAGACAAAAATTGATCTGAAAATCGTGGTAAATATATTATTTTATAGCCAACCAATTTATTTTAATAAATTTCTCAGCAGAAAACTTAATATTAATGGCAGTCACTGTAAATCTGGCGGCCCTGGCAAATGAAGAAATAAGAACTGGTTAATATTGAGAAACACGATAAACAAATAAACTTCGATTCCACACAAACTAACTTTTTTTCAAAAACTGTCTAACATATGAACATATGTGCATACAAAATATTTATTTCTTGATTTTAAAGTTTATTTCAACATTTATGTATTTCCTATATAGAAGTTAATTTTGGTCAAAAATATATAAAGAATTAACTTTCTGTGCTTTACGGTAAACAAATAATTCCTAATTTTTACCAAAAAAATCCACATCAATTATGATCATCATTTCCAAAAATGTCAGAGTTGTAAACCCAACCCATAAAATGATAAAAATCAATTATCTCAAAAAAAAATCAAATATCCATTACATGCCTTTGCGGCTACATACACACATAATTTTTTTATTTTCTGCATATCTGCGGACAAAACCTTTCCGACGGTACATCATGTTGTTTCATTGCGTATTAACGGAGAAAAGTGTAGCGTTAATTTTTCCCAAGCGTATTAATATAAAGACTATAAAATAAAATAAAAAAAAATATTCTTGTTTAAATGGTTAAGCCCAGTACGCAGCTGAAGTGAAACGAAATATTTATTAAGAGCTCTATCAAATGTTCATGGTGGACCAAATACAAGTTTCTTTTTAAAATTGCAATAAAATGAACTACATTAAATTTTTTCCATGAATTATGGCCTTATTAGTATAAGAACAAACATTCCCATTACTTATGGAACACAACGTCGTTCAAGTGGCTGCCTCGGCTGGCTTCGCAATATCGCATTCTGTCACTTGAATTTTCCAAGACGTTGTTAATAGTTTTGGGGCTTTAGCTCACGGATTGCATGGATGATATTGGCCTTAAGTGATTGAATCGTTTCTAGATTGTTGGGATAACATCGGTCCTTCACGGTTGCTCACAAAAAAAAAATTCAAGGGGGCCATATCGCAGCTCCAAGGTGGCCAATTGACATCGCCAAGACGGCCAAAAACACGATTTGGGAATTTGGTGCGCAAATGGTCGATTGTGGAATGGGATGTATGGCATTGTGCGCCATCATGCATGCACCAGAGGTCATTTAAATCCATGTCTTCCATTTCCATAAAACAAAAACGTGTCCGATTAACATCGCCCTGTAACGCCCACTGTTGACCAAAACGTTGTTCCCAGCCTTATTTTCGAAGAAAAATGGTCCAATGGTGCCACCACTCCACAATCCGCATCAAACGTTCACTCTCTGTGGCTTCTCGACAGTAACGTGCGGGTTTTCCGGGCCCCATATGCAGCAATTTTTTGCCTAAAATCGTGGTCACATTCCTTGTTTCCTTGGAAATAAGTTTTCAATATTTCGCAACGTTGTTCAAAAGTAAAGCGACTCATTTTGTTCCGCGAATGGAAATAACTGTTAGTGTCAAAATAACCTGTGATTTAAAAAGAAACCACTAGATGGCCCATCCTTTATCTCAAAAAATAATAAAAAAAATGAAAATCGAAAGACATTTAAAATTGTCCATACAGAAAATATTTTATAGGTAGGAAAATAACTGTTGTAATTTTTTTTGCAATCCATTTTTTTAATCATGACTTAGGCTTGTTTCACACACCTTCGGTTTCATTCTGTTCGGTCTCTATTCGGTTTGTATTCGGCTGTGCCTGATATGTGTGAAACGATAAACCGGCAAAAATAAAAACCTAATAGAAACCGTAGAGCACCGTTTTATCGTTTCACAGATATCAGGCACAGCCGAATACAAACCGAATAGAGACCGAACCGAATGAAACCGAATGTGTGTGAAACGAGCCTTAAGTGGCTACATTTGTGCTAATCGTTAATAATTGAGCTAAGATCTTACAGGATTTTTTTAAATTTATTTAAAACAAATAAGCACGGTGCATCATTCAAAATAAGACAACTAGGCCGATTCTGCCATATCTGTTGTTCTGCTATGAATTTTATGTTATGATGCATAAGCAGATCACCACCATAAAAGATTCTTATAATTGGAATTCAAGAGTTCGATCTATTATTAAAGTATGTTATGGAACTTCGAAAAAGAAACATTTAAACGAACAGACTTAAAATCTGATGGCAGCTGTAGTAAACAAAAAAAAATCGACACTGACGAGTGACCAAAATAAAATTAACCCGTGGAATGCTCGTGTTTTGTTTCGCGTAAATATTTTGTTGTTACATTTACATTTTTGTGTTTGTAATTATGCATTTTAATATTATTTTGTTATATCTGTCTCTTTTGAAGACAATTCATTAAAGAAATAAAAGTTTATACGTATTGAAAACAATTATGATAAAAGACAAACAAATCTGTCTTTTATTCTGTTATGGTTTATAACAGATTTCATAACAGAATTCGACCTGCAGAATACCAATTAATAAAAGAATAAAAGGTTTTTTTAACAGTTCGAAAATTTGTATGGAAATTAAAAGAAGAATAACAGAATAAAAGAATAAAAGATTGCGGCGAATAGGCCTAAATGACCTTTATAACACCCTAATGTCCATTGTTAATTTCTAGGTACGTCAAAGTTGTTAGCTATGAGAGAAAGTTTGTGCGATCCAGTTGTGCAGTTTATTTTAAGAACAAAAATAACGGCTACCTGCCATACAATTTTGCTTAGCCAAAAACTTAAACCTAACTTTTCTCTAAAACGACTTACGGTCAGGCCTTTGCATTGCCGTTCAAAACTCAACTTTTTTTTTTACAATCGATTTTCGAAAAAAGCATGGACTACCCCCTTATCACTAAAAATTAATTTTTTTACGAAAGTCTCTGGAACCCATTGAAACGTACATATATAGAAAGGTTTTGTCAAATGCAACCAGCACATCCAAAGCAAACCCTTTTATAATGTCTAGTTTTCGAGATATTTGCATTCAAAGTTATTTTTTTGAGTTATGAAGGCTTGTATGACTTTGGATGCCTACAGTTCCGCAAGTAAGTCTATGACGTCATTTTCGCTTGCAAAACGCTGAAAAAGTTTTTCAAGAGCTATCCATAGCTGACAACTAGAACATTCTAGGAGGTCTGGTTGCGGAGATATCTTAATTCAAAGTAAATCCATTTAAATCGATTTTTTTGAGTTTTGAAAGTTTGTATGACTTTGGATGTCTACAGTTCCACAAATAAGGCCCGGAAGGCCTTGCGGTTTATTAACCGCTTAATCAGTTTTTAGAGAGCTATCCATTGCTGAAAACTAGAGCATTTTTTGGGCTCTGGTTGCAGAGAAATTTTGATTCAAAGTTAATATTTCTTGTTTCAACCCAAAAACTAAAAATCTTAATATGGCCATAACTTCCAAAATAAGGCTCGTTAGAGGTTGCGGTTAGCGTTGTTGAACAGATAACGGTCAGGTCTTTGCACTGCCGTTCAAAACTCAACTTTTTTTTTCCAATCGATTTTCGAAAAAAAGCATGGACTACCCCCTTATCACTAAAAATTAATTTTTTTACGAAAGTCTCTGGAACCCATTGAAACGTACATATATAGAAAGGTTTTGTCAAATGCAACCAGCACATCCAAAGCAAACCCTTTTATAATGTCTAGTTTTCGAGATATTTGCATTCAAAGTTATTTTTTTGAGTTATGAAGGCTTGTATGACTTTGGATGCCTACAGTTCCGCAAATAAGGCTATGACGTCATTTTCGCTTGCAAAACGCTTAATTAGTTTTTCAAGAGCTATCCATAGCTGAAAACTAGAACATTCTAGGAGGTCTGGTTGCGGAGATATCTTAATTCAAAATAAATCCATTAAAATCGATTTTTTTGAGTTTTGAAAGTTTGCATGACTTTGGATGTCTATAGTTCCACAAATAAGGCTCGGAAGGCCTTGCGGTTTATTAACCGCTTAATCAGTTTTTGGAGAGCTATCCATTGCTGAAAACTAGAGCATTTTTTGGGCTCTGGTTGCAGAGAAATTTTGATTCAAAGTTAATATTTCTTGTTTCAACCCAAAAACTAAAAATCTTAATATGGCCATAACTTCCAAAATAAGGCTCGTAAGAGGTTGCGGTTAGCGTTGTTAAACAGATAACGGTCAGGTCTTTGCACTGCCGTTCAAAACTCAACTTTTTTGTTTCCAGTCGATTTTCGAAAAAAAGCATGGGCTACCCCCTTATCACTAAAAATTAATTTTTTTACGAAAGTCTCTGGAACCCATTGAAACGTACATATATAGAAAGGTTTTGTCAAATGCAACCAGCACATCCAAAGCAAACCCTTTTATAATGTCTAGTTTTCCAGATATTTGCATTCAAAGTTATTTTTTTGAGTTATGAAGGCTTGTATGACTTTGGATGCCTACAGTTCCGCAAATAAGGCTATGACGTCATTTTCGCTTGCAAAACGCTTAAAAAGTTTTTCAAGAGCTATCCATACCTGAAAACTAGAACATTCTAGGAGGTCTGGTTGCGGAGATATCTTAATTCAAAGTAAATCCATTAAAATCGATTTTTTTGAGTTTTGAAAGTTTGCATGACTTTTGATGTCTACAGTTCCACAAATAAGGCTCGGAAGGCCTTGCGGTTTATTAACCGCTTAATCAGTTTTTGGAGAGCTATCCATTGCTGAAAACTAGAGCATTTTTTGGGCTCTGGTTGCAGAGAAATTTTGATTCAAAGTTAATATTTCTTGTTTCAACCCAAAAACTAAAAATCTTAATATGGCCATAACTTCCAAAATAAGGCTCGTAAGAGGTTGCGGTTAGCGTTGTTGAACAGATAACGGTCAGGTCTTTGCATTGCCGTTCAAAACTCAACTTTTTTTTCCAATCGATTTTCGAAAAAAGCATGGACTACCCCCATATCACTAAAAATTAATTTTTTTATGAAAGTCTCTGGAACCCATTGAAACGTACATATATAGAAAGGTTTTGTCAAATGCAACCAGCACATCCAAAGCAAACCCTTTTATAATGTCTAGTTTTCGAGATATTTGCATTCAAAGTTATTTTTTTGAGTTATGAAGGCTTGTATGACTTTGGATGCCTACAGTTCCGCAAATAAGTCTATGACGTCATTTTCGCTTGCAAAACGCTGAAAAAGTTTTTCAAGAGCTATCCATAGCTGACAACTAGAACATTCTAGGAGGTCTGGTTGCGGAGATATCTTAATTCAAAGTAAATCCATTAAAATCGATTTTTTTGAGTTTTGAAAGTTTGCATGACTTTGGATGTCTACAGTTCCACAAATAAGGCTCGGAAGGCCTTGCGGTTTATTAACCGCTTAATCAGTTTTTAGAAAGCTATCCATTGCTGAAAACTAGAGCATTTTTTGGGCTCTGGTTGCAGAGAAATTTTGATTCAAAGTTAATATTTCTTGTTTCAACCCAAAAACTAAAAATCTTAATATGGCCATAACTTCCAAAATAAGGCTCGTAAGAGGTTGCGGTTAGCGTTGTTGAACAGATAACGGTCAGGTCTTTGCACTGCCGTTCAAAACTCAATTTTTTTTTTCCAGTCGATTTTCGAAAAAAAGCATGGGCTACCCCCTTATCACTAAAAATTAATTTTTTTACGAAAGTCTCTGGAACCCATTGAAACGTACATATATAGAAAGGTTTTGTCAAATGCAACCAGCACATCCAAAGCAAACCCTTTTATAATGTCTAGTTTTCGAGATATTTGCATTCAAAGTTATTTTTTTGAGTTATGAAGGCTTGTATGACTTTGGATGCCTACAGTTCCGCAAATAAGGCTATGACGTCATTTTCGCTTGCAAAACGCTTAAAAAGTTTTTCAAGAGCTATCCATAGCTGAAAACTAGAACATTCTAGAAGGTCTGGTTGCGGAGATATCTTAATTCAAAGTAAATCCATTAAAATCGATTTTTTTGAGTTTTGATAGTTTGCATGATTTCGGATGTCTACAGTTCCACAAATAAGGCTCGGAAGGCCTTGCGGTTTATTAACCGCTTAATCAGTTTTTGGAGAGCTATCCATTGCTGAAAACTAGAGCATTTTTTGGGCTGTGGTTGCAGAGAAATTTTGATTCAAAGTTAATATTTCTTGTTTCAACCCAAAAACTAAAAATCTTAATATGGCCATAACTTCCAAAATAAGGCTCGTAAGAGGTTGCGGTTAGCGTTGTTGAACAGATAACGGTCAGGTTTTTGCATTGCCGTTCAAAACTCAACTTTTTTTTTCCAATCGATTTTCGAAAAAAAGCATGGACTACCCCCTTATCACTAAAAATTAATTTGTTTACGAAAGTCTCTGGAACCCATTGAAACGTACATATAAAGAAAGGTTTTGTCAAATGCAACCAGCACATCCAAAGCAAACCCTTCTATAATGTCTAGTTTTCGAGATATTTGCATTCAAAGTTATTTTTTTGAGTTATGAAGGCTTGTATGACTTTGGATGCCTACAGTTCCGCAAATAAGTCTATGACGTCATTTTCGCTTGCAAAACGCTGAAAAAGTTTTTCAAGAGCTATCCATAGCTGACAACTAGAACATTCTAGGAGGTCTGGTTGCGGAGATATCTTAATTCAAAGTAAATCCATTAAAATCGATTTTTTTGAGTTTTGAAAGTTTGCATGACTTTGGATGTCTACAGTTCCACAAATAAGGCTCGGAAGGCCTTGCGGTTTATTAACCGCTTAATCAGTTTTTAGAGAGCTATCCATTGCTGAAAACTAGAGCATTTTTTGGGCTCTGGTTGCAGAGAAATTTTGATTCAAAGTTAATATTTCTTGTTTCAACCCAAAAACTAAAAATCTTAATATGGCCATAACTTCCAAAATAAGGCTCGTAAGAGGTTGCGGTTAGCGTTGTTGAACAGATAACGGTCAGGTCTTTGCACTGCCGTTCAAAACTCAACTTTTTTTTTCCAGTCGATTTTCGAAAAAAAGCATGGGCTACCCCCTTATCACTAAAAATTAATTTTTTTACGAAAGTCTCTGGAACCCATTGAAACGTACATATATAGAAAGGTTTTGTCAAATGCAACCAGCACATCCAAAGCAAACCCTTTTATAATGTCTAGTTTTCGAGATATTTGCATTCAAAGTTATTTTTTTGAGTTATGAAGGCTTGTATGACTTTGGATGCCTACAGTTCCGCAAATAAGGCTATGACGTCATTTTCGCTTGCAAAACGCTTAAAAAGTTTTTCAAGAGCTATCCATAGCTGAAAACTAGAACATTCTAGAAGGTCTGGTTGCGGAGATATCTTAATTCAAAGTAAATCCATTAAAATCGATTTTTTTGAGTTTTGATAGTTTGCATGATTTCGGATGTCTACAGTTCCACAAATAAGGCTCGGAAGGCCTTGCGGTTTATTAACCGCTTAATCAGTTTTTGGAGAGCTATCCATTGCTGAAAACTAGAGCATTTTTTGGGCTGTGGTTGCAGAGAAATTTTGATTCAAAGTTAATATTTCTTGTTTCAACCCAAAAACTAAAAATCTTAATATGGCCATAACTTCCAAAATAAGGCTCGTAAGAGGTTGCGGTTAGCGTTGTTGAACAGATAACGGTCAGGTTTTTGCATTGCCGTTCAAAACTCAACTTTTTTTTTCCAATCGATTTTCGAAAAAAAGCATGGACTACCCCCTTATCACTAAAAATTAATTTGTTTACGAAAGTCTCTGGAACCCATTGAAACGTACATATAAAGAAAGGTTTTGTCAAATGCAACCAGCACATCCAAAGCAAACCCTTCTATAATGTCTAGTTTTCGAGATATTTGCATTCAAAGTTATTTTTTTGAGTTATGAAGGCTTGTATGACTTTGGATGCCTACAGTTCCGCAAATAAGTCTATGACGTCATTTTCGCTTGCAAAACGCTGAAAAAGTTTTTCAAGAGCTATCCATAGCTGACAACTAGAACATTCTAGGAGGTCTGGTTGCGGAGATATCTTAATTCAAAGTAAATCCATTAAAATCGATTTTTTTGAGTTTTGAAAGTTTGCATGACTTTGGATGTCTACAGTTCCACAAATAAGGCTCGGAAGGCCTTGCGGTTTATTAACCGCTTAATCAGTTTTTAGAGAGCTATCCATTGCTGAAAACTAGAGCATTTTTTGGGCTCTGGTTGCAGAGAAATTTTGATTCAAAGTTAATATTTCTTGTTTCAACCCAAAAACTAAAAATCTTAATATGGCCATAACTTCCAAAATAAGGCTCGTAAGAGGTTGCGGTTAGCGTTGTTGAACAGATAACGGTCAGGTCTTTGCACTGCCGTTCAAAACTCAACTTTTTTTTTCCAGTCGATTTTCGAAAAAAAGCATGGGCTACCCCCTTATCACTAAAAATTAATTTTTTTACGAAAGTCTCTGGAACCCATTGAAACGTACATATATAGAAAGGTTTTGTCAAATGCAACCAGCACATCCAAAGCAAACCCTTTTATAATGTCTAGTTTTCCAGATATTTGCATTCAAAGTTATTTTTTTGAGTTATGAAGGCTTGTATGACTTTGGATGCCTACAGTTCCGCAAATAAGGCTATGACGTCATTTTCGCTTGCAAAACGCTTAATTAGTTTTTCAAGAGCTATCCATACCTGAAAACTAGAACATTCTAGGAGGTCTGGTTGCGGAGATATCTTAATTCAAAGTAAATCCATTAAAATCGATTTTTTTGAGTTTTGAAAGTTTGCATGACTTTTGATGTCTACAGTTCCACAAATAAGGCTCGGAAGGCCTTGCGGTTTATTAACCGCTTAATCAGTTTTTGGAGAGCTATCCATTGCTGAAAACTAGAGCATTTTTTGGGCTCTGGTTGCAGAGAAATTTTGATTCAAAGTTAATATTTCTTGTTTCAACCCAAAAACTAAAAATCTTAATATGGCCATAACTTCCAAAATAAGGCTCGTAAGAGGTTGCGGTTAGCGTTGTTGAACAGATAACGGTCAGGTCTTTGCATTGCCGTTCAAAACTCAACTTTTTTTTCCAATCGATTTTCGAAAAAAGCATGGACTACCCCCATATCACTAAAAATTAATTTTTTTATGAAAGTCTCTGGAACCCATTGAAACGTACATATATAGAAAGGTTTTGTCAAATGCAACCAGCACATCCAAAGCAAACCCTTTTATAATGTCTAGTTTTCGAGATATTTGCATTCAAAGTTATTTTTTTGAGTTATGAAGGCTTGTATGACTTTGGATGCCTACAGTTCCGCAAATAAGTCTATGACGTCATTTTCGCTTGCAAAACGCTGAAAAAGTTTTTCAAGAGCTATCCATAGCTGACAACTAGAACATTCTAGGAGGTCTGGTTGCGGAGATATCTTAATTCAAAGTAAATCCATTAAAATCGATTTTTTTGAGTTTTGAAAGTTTGCATGACTTTGGATGTCTACAGTTCCACAAATAAGGCTCGGAAGGCCTTGCGGTTTATTAACCGCTTAATCAGTTTTTAGAAAGCTATCCATTGCTGAAAACTAGAGCATTTTTTGGGCTCTGGTTGCAGAGAAATTTTGATTCAAAGTTAATATTTCTTGTTTCAACCCAAAAACTAAAAATCTTAATATGGCCATAACTTCCAAAATAAGGCTCGTAAGAGGTTGCGGTTAGCGTTGTTGAACAGATAACGGTCAGGTCTTTGCACTGCCGTTCAAAACTCAATTTTTTTTTTCCAGTCGATTTTCGAAAAAAAGCATGGGCTACCCCCTTATCACTAAAAATTAATTTTTTTACGAAAGTCTCTGGAACCCATTGAAACGTACATATATAGAAAGGTTTTGTCAAATGCAACCAGCACATCCAAAGCAAACCCTTTTATAATGTCTAGTTTTCGAGATATTTGCATTCAAAGTTATTTTTTTGAGTTATGAAGGCTTGTATGACTTTGGATGCCTACAGTTCCGCAAATAAGGCTATGACGTCATTTTCGCTTGCAAAACGCTTAAAAAGTTTTTCAAGAGCTATCCATAGCTGAAAACTAGAACATTCTAGAAGGTCTGGTTGCGGAGATATCTTAATTCAAAGTAAATCCATTAAAATCGATTTTTTTGAGTTTTGATAGTTTGCATGATTTCGGATGTCTACAGTTCCACAAATAAGGCTCGGAAGGCCTTGCGGTTTATTAACCGCTTAATCAGTTTTTGGAGAGCTATCCATTGCTGAAAACTAGAGCATTTTTTGGGCTGTGGTTGCAGAGAAATTTTGATTCAAAGTTAATATTTCTTGTTTCAACCCAAAAACTAAAAATCTTAATATGGCCATAACTTCCAAAATAAGGCTCGTAAGAGGTTGCGGTTAGCGTT
The DNA here is from genome assembly GCA_949320155.1 of Melangyna quadrimaculata. Classification (NCBI taxonomy): domain Eukaryota; kingdom Metazoa; phylum Arthropoda; class Insecta; order Diptera; family Syrphidae; genus Melangyna; species Melangyna quadrimaculata. The sequence goes on along the minus strand of OX439484.1, from coordinate 159,779,411 downwards.
GTTGAACAGATAACGGTCAGGTTTTTGCATTGCCGTTCAAAACTCAACTTTTTTTTTCCAATCGATTTTCGAAAAAAAGCATGGACTACCCCCTTATCACTAAAAATTAATTTGTTTACGAAAGTCTCTGGAACCCATTGAAACGTACATATAAAGAAAGGTTTTGTCAAATGCAACCAGCACATCCAAAGCAAACCCTTCTATAATGTCTAGTTTTCGAGATATTTGCATTCAAAGTTATTTTTTTGAGTTATGAAGGCTTGTATGACTTTGGATGCCTACAGTTCCGCAAATAAGGCTATGACGTCATTTTCGCTTGCAAAACGCTTAATTAGTTTTTCAAGAGCTATCCATAGCTGAAAACTAGAACATTCTAGGAGGTCTGGTTGCGGAGATATCTTAATTCAAAGTAAATCCATTAAAATCGATTTTTTTGAGTTTTGAAAGTTTGCATGACTTTGGATGTCTATAGTTCCACAAATAAGGCTCGGAAGGCCTTGCGGTTTATTAACCGCTTAATCAGTTTTTGGAGAGCTATCCATTGCTGAAAACTAGAGCATTTTTTGGGCTCTGGTTGCAGAGAAATTTTGATTCAAAGTTAATATTTCTTGTTTCAACCCAGAAACTAAAAATCTTAATATGGCCATAACTTCCAAAATAAGGCTCGTAAGAGGTTGCGGTTAGCGTTGTTGAACAGATAACGGTCAGGTCTTTGCATTGCCGTTCAAAACTCAACTTTTTTTTCCAATCGATTTTCGAAAAAAGCATGGACTACCCCCATATCACTAAAAATTAATTTTTTTATGAAAGTCTCTGGAACCCATTGAAACGTACATATATAGAAAGGTTTTGTCAAATGCAACCAGCACATCCAAAGCAAACCCTTTTATAATGTCTAGTTTTCGAGATATTTGCATTCAAAGTTATTTTTTTGAGTTATGAAGGCTTGTATGACTTTGGATGCCTACAGTTCCGCAAATAAGTCTATGACGTCATTTTTGCTTGCAAAACGCTGAAAAAGTTTTTCAAGAGCTATCCATAGCTGACAACTAGAACATTCTAGGAGGTCTGGTTGCGGAGATATCTTAATTCAAAGTAAATCCATTAAAATCGATTTTTTTGAGTTTTGAAAGTTTGCATGACTTTGGATGTCTACAGTTCCACAAATAAGGCTCGGAAGGCCTTGCGGTTTATTAACCGCTTAATCAGTTTTTAGAGAGCTATCCATTGCTGAAAACTAGAGCATTTTTTGGGCTCTGGTTGCAGAGAAATTTTGATTCAAAGTTAATATTTCTTGTTTCAACCCAAAAACTAAAAATCTTAATATGGCCATAACTTCCAAAATAAGGCTCGTAAGAGGTTGCGGTTAGCGTTGTTGAACAGATAACGGTCAGGTCTTTGCACTGCCGTTCAAAACTCAACTTTTTTTTTCCAGTCGATTTTCGAAAAAAAGCATGGGCTACCCCCTTATCACTAAAAATTAATTTTTTTACGAAAGTCTCTGGAACCCATTAAAACGTACATATATAGAAAGGTTTTGTCAAATGCAACCAGCACATCCAAAGCAAACCCTTTTATAATGTCTAGTTTTCGAGATATTTGCATTCAAAGTTATTTTTTTGAGTTATGAAGGCTTGTATGACTTTGGATGCCTACAGTTCCGCAAATAAGGCTATGACGTCATTTTCGCTTGCAAAACGCTTAATTAGTTTTTCAAGAGCTATCCATAGCTGAAAACTAGAACATTCTAGGAGGTCTGGTTGCGGAGATATCTTAATTCAAAGTAAATCCATTAAAATCGATTTTTTTGAGTTTTGAAAGTTTGCATGACTTTGGATGTCTATAGTTCCACAAATAAGGCTCGGAAGGCCTTGCGGTTTATTAACCGCTTAATCAGTTTTTGGAGAGCTATCCATTGCTGAAAACTAGAGCATTTTTTTGGCTCTGGTTGCAGAGAAATTTTGATTCAAAGTTAATATTTCTTGTTTCAACCCAAAAACTAAAAATCTTAATATGGCCATAACTTCCAAAATAAGGCTCGTAAGAGGTTGCGGTTAGCGTTGTTGAACAGATAACGGTCAGGTCTTTGCATTGCCGTTCAAAACTCAACTTTTTTTTCCAATCGATTTTCGAAAAAAGCATGGACTACCCCCATATCACTAAAAATTAATTTTTTTATGAAAGTCTCTGGAACCCATTGAAACGTACATAAATAGAAAGGTTTTGTCAAATGCAACCAGCACATCCAAAGCAAACCCTTTTATAATGTCTAGTTTTCGAGATATTTGCATTCAAAGTTATTTTTTTGAGTTATGAAGGCTTGTATGACTTTGGATGCCTACAGTTCCGCAAATAAGTCTATGACGTCATTTTCGCTTGCAAAACGCTGAAAAAGTTTTTCAAGAGCTATCCATAGCTGACAACTAGAACATTCTAGGAGGTCTGGTTGCGGAGATATCTTAATTCAAAGTAAATCCATTAAAATCGATTTTTTTGAGTTTTGAAAGTTTGCATGACTTTGGATGTCTACAGTTCCACAAATAAGGCTCGGAAGGCCTTGCGGTTTATTAACCGCTTAATCAGTTTTTAGAGAGCTATCCATTGCTGAAAACTAGAGCATTTTTTGGGCTCTGGTTGCAGAGAAATTTTGATTCAAAGTTAATATTTCTTGTTTCAACCCAAAAACTAAAAATCTTAATATGGCCATAACTTCCAAAATAAGGCTCGTAAGAGGTTGCGGTTAGCGTTGTTGAACAGATAACGGTCAGGTCTTTGCACTGCCGTTCAAAACTCAACTTTTTTTTTCCAGTCGATTTTCGAAAAAAAGCATGGGCTACCCCCTTATCACTAAAAATTAATTTTTTTACGAAAGTCTCTGGAACCCATTGAAACGTACATATATAGAAAGGTTTTGTCAAATGCAACCAGCACATCCAAAGCAAACCCTTTTATAATGTCTAGTTTTCGAGATATTTGCATTCAAAGTTATTTTTTTGAGTTATGAAGGCTTGTATGACTTTGGATGCCTACAGTTCCGCAAATAAGGCTATGACGTCATTTTCGCTTGCAAAACGCTTAATTAGTTTTTCAAGAGCTATCCATAGCTGAAAACTAGAACATTCTAGGAGGTCTGGTTGCGGAGATATCTTAATTCAAAGTAAATCCATTAAAATCGATTTTTTTGAGTTTTGAAAGTTTGCATGACTTTGGATGTCTATAGTTCCACAAATAAGGCTCGGAAGGCCTTGCGGTTTATTAACCGCTTAATCAGTTTTTGGAGAGCTATCCATTGCTGAAAACTAGAGCATTTTTTGGGCTCTGGTTGCAGAGAAATTTTGATTCAAAGTTAATATTTCTTGTTTCAACCCAAAAACTAAAAATCTTAATATGGCCATAACTTCCAAAATAAGGCTCGTAAGAGTTTGCGGTTAGCGTTGTTGAACAGATAACGGTCAGGTCTTTGCATTGCCGTTCAAAACTCAACTTTTTTTTCCAATCGATTTTCGAAAAAAGCATGGACTACCCCCATATCACTAAAAATTAATTTTTTTATGAAAGTCTCTGGAACCCATTGAAACGTACATATATAGAAAGGTTTTGTCAAATGCAACCAGCACATCCAAAGCAAACCCTTTTATAATGTCTAGTTTTCGAGATATTTGCATTCAAAGTTATTTTTTTGAGTTATGAAGGCTTGTATGACTTTGGATGCCTACAGTTCCGCAAATAAGTCTATGACGTCATTTTCGCTTGCAAAACGCTGAAAAAGTTTTTCAAGAGCTATCCATAGCTGACAACTAGAACATTCTAGGAGGTCTGGTTGCGGAGATATCTTAATTCAAAGTAAATCCATTAAAATCGATTTTTTTGAGTTTTGAAAGTTTGCATGACTTTGGATGTCTACAGTTCCACAAATAAGGCTCGGAAGGCCTTGCGGTTTATTAACCGCTTAATCAGTTTTTGGAGAGCTATCCATTGCTGAAAACTAGAGCATTTTTTGGGCTGTGGTTGCAGAGAAATTTTGATTCAAAGTTAATATTTCTTGTTTCAACCCAAAAACTAAAAATCTTAATATGGCCATAACTTCCAAAATAAGGCTCGTAAGAGGTTGCGGTTAGCGTTGTTGAACAGATAACGGTCAGGTTTTTGCATTGCCGTTCAAAACTCAACTTTTTTTTTCCAATCGATTTTCGAAAAAAAGCATGGACTACCCCCTTATCACTAAAAATTAATTTTTTTACGAAAGTCTCTGGAACCCATTGAAACGTACATATAAAGAAAGGTTTTGTCAAATGCAACCAGCACATCCAAAGCAAACCCTTTTATAATGTCTAGTTTTCGAGATATTTGCATTCAAAGTTATTTTTTTGAGTTATGAAGGCTTGTATGACTTTGGATGCCTACAGTTCCGCAAATAAGGCTATGACGTCATTTTCGCTTGCAAAACGCTTAATTAGTTTTTCAAGAGCTATCCATAGCTGAAAACTAGAACATTCTAGGAGGTCTGGTTGCGGAGATATCTTAATTCAAAGTAAATCCATTAAAATCGATTTTTTTGAGTTTTGAAAGTTTGCATGACTTTTGATGTCTACAGTTCCACAAATAAGGCTCGGAAGGCCTTGCGGTTTATTAACCGCTTAATCAGTTTTTGGAGAGCTATCCATTGATGAAAACTAGAGCATTTTTTGGGCTCTTAATTCAAAGTAAATCCATTAAAATCGATTTTTTTGAGTTTCGAAAGTTTGCATGACTTTTGATGTCTACAGTTCCACAAATAAGGCTCGGAAGGCCTTGCGGTTTATTAACCGCTTAATCAGTTTTTAGAGAGCTATCCATTGCTGAAAACTAGAGCATTTTTTGGGCTCTGGTTGCAGAGAAATTTTGATTCAAAGTTAATATTTCTTGTTTCAACCCAAAAACTAAAAATCTTAATATGGCCATAACTTCCAAAATAAGGCTCGTAAGAGGTTGCGGTTAGCGTTGTTGAACAGATAACGGTCAGGTCTTTGCACTGCCGTTCAAAACTCAACTTTTTTTTTCCAGTCGATTTTCGAAAAAAAGCATGGGCTACCCCCTTATCACTAAAAATTAATTTTTTTACGAAAGTCACTGGAACCCATTGAAACGTACATATATAGAAAGGTTTTGTCAAATGCAACCAGCACATCCAAAGCAAACCCTTTTATAATGTCTAGTTTTCGAGATATTTGCATTCAAAGTTATTTTTTTGAGTTATGAAGGCTTGTATGACTTTGGATGCCTACAGTTCCGCAAATAAGACTATGACGTCATTTTCGCTTGCAAAAAGCTTAATTAGTTTTTCAAGAGCTATCCATAGCTGAAAACTAGAACATTCGAGGAGGTCTGGTTGCGGAGATATCTTAATTCAAAGTAAATCCATTAAAATCGATTTTTTTGAGTTTTGAAAGTTTGTATGACTTTGGATGTCTACAGTTCCACAAATAAGGCTCGGACGGCCTTCCGGTTTATTAACCGCTTAATCAGTTTTTGGAGAGCTATCCATTGCTGAAAACTAGAGCATTTTTTGGGCTCTGGTTGCAGAGAAATTTTGATTCAAAGTTAATATTTCTTGTTTCAACCCAAAAACTAAAAATCTTAATATGGCCATAACTTCCAAAATAAGGCTCGTAAGAGGTTGCGGTTAGCGTTGTTGAACAGATAACGGTCAGGTCTTTGCATTGCCGTTCAAAACTCAACTTTTTTTTTTTCCAATCGATTTTTCGAAAAAAAAGCATGGACTACCCCCTTATCACTAAAAATTAATTTTTTTACGAAAGTCTCTGGAACCCATTGAAACGTACATATATAGAAAGGTTTTGTCAAATGCAACCAGCACATCCAAAGCAAACCCTTTTATAATGTCTAGTTTTCGAGATATTTGCATTCAAAGTTATTTTTTTGAGTTATGAAGGCTTGTATGACTTTGGATGCCTACAGTTCCGCAAATAAGGCTATGACGTCATTTTCGCTTGCAAAAAGCTTAATTAGTTTTTCAAGAGCTATACATAGCTGAAAACTAGAACATTCGAGGAGGTCTGGTTGCGGAGATATTTTAATTCAAAGTAAATCCATTAAAATCGATTTTTTTGAGTTTTGAAAGTTTGCATGACTTTGGATGTCTACAGTTCCACAAATAAGGCTCGGAAGGCCTTGCGGTTTATTAACCGCTTGATCAGTTTTTAGAGAGCTATCCATTGCTGAAAACTAGAGCATTTTTTGGGCTGTGGTTGCAGAGAAATTTTGATTCAAAGTTAATATTTCTTGTTTCAACCCAAAAACTAAAAATCTTAATATGGCCATAACTTCCAAAATAAGGCTCGTAAGAGGTTGCGGTTAGCGTTGTTGAACAGATAACGGTCAGGTTTTTGCATTGCCGTTCAAAACTCAACTTTTTTTTTCCAATCGATTTTCGAAAAAAAGCATGGACTACCCCCTTATCACTAAAAATTAATTTTTTTACGAAAGTCTCTGGAACCCATTGAAACGTACATATATAGAAAGGTTTTGTCAAATGCAACCAGCACATCCAAAGCAAACCCTTTTATAATGTCTAGTTTTCGAGATATTTGCATTCAAAGTTATTTTTTTGAGTTATGAAGGCTTGTATGACTTTGGATGCCTACAGTTCCGCAAATAAGGCTATGACGTCATTTTCGCTTGCAAAACGCTTAATAAGTTTTTCAAGAGCTATCCATAGCTGAAAACTAGAACATTCTAGGAGGTCTGGTTGCGGAGATATCTTAATTCAAAGTAAATCCATTAAAATCGATTTTTTTGAGTTTTGAAAGTTTGCATGACTTTTGATGTCTACAGTTCCACAAATAAGGCTCGGAAGGCCTTGCGGTTTATTAACCGCTTAATCAGTTTTTGGAGAGCTATCCATTGCTGAAAACTAGAGCATTTTTTGGGCTCTTAATTCAAAGTAAATCCATTAAAATCGATTTTTTTGAGTTTCGAAAGTTTGCATGACTTTTGATGTCTACAGTTCCACAAATAAGGCTCGGAAGGCCTTGCGGTTTATTAACCGCTTAATCAGTTTTTAGAGAGCTATCCATTGCTGAAAACTAGAGCATTTTTTGGGCTCTGGTTGCAGAGAAATTTTGATTCAAAGTTAATATTTCTTGTTTCAACCCAAAAACTAAAAATCTTAATATGGCCATAACTTCCAAAATAAGGCTCGTAAGAGGTTGCGGTTAGCGTTGTTGAACAGATAACGGTCAGGTCTTTGCACTGCCGTTCAAAACTCAACTTTTTTTTTCCAGTCGATTTTCGAAAAAAAGCATGGGCTACCCCCTTATCACTAAAAATTAATTTTTTTACGAAAGTCTCTGGAACCCATTGAAACGTACATATATAGAAAGGTTTTGTCAAATGCAACCAGCACATCCAAAGCAAACCCTTTTATAATGTCTAGTTTTCGAGATATTTGCATTCAAAGTTATTTTTTTGAGTTATGAAGGCTTGTATGACTTTGGATGCCTACAGTTCCGCAAATAAGGCTATGACGTCATTTTCGCTTGCAAAACGCTTAATTAGTTTTTCAAGAGCTATCCATAGCTGTAAACTAGAACATTCTAGGAGGTCTGGTTGCGGAGATATCTTAATTCAAAGTAAATCCATTAAAATCGATTTTTTTGAGTTTCGAAAGTTTGCATGACTTTGGATGTCTACAGTTCCACAAATAAGGCTCGGAAGGCCTTGCGGTTTATTAACTGCTTAATCAGTTTTTGGAGAGCTATCCATTGCTGAAAACTAGAGCATTTTTTGGGCTGTGGTTGCAGAGAAATTTTGATTCAAAGTTAATATTTCTTGTTTCAACCCAAAAACTAAAAATCTTAATATGGCCATAACTTCCAAAATAAGGCTCGTAAGAGGTTGCGGTTAGCGTTGTTGAACAGATAACGGTCAGGTCTTTGCACTGCCGTTCAAAACTCAACTTTTTTTTTTCCAATCGATTTTCGAAAAAAAGCATGGACTACCCCCTTATCACTAAAAATTAATTTTTTTACGAAAGTCTCTGGAACCCATTGAAACGTACATATATAGAAAGGTTTTGTCAAATGCAACCAGCACATCCAAAGCAAACCCTTTTATAATGTCTAGTTTTTGAGATATTTGCATTCAAAGTTATTTTTTTGAGTTATGAAGGCTTGTATGACTTTGGACGCCTACAGTTCCGCAAATAATGCTATGACGTCATTTTCGCTTGCAAAACGCTTAATTAGTTTTTCAAGAGCTATCCATAGCTGAAAATTAGAACATTCTAGGAGGTCTGGTTGCGGAGATATCTTAATTCAAAGTAAATCCATTAAAATCGATTTTTTTGAGTTTTGAAAGTTTGCATGACTTTGGATGTCTACAGTTCCACAAATAAGGCTCGGAAGGCCTTGCGGTTTATTAACCGCTTAATCAGTTTTTGGAGAGCTATCCACTGCTGAAAACTAGAGCATTTTTTGGGCTCTGGTTGCAGAGAAATTTTGATTCAAAGTTAATATTTCTTGTTTCAACCCAAAAACTAAAAATCTTAATATGGCCATAACTTCCAAAATAAGGCTCGTAAGAGGTTGCGGTTAGCGTTGTTGAACAGATAACGGTCAGGTCTTTGCACTGCCGTTCAAAACTCAACTTTTTTTTTCCAGTCGATTTTCGAAAAAAAGCATGGGCTACCCCCTTATCACTAAAAATTAATTTTTTTACGAAAGTCTCTGGAACCCATTGAAACGTACATATATAGAAAGGTTTTGTCAAATGCAACCAGCACATCCAAAGCAAACCCTTTTATAATGTCTAGTTTTCGAGATATTTGCATTCAAAGTTATTTTTTTGAGTTATGAAGGCTTGTATGACTTTGGATGCCTACAGTTCCGCAAATAAGGCTATGACGTCATTTTCGCTTGCAAAAAGCTTAATTAGTTTTTCAAGAGCTATCCATAGCTGAAAACTAGAACATTCGAGGAGGTCTGGTTGCGGAGATATCTTAATTCAAAGTAAATCCATTAAAATCGATTTTTTTGAGTTTTGAAAGTTTGTATGACTTTGGATGTCTACAGTTCCACAAATAAGGCTCTAACGGCCTTCCGGTTTATTAACCGCTTAATCAGTTTTTGGAGAGCTATCCATTGCTGAAAACTAGAGCATTTTTTGGGCTCTGGTTGCAGAGAAATTTTGATTCAAAGTTAATATTTCTTGTTTCAACCCAAAAACTAAAAATCTTAATATGGCCATAACTTCCAAAATAAGGCTCGTAAGAGGTTGCGGTTAGCGTTGTTGAACAGATAACGGTCAGGTCTTTGCATTGCCGTTCAAAACTCAACTTTTTTTTTTTCCAATCGATTTTTCGAAAAAAAAGCATGGACTACCCCCTTATCACTAAAAATTAATTTTTTTACGAAAGTCTCTGGAACCCATTGAAACGTACATATATAGAAAGGTTTTGTCAAATGCAACCAGCACATCCAAAGCAAACCCTTTTATAATGTCTAGTTTTCGAGATATTTGCATTCAAAGTTATTTTTTTGAGTTATGAAGGCTTGTATGACTTTGGATGCCTACAGTTCCGCAAATAAGGCTATGACGTCATTTTCGCTTGCAAAAAGCTTAATTAGTTTTTCAAGAGCTATCCATAGCTGAAAACTAGAACATTCGAGGAGGTCTGGTTGCGGAGATATTTTAATTCAAAGTAAATCCATTAAAATCGATTTTTTTGAGTTTTGAAAGTTTGCATGACTTTGGATGTCTACAGTTCCACAAATAAGGCTCGGAAGGCCTTGCGGTTTATTAACCGCTTAATCAGTTTTTGGAGAGCTATCCATTGCTGAAAACTAGAGCATTTTTTGGGCTGTGGTTGCAGAGAAATTTTGATTCAAAGTTAATATTTCTTGTTTCAACCCAAAAACTAAAAATCTTAATATGGCCATAACTTCCAAAATAAGGCTCGTAAGAGGTTGCGGTTAGCGTTGTTGAACAGATAACGGTCAGGTTTTTGCATTGCCGTTCAAAACTCAACTTTTTTTTTCCAATCGATTTTCGAAAAAAAGCATGGACTACCCCCTTATCACTAAAAATTAATTTTTTTACGAAAGTCTCTGGAACCCATTGAAACGTACATATAAAGAAAGGTTTTGTCAAATGCAACCAGCACATCCAAAGCAAACCCTTTTATAATGTCTAGTTTTCGAGATATTTGCATTCAAAGTTATTTTTTTGAGTTATGAAGGCTTGTATGACTTTGGATGCCTACAGTTCCGCAAATAAGGCTATGACGTCATTTTCGCTTGCAAAACGCTTAATTAGTTTTTCAAGAGCTATCCATAGCTGAAAACTAGAACATTCTAGGAGGTCTGGTTGCGGAGATATCTTAATTCAAAGTAAATCCATTAAAATCGATTTTTTTGAGTTTTGAAAGTTTGCATGACTTTTGATGTCTACAGTTCCACAAATAAGGCTCGGAAGGCCTTGCGGTTTATTAACCGCTTAATCAGTTTTTGGAGAGCTATCCATTGCTGAAAACTAGAGCATTTTTTGGGCTCTTAATTCAAAGTAAATCCATTAAAATCGATTTTTTTGAGTTTCGAAAGTTTGCATGACTTTTGATGTCTACAGTTCCACAAATAAGGCTCGGAAGGCCTTGCGGTTTATTAACCGCTTAATCAGTTTTTAGAGAGCTATCCATTGCTGAAAACTAGAGCATTTTTTGGGCTCTGGTTGCAGAGAAATTTTGATTCAAAGTTAATATTTCTTGTTTCAACCCAAAAACTAAAAATCTTAATATGGCCATAACTTCCAAAATAAGGCTCGTAAGAGGTTGCGGTTAGCGTTGTTGAACAGATAACGGTCAGGTCTTTGCACTGCCGTTCAAAACTCAACTTTTTTTTTCCAGTCGATTTTCGAAAAAAAGCATGGGCTACCCCCTTATCACTAAAAATTAATTTTTTTACGAAAGTCTCTGGAACCCATTGAAACGTACATATATAGAAAGGTTTTGTCAAATGCAACCAGCACATCCAAAGCAAACCCTTTTATAATGTCTAGTTTTCGAGATATTTGCATTCAAAGTTATTTTTTTGAGTTATGAAGGCTTGTATGAATTTGGATGCCTACAGTTCCGCAAATAAGGCTATGACGTCATTTTCGCTTGCAAAACGCTTAATTAGTTTTTCAAGAGCTATCCATAGCTGTAAACTAGAACATTCTAGGAGGTCTGGTTGCGGAGATATCTTAATTCAAAGTAAATCCATTAAAATCGATTTTTTTGAGTTTTGAAAGTTTGCATGACTTTGGATGTCTACAGTTCCACAAATAAGGCTCGGAAGGCCTTGCGGTTTATTAACTGCTTAATCAGTTTTTGGAGAGCTATCCATTGCTGAAAACTAGAGCATTTTTTGGGCTGTGGTTGCAGAGAAATTTTGATTCAAAGTTAATATTTCTTGTTTCAACCCAAAAACTAAAAATCTTAATATGGCCATAACTTCCAAAATAAGGCTCGTAAGAGGTTGCGGTTAGCGTTGTTGAACAGATAACGGTCAGGTCTTTGCACTGCCGTTCAAAACTCAACTTTTTTTTTTCCAATCGATTTTCGAAAAAAAGCATGGACTACCCCCTTATCACTAAAAATTAATTTTTTTACGAAAGTCTCTGGAACCCATTGAAACGTACATATATAGAAAGGTTTTGTCAAATGCAACCAGCACATCCAAAGCAAACCCTTTTATAATGTCTAGTTTTTGAGATATTTGCATTCAAAGTTATTTTTTTGAGTTATGAAGGCTTGTATGACTTTGGACGCCTACAGTTCCGCAAATAAGGCTATGACGTCATTTTCGCTTGCAAAACGCTTAATTAGTTTTTCAAGAGCTATCCATAGCTGAAAATTAGAACATTCTAGGAGGTCTGGTTGCGGAGATATCTTAATTCAAAGTAAATCCATTAAAATCGATTTTTTTGAGTTTTGAAAGTTTGCATGACTTTGGATGTCTACAGTTCCACAAATAAGGCTCGAAAGGCCTTGCGGTTTATTAACCGCTTAATCAGTTTTTGGAGAGCTATCCACTGCTGAAAACTAGAGCATTTTTTGGGCTCTGGTTGCAGAGAAATTTTGATTCAAAGTTAATATTTCTTGTTTCAACCCAAAAACTAAAAATCTTAATATGGCCATAACTTCCAAAATAAGGCTCGTAAGAGGTTGCGGTTAGCGTTGTTGAACAGATAACGGTCAGGTCTTTGCATTGCCGTTCAAAACTCAACTTTTTTTCCAATCGATTTTCGAAAAAAGCATGGACTACCCCCATATCACTAAAAATTAATTTTTTTATGAAAGTCTCTGGAACCCATTGAAACGTACATATATAGAAAGGTTTTGTCAAATGCAACCAGCACATCCAAAGCAAACCCTTTTATAATGTCTAGTTTTCGAGATATTTGCATTCAAAGTTATTTTTTTGAGTTATGAAGGCTTGTATGACTTTGGATGCCTACAGTTCCGCAAATAAGTCTATGACGTCATTTTCGCTTGCAAAACGCTGAAAAAGTTTTTCAAGAGCTATCCATAGCTGACAACTAGAACATTCTAGGAGGTCTGGTTGCGGAGATATCTTAATTCAAAGTAAATCCATTAAAATCGATTTTTTTGAGTTTTGAAAGTTTGCATGACTTTGGATGTCTACAGTTCCACAAATAAGGCTCGGAAGGCCTTGCGGTTTATTAACCGCTTAATCAGTTTTTAGAGAGCTATCCATTGCTGAAAACTAGAGCATTTTTTGGGCTCTGGTTGCAGAGAAATTTTGATTCAAAGTTAATATTTCTTGTTTCAACCCAAAAACTAAAAATCTTAATATGGCCATAACTTCCAAAATAAGGCTCGTAAGAGGTTGCGGTTAGCGTTGTTGAACAGATAACGGTTAGGTCTTTGCACTGCCGTTCAAAACTCAACTTTTTTTTTCCAGTCGATTTTCGAAAAAAAGCATGGGCTACCCCCTTATCACTAAAAATTAATTTTTTTACGAAAGTCTCTGGAACCTATTGAAACTTACATATATAGAAAGGTTTTGCCAAATGCAACCAGCACATCCAAAGCAAACCCTTTTATAATGTCTAGTTTTCGAGATATTTGCATTCAAAGTTATTTTTTTGAGTTATGAAGGCTTGTATGACTTTGGATGCCTACAGCTCCGCAAATAAGGCTATGACGTCATTTTCGCTTGCAAAACGCCTCATAAGTTTTTCAAGAGCTATCCATAGCTGTAAACTAGAACATTCTTGCAGGTCTGGTTGCGGAGATATCTTAATTCAAAGTAAATCCATTAAAATCGATTTTTTTGAGTTTTGAAAGTTTGCATGACTTTGGATGTCTATAGTTCCACAAATAAGGCTCGGAAGGCCTTGCGGTTTATTAACCGCTTAATCAGTTTTTGGAGAGCTATCCATTGCTGAAAACTAGAGCATTTTTTGGGCTCTGGTTGCAGAGAAATTTTGATTCAAAGTTAATATTTCTTGTTTCAACCCAAAAACTAAAAATCTTAATATGGCCATAACTTCCAAAATAAGGCTCGTAATAGGTTGCGGTTAGCGTTGTTGAACAGATAACGGTCAGGTCTTTGCATTGCCGTTCAAAACTCAACTCTTTTGTTTCCAATCGATTTTCGAAAAAAGCATGGACTACCCCCTTATCACTAAAAATTAATTTTTTTACGAAAGTCTCTGGAACCCATTGAAACTTACATATATAGAAAGGTTTTGCCAAATGCAACCAGCACATCCAAAGCAAACCCTTTTATAATGTCTAGTTTTCGAGATATTTGCATTCAAAGTTATTTTTTTGAGTTATGAAGGCTTGTATGACTTTGGATGCCTACAGTTCCGCAAATAAGGCTATGACGTCATTTTCGCTTGCAAAACGCTTAATTAGTTTTTCAAGAGCTATCCAGATAACGGTCAGGTCTTTGCATTGCCGTTCAAAACTTAACTTTTTTTTTCCAATCGATTTTCGAAAAAAAGTATGGACTACCCCCTTATCACTAAAAATTAATTTTTTTACGAAAGTCTCTGGAATCCATTGAAACGTACATATATAGAAAGGTTTTGTCAAATGCAACCAGCACATCCAAAGCAAACCCTTTTATAATGTCTAGTTTTCGAGATATTTGCACTCAAAGTTATTTTTTTGAGTTATGAAGGCTTGTATGCCTTTGGATGCCTACAGTTCCGCAAATAAGGCTATGACGTCATTTTCGCTTGCAAAACGCTTAATTAGTTTTTCAAGAGCTATCCATAGCTGAAAACTAGAACTTTCTAGGAGGTCTGGTTGCGGAGATATCTTAATTCAAAGTAAATCCATTAAAATCGATTTTTTTGAGTTTTGAAAGTTTGCATGACTTTGGATGTCTACAGTTCCACAAATAAGGCTCGGAAGGCCTTGCGGTTTATTCACCGCTTAATCAATTTTTGGAGAGCTATCCATTGCTGAAAACTAGAGCATTTTTTGGGCTCTGGTTGCAGGGAAATTTTGATTCAAAGTTAATATTTCTTGTTTCAACCCAAAAACTAAAAATCTTAATATGGCCATAACTTCCAAAATAAGGCTCGTAAGAGGTTGCGGTTAGCGTTGTTGAACAGATAACGGTCAGGTCTTTGCATTGCCGTTCAAAACTCAACTCTTTTGTTTCCAATCGATTTTCGAAAAAAAGCATGGACTACCCCCCTTATCACTAAAAATTAATTTTTTTACGAAAGTCTCTGGAACCCATTGAAACTTACATATATAGAAAGGTTTTGCCAAATGCAACCAGCACATCCAAAGCAAACCCTTTTATAATGTCTAGTTTTCGAGATATTTGCATTCAAAGTTATTTTTTTGAGTTATGAAGGCTTGTATGACTTTGGATGCCTACAGTTCCGCAAATAAGGCTATGACGTCATTTTCGCTTGCAAAACGCTTAATAAGTTTTTCAAGAGCTATCCATAGCTGTAAACTAGAACATTCTAGCAGGTCTGGTTGCGGAGATATCTTAATTCAAAGTAAATCCATTAAAATCGATTTTTTTGAGTTTTGAAAGTTTGCATGACTTTGGATGTCTATAGTTCCACAAATAAGGCTCGGAAGGCCTTGCGGTTTATTAACCGCTTAATCAGTTTTTGGAGAGCTATCCATTGCTGAAAACTAGAGCATTTTTTGGGCTCTGGTTGCAGAGAAATTTTGATTCAAAGTTAATATTTCTTGTTTCAACCCAAAAACTAAAAATCTTAATATGGCCATAACTTCCAAAATAAGGCTCGTAATAGGTTGCGGTTAGCGTTGTTGAACAGATAACGGCCAGGTCTTTGCATTGCCGTTCAAAACTCAACTTTTTTTTTCCAATCGATTTTCGAAAAAAAGCATGGACTACCCCCTTATCACTAAAAATTAATTTTTTTACGAAAGTCTCTGGAAGCCATTGAAACGTACATATACAGGGTGTCCCATTAACAATGGTCCAAACTGAAATTGGTGATAGGCCAGGTGATGAACTATCAGAATTTGGTAACTTTTCCATACCGAATCATAGCGGTTCTCGAGTAACGGCTATTTTTTGAAATTTGAAAAAAATCTAACTTTGAACCAGTTTTTTGCTCACCCTGTCCATAATTGATTTTTGTTTTTTACAAATTTTGCATTAAAAAATTCACTTATAGTTTCACTAACTTTACTGAGTAAAATATTTTTAATTGGCATCACCATTTGCCTACAAATCATTAGTTAGTATTGAACTTTGCCAAAATTAATTTTTGACCTCAATCCTCTCATAAGCCCCCTGAATAAAATTCGTATGGCTCATTACAGGTTTTGTATTTCAAAAATTGCCTATTTTTCTGTAGTTTCAAAAAAGATATTAAACTTGCCAAAGCTATGTTTAAATAGACAGTTATAACCGTTTGAACCCAATCAAACAGTTTCAAAATCAAACGAAAATAAAACATTTTTGTTCAAATATTTCGGTAAAATTAGAATTTCACTTCAAATATAACTCCGAAAGAGCTGAATTTTGGTGGAGATCTTCGTTTTGATATCTTACGCATTTCTTAAATAAATACCTTAAATTTTGACAAGGACTTTTAATTTTCTGTGGTGAAAGAGTATAAATCTAGTATATTTGAACATTTTTCGAAAATCATCAGGTTTTTTAAGGGGTGTCTTTGGAAAACATGTAGCTTATAAAATTCTACAGAAAAAAGATTAACTCCTTTTTTCGTTGGAGCAAGAGATTTTGAGAAAACGGGGACAAAATGTGTTTTTATACTTTGATGTGGTATTTTCCACACCGTTGCATTTGCGCACATTTGTCTCAAAATTTTTGGTCTAACGGAAAAATGTATCCTAGTGGTTTTTTTTAGAATGCTATAAGCTACAAGTTTTCCAAAGACACTTCTTAAAAAAACTGATGGTTTTCGAAAATGTTTCAAAAATACTGGATTTTTACGCTTTCACCACAGAAATTAGAAGGTCCTTGTCCAAATTAAAGGTATTTATTTAAGACATCAAAACGAAGATCTCCACCAAAATTCAGCTCTTTCGGAGTTATATTTGAAGTGAAATTCTAATTTTATCGAAATATTTGAACAAAAATGTTTTATTTTTGTTTGATTTTGAACCTGTTTGATTGGGTTCAAACGGTTATAACTGTCTATTTAAACATAGCTTTGGCTAGTTTAATACCTTTTTTGAAACTACAGAAAAATAGGCAATTTTTGAAATATAAAACCTGTATTGAGCCATACGAATTTTATTCAGGGGGCTCATCAGAAGATTGAGGTCAAAAATTAATTTTGGCAAAGTTCAATATTAACTAATGATTTGTAGGCAAATGGTGATGCCAATTAAAAATATTTTACTCAGTAAAGTTAGTGAAACTATAAGTGAATTTTTTAATGCAAAATTTGTAAAAAACAAAAATCAATTATGGACAGGGTGAGCAAAAAACTGGTTCAAAGTTAGATTTTTTTCAAATTTCAAAAAATAGCAGTTACTCGAAAACCGCTATGATTCAGTATAGAAAAGTTACCAAATTCTGAAAGGCCATGGCCTGGCCTTTCACCAGTTTTGGTTTGGACCATTGTTAATGGGACACCCTGTATAGAAAGGTTTTGTCAAATGCAACCAGCACATCCAAAGCAAACCCTTTTATAATGTCTAGTTTTCGAGATATTTGCATTCAAAGTTATTTTTTTGAGTTATGAAGGCTTGTATGACTTTGGATGCCTACAGTTCCGCAAATAAGGCTATGACGTCATTTTCGCTTGCAAAACGTTCAATTAGTTTTTCAAGAGCTATCCATAGCTGAAAACTAGAACATTCTAGGAGGTCTGGTTGCGGAGATATCTTAATTCAAAGTAAATCCATTAAAATCGATTTTTTTGAGTTTTGAAAGTTTGCATGACTTTGGATGTCTACAGTTCCACAAATAAGGCTCGGAAGGCCTTGCGGTTTATTAACCGCTTAATCAGTTTTTGGAGAGCTATCTATTGCTGAAAACTAGAGCATTTTTTGGGCTCTGGTTGCAGAGAAATTTTGATTCAAAGTTAATATTTCTTGTTTCAACCCAAAAACTAAAAATCTTAATATGGCCATAACTTCCAAAATAAGGCTCGTAAGAGGTTGCGGTTAGCGTTGTTGAACAGATAACGGTCAGGTCTTTGCACTGCCGTTCAAAACTCAACTTTTTTTTTTCCAATCGATTTTCGAAAAAAAGCATGGAATTTATTTTTTTACGAAAGTCTCTGGAACCCATTGAAACTTACATATATAGAAAGGTTTTGCCAAATGCAACCAGCACATCCAAAGCATACCCTTTTATAATGTCTAGTTTTCGAGATATTTGCATTCAAAGTTATTTTTTTGAGTTATGAAGGCTTGTATGACTTTGGATGCCTACAGCTCCGCAAATAAGGCTATGACGTCATTTTCGCTTGCAAAACGCCTCATAAGTTTTTCAAGAGCTATCCATAGCTGTAAACTAGAACATTCTAGCAGGTCTGGTTGCGGAGATATCTTAATTCAAAGTAAATCCATTAAAATCGATTTTTTTGAGTTTTGAAAGTTTGCATGACTTTGGATGTCTATAGTTCCACAAATAAGGCTCGGAAGGCCTTGCGGTTTATTAACCGCTTAATCAGTTTTTGGAGAGCTATCCATTGCTGAAAACTAGAGCATTTTTTGGGCTCTGGTTGCAGAGAAATTTTGATTCAAAGTTAATATTTCTTGTTTCAACCCAAAAACTAAAAATCTTAATATGGCCATAACTTCCAAAATAAGGCTCGTAAGAGGTTGCGGTTAGCGTTGTTGAACAGATAACGGTCAGGTCTTTGCACTGCCGTTCAAAACTCAACTTTTTTTTTTCCAATCGATTTTCGAAAAAAAGCATGGACTACCCCCTTATCACTAAAAATTAATTTTTTTACGAAAGTCTCTGGAACCCATTGAAACGTACATATATAGAAAGGTTTTGTCAAATGCAACCAGCACATCCAAAGCAAACCCTTTTATAATGTCTAGTTTTCGAGATATTTGCATTCAAAGTTATTTTTTTGAGTTATGAAGGCTTGTATGACTTTGGATGCCTACAGTTCCGCAAATAAGGCTATGACGTCATTTTCGCTTGCAAAACGCTTAATTAGTTTTTCAAGAGCTATCCATAGCTGAAAACTAGAACTTTCTAGGAGGTCTGGTTGCGGAGATATCTTAATTCAAAGTAAATCCATTAAAATCGATTTTTTTGAGTTTTGAAAGTTTGCATGACTTTGGATGTCTACAGTTCCACAAATAAGGCTCGGAAGGCCTTGCAGTTTATTAATTGCTTAATCAGTTTTTGGAGAGCTATCCACTGCTGAAAACTAGAGCATTTTTTGGGCTCTGGTTGCAGAGAAATTTTGATTCAAAGTTAATATTTCTTGTTTCAACCCAAAAACTAAAAATCTTAATATGGCCATAACTTCCAAAATAAGGCTCGTAAGAGGTTGCGGTTAGCGTTGTTGAACAGATAACGGTCAGGTCTTTGCACTGCCGTTCAAAACTCAACTTTTTTTTTCCAATCGATTTTCGAAAAAAGCATGGACTACCCCCTTATCACTAAAAATTAATTTTTTTACGAAAGTCTCTGGAAGCCATTGAAACGTACATATATAGAAAGGTTTTGTCAAATGCAACCAGCACATCCAAAGCAAACCCTTTTATAATGTCTAGTTTTCGAGATATTTGCATTCAAAGTTATTTTTTTGAGTTATGAAGGCTTGTATGACTTTGGATGCCTACAGTTCCGCAAATAAGGCTATGACGTCATTTTCGCTTGCAAAACGCTTAATTAGTTTTTCAAGAGCTATCCATAGCTGAAAACTAGAACATTCTAGGAGGTCTGGTTGCGGAGATATCTTAATTCAAAGTAAATCCATTAAAATCGATTTTTTTGAGTTTTGAAAGTTTGCATGACTTTGGATGTCTACAGTTCCACAAATAAGGCTCGGAAGGCCTTGCGGTTTATTAACCGCTTAATCAGTTTTTGGAGAGCTATCTATTGCTGAAAACTAGAGCATTTTTTGGGCTCTGGTTGCAGAGAAATTTTGATTCAAAGTTAATATTTCTTGTTTCAACCCAAAAACTAAAAATCTTAATATGGCCATAACTTCCAAAATAAGGCTCGTTAGAGGTTGCGGTTAGCGTTGTTGAACAGATAACGGTCAGGTCTTTGCACTGCCGTTCAAAACTCAACTTTTTTTTTCCAATCGATTTTCGAAAAAAAGCATGGACTACCCCCTTATCACTAAAAATTAATTTTTTTACGAAAGTCTCTGGAACCCATTGAAACGTACATATATAGAAAGGTTTTGTCAAATGCAACCAGCACATCCAAAGCAAACCCTTTTATAATGTCTAGTTTCGAGATATTTGCATTCAAAGTTATTTTTTTGAGTTATGAAGGCTTGTATGACTTTGGATGCCTACAGTTCCGCAAATAAGGCTATGACGTCATTTTCGCTTGCAAAACGCTTAATTAGTTTTTCAAGAGCTATCCATAGCTGAAAACTAGAACTTTCTAGGAGGTCTGGTTGCGGAGATATCTTAATTCAAAGTAAATCCATTAAAATCGATTTTTTTGAGTTTTGAAAGTTTGCATGACTTTGGATGTCTACAGTTCCACAAATAAGGCTCGGAAGGCCTTGCAGTTTATTAACCGCTTAATCAGTTTTTGGAGAGCTATACATTGCTGAAAACTAGAGCATTTTTTGGGCTCTGGTTGCAGAGAAATTTTGATTCAAAGTTAATATTTCTTGTTTCAACCCAAAAACTAAAAATCTTAATATGGCCATAACTTCCAAAATAAGGCTCGTAAGAGGTTGCGGTTAGCGTTGTTGAACAGATAACGGTCAGGTCTTTGCATTGCCGTTCAAAACTCAACTTTTTTGTTTCCAATCGATTTTCGAAAAAAAGCATGGATTACCCCCTTATCAATCAAAATTAATTTTTTTACGAAAGTCTCTGGAACCCATTGAAACTTACATATATAGAAAGGTTTTGCCAAATGCAACCAGCACATCCAAAGCAAACCCTTTTATAATGTCTAGTTTTCGAGATATTTGCATTCAAAGTTATTTTTTTGAGTTATGAAGGCTTGTATGACTTTGGATGCCTACAGTTCCGCAAATAAGGCTATGACGTCATTTTCGCTTGCAAAACGTTTAATTAGTTTTTCAAGAGCTATCCATAGCTGAAAACTAGAACATTCTAGCAGGTCTGGTTGCGGAGATATCTTAATTCAAAGTAAATCCATTAAAATCGATTTTTTTGAGTTTTGAAAGTTTGCATGACTTTGGATGTCTACAGTTCCACAAATAAGGCTCGGAAGGCCTTGCGGTTTATTAACCGCTTAATCAGTTTTTGGAGAGCTATCTATTGCTGAAAACTAGAGCATTTTTTGGGCTCTGGTTGCAGAGAAATTTTGATTCAAAGTTAATATTTCTTGTTTCAACCCAAAAACTAAAAATCTTAATATGGCCATAACTTCCAAAATAAGGCTCGTTAGAGGTTGCGGTTAGCGTTGTTGAACAGATAACGGTCAGGTCTTTGCACTGCCGTTCAAAACTCAACTTTTTTTTTCCAATCGATTTTCGAAAAAAAGCATGGACTACCCCCTTATCACTAAAAATTAATTTTTTTACGAAAGTCTCTGGAACCCATTGAAACGTACATATATAGAAAGGTTTTGTCAAATGCAACCAGCACATCCAAAGCAAACCCTTTTATAATGTCTAGTTTTCGAGATATTTGCATTCAAAGTTATTTTTTTGAGTTATGAAGGCTTGTATGACTTTGGATGCCTACAGTTCCGCAAATAAGGCTATGACGTCATTTTCGCTTGCAAAACGCTTAATTAGTTTTTCAAGAGCTATCCATAGCTGAAAACTAGAACTTTCTAGGAGGTCTGGTTGCGGAGATATCTTAATTCAAAGTAAATCCATTAAAATCGATTTTTTTGAGTTTTGAAAGTTTGCATGACTTTGGATGTCTACAGTTCCACAAATAAGGCTCGGAAGGCCTTGCAGTTTATTAACCGCTTAATCAGTTTTTGGAGAGCTATACATTGCTGAAAACTAGAGCATTTTTTGGGCTCTGGTTGCAGAGAAATTTTGATTCAAAGTTAATATTTCTTGTTTCAACCCAAAAACTAAAAATCTTAATATGGCCATAACTTCCAAAATAAGGCTCGTAAGAGGTTGCGGTTAGCGTTGTTGAACAGATAACGGTCAGGTCTTTGCATTGCCGTTCAAAACTCAACTTTTTTGTTTCCAATCGATTTTCGAAAAAAAGCATGGACTACCCCCTTATCAATCAAAATTAATTTTTTTACGAAAGTCTCTGGAACCCATTGAAACTTACATATATAGAAAGGTTTTGCCAAATGCAACCAGCACATCCAAAGCAAACCCTTTTATAATGTCTAGTTTTCGAGATATTTGCATTCAAAGTTATTTTTTTGAGTTATGAAGGCTTGTATGACTTTGGATGCCTACAGTTCCGCAAATAAGGCTATGACGTCATTTTCGCTTGCAAAACGTTTAATTAGTTTTTCAAGAGCTATCCATAGCTGAAAACTAGAACATTCTAGCAGGTCTGGTTGCGGAGATATCTTAATTCAAAGTAAATCCATTAAAATCGATTTTTTTGAGTTTTGAAAGTTTGCATGACTTTGGATGTCTACAGTTCCACAAATAAGGCTCGGAAGGCCTTGCGGTTTATTAACCGCTTAATCAGTTTTTGGAGAGCTATCCATTGCTGAAAACTAAAGCATTTTTTGGGCTCTGGTTGCAGAGAAAGTTTGATTCAAAGTTAATATTTCTTGTTTCAACCCAAAAACTAAAAATCTTAATATGGCCATAACTTCCAAAATAAGGCTCGTAAGAGGTTGCGGTTAGCGTTGTTGAACAGATAACGGTCAGGTCTTTGCATTGCCGTTCAAAACTCAACTTTTTTTTTCCAATCGATTTTCGAAAAAAAGCATGGACTACCCCCTTATCACTAAAAATTAATTTTTTTACGAAAGTCTCTGGAAGCCATTGAAACGTACATATATAGAAAGGTTTTGTCAAATGCAACCAGCACATCCAAAGCAAACCCTTTTATAATATCTAGTTTTCGAGATATTTGCGTTCAAAGTTATTTTTTTGAGTTATGAAGGCTTGTATGACTTTGGATGCCTACAGTTCCGCAAATAAGGCTATGACGTCATTTTCGCTTGCAAAACGTTTAATTAGTTTTTCAAGAGCTATCCATAGCTGAAAACTAGAACATTCTAGCAGGTCTGGTTGCGGAGATATCTTAATTCAAAGTAAATCCATTAAAATCGATTTTTTTGAGTTTTGAAAGTTTGCATGACTTTGGATGTCTACAGTTTTTTACCAAAGTCTCTGGAAGCCATTGAAACGTACATATATAGAAAGGTTTTGTCAAATGCAACCAGCACATCCAAAGCAAACCCTTTTATAATGTCTAGTTTTCGAGATATTTGCATTCAAAGTTATTTTTTTGAGTTATGAAGGCTTGTATGACTTTGGATGCCTACAGTTCCGCAAATAAGGCTATGACGTCATTTTCGCTTGCAAAACGTTTAATTAGTTTTTCAAGAGCTATCCATAGCTGAAAACTAGAACATTCTAGGAGGTCTGGTTGCGGAGATATCTTAATTCAAAGTAAATCCATTAAAATCGATTTTTTTGAGTTTTGAAAGTTTGCATGACTTTGGATGTCTACAGTTCCACAAATAAGGCTCGGAAGGCCTTGCGGTTTATTAACCGCTTAATCAGTTTTTGGAGAGCTATCTATTGCTGAAAACTAGAGCATTTTTTGGGCTCTGGTTGCAGAGAAATTTTGATTCAAAGTTAATATTTCTTGTTTCAACCCAAAAACTAAAAATCTTAATATGGCCATAACTTCCAAAATAAGGCTCGTAAGAGGTTGCGGTTAGCGTTGTTGAACAGATAACGGTCAGGTCTTTGCACTGCCGTTCAAAACTCAACTTTTTTTTTTCCAATCGATTTTCGAAAAAAAGCATGGACTACCCCCTTATCACTAAAAATTAATTTTTTTACGAAAGTCTCTGGAACCCATTGAAACGTACATATATAGAAAGGTTTTGTCAAATGCAACCAGCACATCCAAAGCAAACCCTTTTATAATGTCTAGTTTTCGAGATATTTGCATTCAAAGTTATTTTTTTGAGTTATGAAGGCTTGTATGACTTTGTATGCCTACAGTTCCGCAAATAAGGCTATGACGTCATTTTCGCTTGCAAAATGCTTAATTAGTTTTTCAAGAGCTATCCATAGCTGAAAACTAGAACTTTCTAGGAGGTCTGGTTGCGGAGATATCTTAATTCAAAGTAAATCCATTAAAATCGATTTTTTTGAGTTTTGAAAGTTTGCATGACTTTGGATGTCTACAGTTCCACAAATAAGGCTCGGAAGGCCTTGCAGTTTATTAACCGCGTAATCAGTTTTTGGAGAGCTATACATTGCTGAAAACTAGAGCATTTTTTGGGCTCTGGTTGCAGAGAAATTTTGATTCAAAGTTAATATTTATTGTTTCAACCCAAAAACTAAAAATCTTAATATGGCCATAACTTCCAAAATAAGGCTCGTAAGAGGTTGCGGTTAGCGTTGTTGAACAGATAACGGTCAGGTCTTTGCATTGCCGTTCAAAACTCAACTTTTTTTTTCCAATCGATTTTCGAAAAAAAGCATGGACTACCCCCTTATCACTAAAAATTAATTTTTTTACGAAAGTCTCTGGAAGCCATTGAAACGTACATATATAGAAAGGTTTTGTCAAATGCAACCAGCACATCCAAAGCAAACCCTTTTATAATATCTAGTTTTCGAGATATTTGCATTCAAAGTTATTTTTTTGAGTTATGAAGGCTTGTATGACTTTGGATGCCTACAGTTCCGCAAATAAGGCTATGACGTCATTTTCGCTTGCAAAACGTTTAATTAGTTTTTCAAGAGCTATCCATAGCTGAAAACTAGAACATTCTAGGAGGTCTGGTTGCGGAGATATCTTAATTCAAAGTAAATCCATTAAAATCGATTTTTTTGAGTTTTGAAAGTTTGCATGACTTTGGATGTCTACAGTTCCACAAATAAGGCTCGGAAGGCCTTGCAGTTTACTAACCGCTTAATTAGTTTTTGGAGAACTATACATTGCTGAAAACTAGAGCATTTTTTGGGCTCTGGTTGCAGAGAAATTTTGATTCAAAGTTAATATTTCTTGTTTCAACCCAAAAACTAAAAATCTTAATATGGCCATAACTTCCAAAATAAGGCTCGTAAGAGGTTGCGGTTAGCGTTGTTGAACAGATAACGGTCAGGTCTTTGCATTGCCGTTCAAAACTCAACTTTTTTGTTTCCAATCGATTTTCGAAAAAAAGCATGGATTAGCCCCTTATCAATAAAAATTAATTTTTTTACGAAAGTCTCTGGAACCCATTGAAACTTACATATATAGAAAGGTTTTGCCAAATGCAACCAGCACATCCAAAGCAAACCCTTTTATAATGTCTAGTTTTCGAGATATTTGCATTCAAAGTTATTTTTTTGAGTTATGAAGGCTTGTATGACTTTGGATGCCTACAGTTCCGCAAATAAGGCTATGACGTCATTTTCGCTTGCAAAACGCTTAATAAGTTTTTCAAGAGCTATCCATAGCTGTAAACTAGAACATTCTAGCAGGTCTGGTTGCGGAGATATCTTAATTCAAAGTAAATCCATTAAAATCGATTTTTTTGAGTTTTGAAAGTTTGCATGATTTTGGATGTCTACAGTTCCACAAATAAGGCTTGGAAGGCCTTGCAGTTTATTAACCGCTTAATCAGTTTTTGGAGAGCTATACATTGCTGAAAACTAGAGCATTTTTTGGGCTCTGGTTGCAGAGAAATTTTGATTCAAAGTTAATATTTCTTGTTTCAACCCAAAAACTAAAAATCTTAATATGGCCATAACTTCCAAAATAAGGCTCGTAAGAGGTTGCGGTTAGCGTTGTTGAACAGATAACGGTCAGGTCTTTGCATTACCGTTCAAAACTCAACTTTTTTGTTTCCAATCGATTTTCGAAAAAAAGCATGGACTACCCCCTTATCACTAAAAATTAATTTTTTTACGAAAGTCTCTGGAACCCATTGAAACGTACATATATAGAAAGGTTTTGTCAAATGCAACCAGCACATCCAAAGCAAACCCTTTTATAATGTCTAGTTTTCGAGATATTTGCATTCAAAGTTATTTTTTTGAGTTATGAAGGCTTGTATGACTTTGTATGCCTACAGTTCCGCAAATAAGGCTATGACGTCATTTTCGCTTGCAAAATGCTTAATTAGTTTTTCAAGAGCTATCCATAGCTGAAAACTAGAACTTTCTAGGAGGTCTGGTTGCGGAGATATCTTAATTCAAAGTAAATCCATTAAAATCGATTTTTTTGAGTTTTGAAAGTTTGCATGACTTTGGATGTCTACAGTTCCACAAATAAGGCTCGGAAGGCCTTGCAGTTTATTAACCGCGTAATCAGTTTTTGGAGAGCTATACATTGCTGAAAACTAGAGCATTTTTTGGGCTCTGGTTGCAGAGAAATTTTGATTCAAAGTTAATATTTATTGTTTCAACCCAAAAACTAAAAATCTTAATATGGCCATAACTTCCAAAATAAGGCTCGTAAGAGGTTGCGGTTAGCGTTGTTGAACAGATAACGGTCAGGTCTTTGCATTGCCGTTCAAAACTCAACTTTTTTTTTCCAATCGATTTTCGAAAAAAAGCATGGACTACCCCCTTATCACTAAAAATTAATTTTTTTACGAAAGTCTCTGGAAGCCATTGAAACGTACATATATAGAAAGGTTTTGTCAAATGCAACCAGCACATCCAAAGCAAACCCTTTTATAATATCTAGTTTTCGAGATATTTGCATTCAAAGTTATTTTTTTGAGTTATGAAGGCTTGTATGACTTTGGATGCCTACAGTTCCGCAAATAAGGCTATGACGTCATTTTCGCTTGCAAAACGTTTAATTAGTTTTTCAAGAGCTATCCATAGCTGAAAACTAGAACATTCTAGGAGGTCTGGTTGCGGAGATATCTTAATTCAAAGTAAATCCATTAAAATCGATTTTTTTGAGTTTTGAAAGTTTGCATGACTTTGGATGTCTACAGTTCCACAAATAAGGCTCGGAAGGCCTTGCAGTTTACTAACCGCTTAATTAGTTTTTGGAGAACTATACATTGCTGAAAACTAGAGCATTTTTTGGGCTCTGGTTGCAGAGAAATTTTGATTCAAAGTTAATATTTCTTGTTTCAACCCAAAAACTAAAAATCTTAATATGGCCATAACTTCCAAAATAAGGCTCGTAAGAGGTTGCGGTTAGCGTTGTTGAACAGATAACGGTCAGGTCTTTGCATTGCCGTTCAAAACTCAACTTTTTTGTTTCCAATCGATTTTCGAAAAAAAGCATGGATTACCCCCTTATCAATAAAAATTAATTTTTTTACGAAAGTCTCTGGAACCCATTGAAACTTACATATATAGAAAGGTTTTGCCAAATGCAACCAGCACATCCAAAGCAAACCCTTTTATAATGTCTAGTTTTCGAGATATTTGCATTCAAAGTTATTTTTTTGAGTTATGAAGGCTTGTATGACTTTGGATGCCTACAGTTCCGCAAATAAGGCTATGACGTCATTTTCGCTTGCAAAACGCTTAATAAGTTTTTCAAGAGCTATCCATAGCTGTAAACTAGAACATTCTAGCAGGTCTGGTTGCGGAGATATCTTAATTCAAAGTAAATCCATTAAAATCGATTTTTTTGAGTTTTGAAAGTTTGCATGATTTTGGATGTCTACAGTTCCACAAATAAGGCTTGGAAGGCCTTGCAGTTTATTAACCGCTTAATCAGTTTTTGGAGAGCTATACATTGCTGAAAACTAGAGCATTTTTTGGGCTCTGGTTGCAGAGAAATTTTGATTCAAAGTTAATATTTCTTGTTTCAACCCAAAAACTAAAAATCTTAATATGGCCATAACTTCCAAAATAAGGCTCGTAAGAGGTTGCGGTTAGCGTTGTTGAACAGATAACGGTCAGGTCTTTGCATTACCGTTCAAAACTCAACTTTTTTGTTTCCAATCGATTTTCGAAAAAAAGCATGGACTACCCCCTTATCAATAAAAATTAATTTTTTTACGAAAGTCTCTGGAACCTATTGAAACTTACATATATAGAAAGGTTTTTTCAAATGCAACCAGCACATCCAAAGCAAACCCTTTTATAATGTCTAGTTTTCGAGATATTTGCATTCAAAGTTATTTTTTTGAGTTATGAAGGCTTGTATGACTTTGGATGCCTACAGTTCCGCAAATAAGGCTATGACGTCATTTTCGCTTGCAAAACGCTTAATAAGTTTTTCAAGAGCTATCCATAGCTGTAAACTAGAACATTCTAGCAGGTCTGGTTGCGGAGATATCTTAATTCAAAGTAAATCCATTAAAATCGATTTTTTTGAGTTTTGAAAGTTTGCATGACTTTGGATGTCTATAGTTCCACAAATAAGGCTCGGAAGGCCTTGCGGTTTATTAACCGCTTAATCAGTTTTTGGAGAGCTATCCATTGCTGAAAACTAGAGCATTTTTTGGGCTCTGGTTGCAGAGAAATTTTGATTCAAAGTTAATATTTCTTGTTTCAACCCAAAAACTAAAAATCTTAATATGGCCATAACTTCCAAAATAAGGCTCGTAAGAGGTTGCGGTTAGCGTTGTTGAACAGATAACGGTCAGGTCTTTGCATTGCCGTTCAAAACTCAACTTTTTTTTTCCAATCGATTTTCGAAAAAAAGCATGGACTACCCCCTTATCACTAAAAATTAATTTTTTTAAGAAAGTCTCTGGAAGCCATTGAAACGTACATATATAGAAAGGTTTTGTCAAATGCAACCAGCACATCCAAAGCAAACCCTTTTATAATGTCTAGTTTTCGAGATATTTGCATTCAAAGTTATTTTTTTGAGTTATGAAGGCTTGTATGACTTTGGATGCCTACAGTTCCGCAAATAAGGCTATGACGTCATTTTCGCTTGCAAAACGTTTAATTAGTTTTTCAAGAGCTATCCATAGCTGAAAACTAGAACATTCTAGGAGGTCTGGTTGCGGAGATATCTTAATTCAAAGTAAATCCATTAAAATCGATTTTTTTGAGTTTTGAAAGTTTGCATGACTTTGGATGTCTACAGTTCCACAAATAAGGCTCGGAAGGCCTTGCGGTTGATTAACCGCTTAATTAGTTTTTGGAGAGCTATCCATTGCTGAAAACTAGAGCATTTTTTGGGCTCTGGTTGCAGATAAATTTTGATTCAAAGTTAATATTTCTTGTTTCAACCCAAAAACTAAAAATCTTAATATGGCCATAACTTCCAAAATAAGGCTCGTAAGAGGTTGCGGTTAGCGTTGTTGAACAGATAACGGTCAGGTCTTTGCATTGCCGTTCAAAACTCAACTTTTTTTTTCCAATCGATTTTCGAAAAAAAGCATGGACTACCCCCTTATCACTAAAAATTAATTTGTTTACGAAAGTCTCTGGAAGCCATTGAAACGTACATATATAGAAAGGTTTTGCCAAATGCAACCAGCACATCCAAAGCAAACCCTTTTATAATGTCTAGTTTTCGAGATATTTGCATTCAAAGTTATTTTTTTGAGTTATGAAGGCTTGTATGACTTTGGATGCCTACAGTTCCGCAAAAAGGCTATGACGTCATTTTCGCTTGCAAAACGCTTAATAAGTTTTTCAAGAGCTATCCATAGCTGTAAACTAGAACATTCTAGCAGGTCTGGTTGCGAAGATATCTTAATTCAAAGTAAATCCATTAAAATCAATTTTTTTGAGTTTTGAAAGTTTGCATGACTTTGGATGTCTACAGTTCCACAAATAAGGCTTGGAAGGCCTTGCAGTTTATCAACCGCTTAATCAGTTTTTGGAGAGCTATACATTGCTGAAAACTAGAGCATTTTTTGGGCTCTGGTTGCAGAGAAATTTTGATTCAAAGTTAATATTTCTTGTTTCAACCCAAAAACTAAAAATCTTAATATGGCCATAACTTCCAAAATAAGGCTCGTAAGAGGTTGCGGTTAGCGTTGTTGAACAGATAACGGTCAGGTCTTTGCATTGCCGTTCAAAACTCAACTTTTTTTTCCAATCGATTTTCGAAAAAAAGCATGGACTACCCCCTTATCACTAAAAATTAATTTTTTTACGAAAGTCTCTGGAAGCCATTGAAACGTACATATATAGAAAGGTTTTGTCAAATGCAACCAGCACATCCAAAGCAAACCCTTTTATAATGTCTAGTTTTCGAGATATTTGCATTCAATGTTATTTTTTTGAGTTATGAAGGCTTGTATGACTTTGGATGCCTACAGTTCCGCAAATAAGGCTATGACGTCATTTTCGCTTGCAAAACGTTTAATTAGTTTTTTAAGAGCTATCCATAGCTGAAAACTAGAACATTCTAGGAGGTCTGGTTGCGGAGATATCTTAATTCAAAGTAAATCCATTAAAATCGATTTTTTTGAGTTTTGAAAGTTTGCATGACTTTGGATGTCTACAGTTCCACAAATAAGGCTCGGAAGGCCTTGCGGTTTATTAACCGCTTAATCAGTTTTTGGAGAGCTATCTATTGCTTAAAACTAGAGCATTTTTTGGGCTCTGGTTGCAGAGAAATTTTGATTCAAAGTTAATATTTCTTGTTTCAACCCAAAAACTAAAAATCTTAATATGGCCATAACTTCCAAAATAAGGCTCGTAAGAGGTTGCGGTTAGCGTTGTTGAACAGATAACGGTCAGGTCTTTGCATTGCCGTTCAAAACTCAACTTTTTTGTTTCCAATCGATTTTCGAAA
The DNA here is from genome assembly GCA_949320155.1 of Melangyna quadrimaculata. Classification (NCBI taxonomy): domain Eukaryota; kingdom Metazoa; phylum Arthropoda; class Insecta; order Diptera; family Syrphidae; genus Melangyna; species Melangyna quadrimaculata. The sequence continues at coordinate 159,748,945 of OX439484.1, read as the reverse complement.
AAAAAGCATGGACTACCCCCTTATCAATAAAAATTAATTTTTTTACGAAAGTCTCTGGAACCCATTGAAACTTACATATATAGAAAGGTTTTGCCAAATGCAACCAGCACATCCAAAGCAAACCCTTTTATAATGTCTAGTTTTCGAGATATTTGCATTCAAAGTTATTTTTTTGAGTTATGAAGGCTTGTATGACTTTGGATGCCTACAGTTCCGCAAATAAGGCTATGACGTCATTTTTGCTTGCAAAACGCTTAATAAGTTTTTCAAGAGCTATCCATAGCTGTAAACTAGAACATTCTAGCAGGTCTGGTTGCGGAGATATCTTAATTCAAAGTAAATCCATTAAAATCGATTTTTTTGAGTTTTGAAAGTTTGCATGACTTTGGATGTCTATAGTTCCACAAATAAGGCTCGGAAGGCCTTGCGGTTTATTAACCGCTTAATCAGTTTTTGGAGAGCTATCCATTGCTGAAAACTAGAGCATTTTTTGGGCTCTGGTTGCAGAGAAATTTTGATTCAAAGTTAATATTTCTTGTTTCAACCCAAAAACTAAAAATCTTAATATGGCCATAACTTCCAAAATAAGGCTCGTAAGAGGTTGCGGTTAGCGTTGTTGAACAGATAACGGTCAGGTCTTTGCATTGCCGTTCAAAACTCAACTTTTTTTTTCCAATCGATTTTCGAAAAAAAGCATGGACTACCCCCTTATCACTAAAAATTAATTTTTTTACGAAAGTCTCTGGAAGCCATTGAAACGTACATATATAGAAAGGTTTTGTCAAATGCAACCAGCACATCCAAAGCAAACCCTTTTATAATGTCTAGTTTTCGAGATATTTGCATTCAAAGTTATTTTTTTGAGTTATGAAGGCTTGTATGACTTTGGATGCCTACAGTTCCGCAAATAAGGCTATGACGTCATTTTCGCTTGCAAAACGTTTAATTAGTTTTTCAAGAGCTATCCATAGTTGAAAACTAGAACATTCTAGGAGGTCTGGTTGCGGAGATATCTTAATTCAAAGTAAATCCATTAAAATCGATTTTTTTGAGTTTTGAAAGTTTGCATGACTTTGGATGTCTACAGTTCCACAAATAAGGCTCGGAAGGCCTTGCGGTTTATTAACCGCTTAATTAGTTTTTGGAGAGCTATCTATTGCTGAAAACTAGAGCATTTTTTGGGCTCTGGTTGCAGAGAAATTTTGATTCAAAGTTAATATTTCTTGTTTCAACCCAAAAACTAAAAATCTTAATATGGCCATAACTTCCAAAATAAGGCTCGTAAGAGGTTGCGGTTAGCGTTGTTGAACAGATAACGGTCAGGTCTTTGCATTGCCGTTCAAAACTCAACTTTTTTGTTTCCAATCGATTTTCGAAAAAAAGCATGGACTACCCCCTTATCAATAAAAATTAATTTTTTTACGAAAGTCTCTGGAACCTATTGAAACTTACATATATAGAAAGGTTTTTTCAAATGCAACCAGCACATCCAAAGCAAACCCTTTTATAATGTCTAGTTTTCGAGATATTTGCATTCAAAGTTATTTTTTTGAGTTATGAAGGCTTGTATGACTTTGGATGCCTACAGTTCCGCAAATAAGGCTATGATGTCATTTTCGCTTGCAAAACGTTTAATTAGTTTTTCAAGAGCTATCCATAGCTGAAAACTAGAACATTCTAGGAGGTCTGGTTGCGGAGATATCTTAATTCAAAGTAAATCCATTAAAATCGATTTTTTTGAGTTTTGAAAGTTTGCATGACTTTGGATGTCTACAGTTCCACAAATAAGGCTCGGAAGGCCTTGCGGTTTATTAACCGCTTAATTAGTTTTTGGAGAGCTATCTATTGCTGAAAACTAGAGCATTTTTTGGGCTCTGGTTGCAGAGAAATTTTGATTCAAAGTTAATATTTCTTGTTTCAACCCAAAAACTAAAAATCTTAATATGGCCATAACTTCCAAAATAAGGCTCGTAAGAGGTTGCGGTTAGCGTTGTTGAACAGATAACGGTCAGGTCTTTGCATTGCCGTTCAAAACTCAACTTTTTTGTTTCCAATCGATTTTCGAAAAAAAGCATGGACTACCCCCTTATCAATAAAAATTAATTTTTTTACGAAAGTCTCTGGAACCCATTGAAACTTACATATATAGAAAGGTTTTGCCAAATGCAACCAGCACATCCAAAGCAAACCCTTTTATAATGTCTAGTTTTCGAGATATTTGCATTCAAAGTTATTTTTTTGAGTTATGAAGGCTTGTATGACTTTGGATGCCTACAGTTCCGCAAATAAGGCTATGACGTCATTTTCGCTTGCAAAACGTTTAATTAGTTTTTCAAGAGCTATCCATAGCTGAAAACTAGAACATTCTAGGAGGTCTAATTGCGGAGATATCTTAATTCAAAGTAAATCCATTAAAATCGATTTTTTTGAGTTTTGAAAGTTTGCATGACTTTGGATGTCTACAGTTCCACAAATAAGGCTCGGAAGGCCTTGCGGTTTATTAACCGCTTAATTAGTTTTTGGAGAGCTATCTATTGCTGAAAACTAGAGCATTTTTTGGGCTCTGGTTGCAGAGAAATTTTGATTCAAAATTAATATTTCTTGTTTCAACCCAAAAACTAAAAATCTTAATATGGCCATAACTTCCAAAATAAGGCTCGTAAGAGGTTGCGGTTAGCGTTGTTGAACAGATAACGGTCAGGTCTTTGCATTGCCGTTCAAAACTCAACTTTTTTGTTTCCAATCGATTTTCGAAAAAAAAGCATGGACTACCCCCTTATCACTAAAAATTAATTTTTTTACGAAAGTCTCTGGAAGCCATTGAAACGTACATATATAGAAAGGTTTTGTCAAATGCAACCAGCACATCCAAAGCAAACCCTTTTATAATGTCTAGTTTTCGAGATATTTGCATTCAAAGTTATTTTTTTGAGTTATGAAGGCTTGTATGACTTTGGATGCCTACAGTTCCGCAAATAAGGCTATGACGTCATTTTCGCTTGCAAAACGCTTAATTAGTTTTTCAAGAGCTATCCATAGCTGAAAACTAGAACATTCTAGGAGGTCTGGTTGCGGAGATATCTTAATTCAAAGTAAATCCATTAAAATCGATTTTTTTGAGTTTTGAAAGTTTGCATGACTTTGGATGTCTACAGTTCCACAAATAAGGCTCGGAAGGCCTTGCGGTTTATTAACCGCTTAATCAGTTTTTGGAGAGCTATCTATTGCTGAAAACTAGAGCATTTTTTGGGCTCTGGTTGCAGAGAAATTTTGATTCAAAGTTAATATTTCTTGTTTCAACCCAAAAACTAAAAATCTTAATATGGCCATAACTTCCAAAATAAGGCTCGTAAGAGGTTGCGGTTAGCGTTGTTGAACAGATAACGGTCAGGTCTTTGCATTGCCGTTCAAAACTCAACTTTTTTGTTTCCAATCGATTTTCGAAAAAAAGCATGGACTACCCCCTTATCAATAAAAATTAATTTTTTTACGAAAGTCTCTGGAACCCATTGAAACTTACATATATAGAAAGGTTTTGCCAAATGCAACCAGCACATCCAAAGCAAACCCTTTTATAATGTCTAGTTTTCGAGATATTTGCATTCAAAGTTATTTTTTTGAGTTATGAAGGCTTGTATGACTTTGGATGCCTACAGTTCCGCAAATAAGGCTATGACGTCATTTTCGCTTGCAAAACGCTTAATAAGTTTTTCAAGAGCTATCCATAGCTGTAAACTAGAACATTCTAGCAGGTCTGGTTGCGGAGATATCTTAGTTCAAAGTAAATCCATTAAAATCGATTTTTTTGAGTTTTGAAAGTTTGCATGACTTTGGATGTCTATAGTTCCACAAATAAGGCTCGGAAGGCCTTGCGGTTTATTAACCGCTTAATCAGTTTTTGGAGAGCTATCCATTGCTGAAAACTAAAGCATTTTTTGGGCTCTGGTTGCAGAGAAATTTTGATTCAAAGTTAATATTTCTTGTTTCAACCCAAAAACTAAAAATCTTAATATGGCCATAACTTCCAAAATAAGGCTCGTAAGAGGTTGCGGTTAGCGTTGTTGAACAGATAACGGTCAGGTCTTTGCATTGCCGTTCAAAACTCAACTTTTTTTTTCCAATCGATTTTCGAAAAAAAGCATGGACTACCCCCTTATCACTACAAATTAATTTTTTTACGAAAGTCTCTGGAAGCCATTGAAACGTACATATATAGAAAGGTTTTGTCAAATGCAACCAGCACATCCAAAGCAAACCCTTTTATAATGTCTAGTTTTCGAGATATTTGCATTCAAAGTTATTTTTTTGAGTTATGAAGGCTTGTATGACTTTGGATGCCTACAGTTCCGCAAATAAGGCTATGACGTCATTTTCGCTTGCAAAACGTTTAATTAGTTTTTCAAGAGCTATCCATAGCTGAAAACTAGAACATTCTAGGAGGTCTGGTTGCGGAGATATCTTAATTCAAAGTAAATCCATTAAAATCGATTTTTTTGAGTTTTGAAAGTTTGCATGACTTTGGATGTCTACAGTTCCACAAATAAGGCTCGGAAGGCCTTGCGGTTTATTAACCGCTTAATTAGTTTTTGGAGAGCTATCTATTGCTGAAAACTAGAGCATTTTTTGGGCTCTGGTTGCAGAGAAATTTTGATTCAAAGTTAATATTTCTTGTTTCAACCCAAAAACTAAAAATCTTAATATGGCCATAACTTCCAAAATAAGACTCGTAAGAGGTTGCGGTTAGCGTTGTTGAACAGATAACGGTCAGGTCTTTGCATTGCCGTTCAAAACTCAACTTTTTTGTTTCCAATCGATTTTCGAAAAAAAAGCATGGACTACCCCCTTATCACTAAAAATTAATTTTTTTACGAAAGTCTCTGGAAGCCATTGAAACGTACATATATAGAAAGGTTTTGTCAAATGCAACCAGCACATCCAAAGCAAACCCTTTTATAATGTCTAGTTTTCGAGATATTTGCATTCAAAGTTATTTTTTTGAGTTATGAAGGCTTGTATGACTTTGGATGCCTACAGTTCCGCAAATAAGGCTATGACGTCATTTTCGCTTGCAAAACGTTTAATTAGTTTTTCAAGAGCTATCCATAGCTGAAAACTAGAACATTTTAGGAGGTCTGGTTGCGGAGATATCTTAATTCAAAGTAAATCCATTAAAATCGATTTTTTTGAGTTTTGAAAGTTTGCATGACTTTGGATGTCTACAGTTCCACAAATAAGGCTCGGAAGGCCTTGCGGTTTATTAACCGCTTAATTAGTTTTTGGAGAGCTATCTATTGCTGAAAACTAGAGCATTTTTTGGGCTCTGGTTGCAGAGAAATTTTGATTCAAAGTTAATATTTCTTGTTTCAACCCAAAAACTAAAAATCTTAATATGGCCATAACTTCCAAAATAAGGCTCGTAAGAGGTTGCGGTTAGCGTTGTTGAACAGATAACGGTCAGGTCTTTGCATTGCCGTTCAAAACTCAACTTTTTTGTTTCCAATCGATTTTCGAAAAAAAGCATGGACTACCCCCTTATCAATAAAAATTAATTTTTTTACGAAAGTCTCTGGAACCCATTGAAACTTACATATATAGAAAGGTTTTGCCAAATGCAACCAGCACATCCAAAGCAAACCCTTTTATAATGTCTAGTTTTCGAGATATTTGCATTCAAAGTTATTTTTTTGAGTTATGAAGGCTTGTATGACTTTGGATGCCTACAGTTCCGCAAATAAGGCTATGACGTCATTTTCGCTTGCAAAACGCTTAATAAGTTTTTCAAGAGCTATCCATAGCTGTAAACTAGAACATTCTAGCAGGTCTGGTTGCGGAGATATCTTAATTCAAAGTAAATCCATTAAAATCGATTTTTTTGAGTTTTGAAAGTTTGCATGACTTTGGATGTCTATAGTTCCACAAATAAGGCTCGGAAGGCCTTGCGGTTTATTAACCGCTTAATCAGTTTTTGGAGAGCTATCCATTGCTGAAAACTAGAGCATTTTTTGGGCTCTGGTTGCAGAGAAATTTTGATTCAAAGTTAATATTTCTTGTTTCAACCCAAAAACTAAAAATCTTAATATGGCCATAACTTCCAAAATAAGGCTCGTAAGAGGTTGCGGTTAGCGTTGTTGAACAGATAACGGTCAGGTCTTTGCATTGCCGTTCAAAACTCAACTTTTTTTTTCCAATCGATTTTCGAAAAAAAGCATGGACTACCCCCTTATCACTAAAAATTAATTTTTTTACGAAAGTCTCTGGAAGCCATTGAAACGTACATATATAGAAAGGTTTTGTCAAATGCAACCAGCACATCCAAAGCAAACCCTTTTATAATGTCTAGTTTTCGAGATATTTGCATTCAAAGTTATTTTTTTGAGTTATGAAGGCTTGTATGACTTTGGATGCCTACAGTTCCGCAAATAAGGCTATGACGTCATTTTCGCTTGCAAAACGTTTAATTAGTTTTTCAAGAGCTATCCATAGCTGAAAACTAGAACATTCTAGGAGGTCTGGTTGCGGAGATATCTTAATTCAAAGTAAATCCATTAAAATCGATTTTTTTGAGTTTTGAAAGTTTGCATGACTTTGGATGTCTACAGTTCCACAAATAAGGCTCGGAAGGCCTTGCGGTTTATTAACCGCTTAATTAGTTTTTGGAGAGCTATCTATTGCTGAAAACTAGAGCATTTTTTGGGCTCTGGTTGCAGAGAAATTTTGATTCAAAGTTAATATTTCTTGTTTCAACCCAAAAACTAAAAATCTTAATATGGCCATAACTTCCAAAATAAGGCTCGTAAGAGGTTGCGGTTAGCGTTGTTGAACAGATAACGGTCAGGTCTTTGCATTGCCGTTCAAAACTCAACTTTTTTGTTTCCAATCGATTTTCGAAAAAAAGCATGGACTACCCCCTTATCAATAAAAATTAATTTTTTTACGAAAGTCTCTGGAACCCATTGAAACTTACATATATAGAAAGGTTTTGCCAAATGCAACCAGCACATCCAAAGCAAACCCTTTTATAATGTCTAGTTTTCGAGATATTTGCATTCAAAGTTATTTTTTTGAGTTATGAAGGCTTGTATGACTTTGGATGCCTACAGTTCCGCAAATAAGGCTATGACGTCATTTTCGCTTGCAAAACGCTTAATAAGTTTTTCAAGAGCTATCCATAGCTGTAAACTAGAACATTCTAGCAGGTCTGGTTGCGGAGATATCTTAATTCAAAGTAAATCCATTAAAATCGATTTTTTTGAGTTTTGAAAGTTTGCATGACTTTGGATGTCTATAGTTCCACAAATAAGGCTCGGAAGGCCTTGCGGTTTATTAACCGCTTAATCAGTTTTTGGAGAGCTATCCATTGCTGAAAACTAGAGCATTTTTTGGGCTCTGGTTGCAGAGAAATTTTGATTCAAAGTTAATATTTCTTGTTTCAACCCAAAAACTAAAAATCTTAATATGGCCATAACTTCCAAAATAAGGCTCGTAAGAGGTTGCGGTTAGCGTTGTTGAACAGATAACGGTCAGGTCTTTGCATTGCCGTTCAAAACTCAACTTTTTTTTTCCAATCGATTTTCGAAAAAAAGCATGGACTACCCCCTTATCACTAAAAATTAATTTTTTTACGAAAGTCTCTGGAAGCCATTGAAACGTACATATATAGAAAGGTTTTGTCAAATGCAACCAGCACATCCAAAGCAAACCCTTTTATAATGTCTAGTTTTCGAGATATTTGCATTCAAAGTTATTTTTTTGAGTTATGAAGGCTTGTATGACTTTGGATGCCTACAGTTCCGCAAATAAGGCTATGACGTCATTTTCGCTTGCAAAACGTTTAATTAGTTTTTCAAGAGCTATCCATAGCTGAAAACTAGAACATTCTAGGAGGTCTGGTTGCGGAGATATCTTAATTCAAAGTAAATCCATTAAAATCGATTTTTTTGAGTTTTGAAAGTTTGCATGACTTTGGATGTCTACAGTTCCACAAATAAGGCTCGGAAGGCCTTGCGGTTTATTAACCGCTTAATTAGTTTTTGGAGAGCTATCTATTGCTGAAAACTAGAGCATTTTTTGGGCTCTGGTTGCAGAGAAATTTTGATTCAAAGTTAATATTTCTTGTTTCAACCCAAAAACTAAAAATCTTAATATGGCCATAACTTCCAAAATAAGACTCGTAAGAGGTTGCGGTTAGCGTTGTTGAACAGATAACGGTCAGGTCTTTGCATTGCCGTTCAAAACTCAACTTTTTTGTTTCCAATCGATTTTCGAAAAAAAAGCATGGACTACCCCCTTATCACTAAAAATTAATTTTTTTACGAAAGTCTCTGGAAGCCATTGAAACGTACATATATAGAAAGGTTTTGTCAAATGCAACCAGCACATCCAAAGCAAACCCTTTTATAATGTCTAGTTTTCGAGATATTTGCATTCAAAGTTATTTTTTTGAGTTATGAAGGCTTGTATGACTTTGGATGCCTACAGTTCCGCAAATAAGGCTATGACGTCATTTTCGCTTGCAAAACGTTTAATTAGTTTTTCAAGAGCTATCCATAGCTGAAAACTAGAACATTCTAGGAGGTCTGGTTGCGGAGATATCTTAATTCAAAGTAAATCCATTAAAATCGATTTTTTTGAGTTTTGAAAGTTTGCATGACTTTGGATGTCTACAGTTCCACAAATAAGGCTCGGAAGGCCTTGCGGTTTATTAACCGCTTAATTAGTTTTTGGAGAGCTATCTATTGCTGAAAACTAGAGCATTTTTTGGGCTCTGGTTGCAGAGAAATTTTGATTCAAAGTTAATATTTCTTGTTTCAACCCAAAAACTAAAAATCTTAATATGGCCATAACTTCCAAAATAAGGCTCGTAAGAGGTTGCGGTTAGCGTTGTTGAACAGATAACGGTCAGGTCTTTGCATTGCCGTTCAAAACTCAACTTTTTTGTTTCCAATCGATTTTCGAAAAAAAGCATGGACTACCCCCTTATCAATAAAAATTAATTTTTTTACGAAAGTCTCTGGAACCCATTGAAACTTACATATATAGAAAGGTTTTGCCAAATGCAACCAGCACATCCAAAGCAAACCCTTTTATAATGTCTAGTTTTCGAGATATTTGCATTCAAAGTTATTTTTTTGAGTTATGAAGGCTTGTATGACTTTGGATGCCTACAGTTCCGCAAATAAGGCTATGACGTCATTTTCGCTTGCAAAACGCTTAATAAGTTTTTCAAGAGCTATCCATAGCTGTAAACTAGAACATTCTAGCAGGTCTGGTTGCGGAGATATCTTAATTCAAAGTAAATCCATTAAAATCGATTTTTTTGAGTTTTGAAAGTTTGCATGACTTTGGATGTCTATAGTTCCACAAATAAGGCTTGGAAGGCCTTGCGGTTTATTAACCGCTTAATCAGTTTTTGGAGAGCTATCCATTGCTGAAAACTAGAGCATTTTTTGGGCTCTGGTTGCAGAGAAATTTTGATTCAAAGTTAATATTTCTTGTTTCAACCCAAAAACTAAAAATCTTAATATGGCCATAACTTCCAAAATAAGGCTCGTAAGAGGTTGCGGTTAGCGTTGTTGAACAGATAACGGTCAGGTCTTTGCATTGCCGTTCAAAACTCAACTTTTTTTTTCCAATCGATTTTCGAAAAAAAGCATGGACTACCCCCTTATCACTAAAAATTAATTTTTTTACGAAAGTCTCTGGAAGCCATTGAAACGTACATATATAGAAAGGTTTTGTCAAATGCAACCAGCACATCCAAAGCAAACCCTTTTATAATGTCTAGTTTTCGAGATATTTGCATTCAAAGTTATTTTTTTGAGTTATGAAGGCTTGTATGACTTTGGATGCCTACAGTTCCGCAAATAAGGCTATGACGTCATTTTCGCTTGCAAAACGTTTAATTAGTTTTTCAAGAGCTATCCATAGCTGAAAACTAGAACATTCTAGGAGGTCTGGTTGCGGAGATATCTTAATTCAAAGTAAATCCATTAAAATCGATTTTTTTGAGTTTTGAAAGTTTGCATGACTTTGGATGTCTACAGTTCCACAAATAAGGCTCGGAAGGCCTTGCGGCTTATTAACCGCTTAATTAGTTTTTGGAGAGCTATCTATTGCTGAAAACTAGAGCATTTTTTGGGCTCTGGTTGCAGAGAAATTTTGATTCAAAGTTAATATTTCTTGTTTCAACCCAAAAACTAAAAATCTTAATATGGCCATAACTTCCAAAATAAGGCTCGTAAGAGGTTGCGGTTAGCGTTGTTGAACAGATAACGGTCAGGTCTTTGCATTGCCGTTCAAAACTCAACTTTTTTGTTTCCAATCGATTTTCGAAAAAAAGCATGGACTTACCCCCTTATCAATAAAAATTAATTTTTTTACGAAAGTCTCTGGAACCCATTGAAACTTACATATATAGAAAGGTTTTGCCAAATGCAACCAGCACATCCAAAGCAAACCCTTTTATAATGTCTAGTTTTCGAGATATTTGCATTCAAAGTTATTTTTTTGAGTTATGAAGGCTTGTATGACTTTGGATGCCTACAGTTCCGCAAATAAGGCTATGACGTCATTTTCGCTTGCAAAACGCTTAATAAGTTTTTCAAGAGCTATCCATAGCTGTAAACTAGAACATTCTAGCAGGTCTGGTTGCGGAGATATCTTAATTCAAAGTAAATCCATTAAAATCGATTTTTTTGAGTTTTGAAAGTTTGCATGACTTTGGATGTCTATAGTTCCACAAATAAGGCTTGGAAGGCCTTGCGGTTTATTAACCGCTTAATCAGTTTTTGGAGAGCTATCCATTGCTGAAAACTAGAGCATTTTTTGGGCTCTGGTTGCAGAGAAATTTTGATTCAAAGTTAATATTTCTTGTTTCAACCCAAAAACTAAAAATCTTAATATGGCCATAACTTCCAAAATAAGGCTCGTAAGAGGTTGCGGTTAGCGTTGTTGAACAGATAACGGTCAGGTCTTTGCATTGCCGTTCAAAACTCAACTTTTTTTTTCCAATCGATTTTCGAAAAAAAGCATGGACTACCCCCTTATCACTAAAAATTAATTTTTTTACGAAAGTCTCTGGAAGCCATTGAAACGTACATATATAGAAAGGTTTTGTCAAATGCAACCAGCACATCCAAAGCAAACCCTTTTATAATGTCTAGTTTTCGAGATATTTGCATTCAAAGTTATTTTTTTGAGTTATGAAGGCTTGTATGACTTTGGATGCCTACAGTTCCGCAAATAAGGCTATGACGTCATTTTCGCTTGCAAAACGTTTAATTAGTTTTTCAAGAGCTATCCATAGCTGAAAACTAGAACATTCTAGGAGGTCTGGTTGCGGAGATATCTTAATTCAAAGTAAATCCATTAAAATCGATTTTTTTGAGTTTTGAAAGTTTGCATGACTTTGGATGTCTACAGTTCCACAAATAAGGCTCGGAAGGCCTTGCGGTTTATTAACCGCTTAATTAGTTTTTGGAGAGCTATCTATTGCTGAAAACTAGAGCATTTTTTGGGCTCTGGTTGCAGAGAAATTTTGATTCAAAGTTAATATTTCTTGTTTCAACCCAAAAACTAAAAATCTTAATATGGCCATAACTTCTAAAATAAGGCTCGTAAGAGGTTGCGGTTAGCGTTGTTGAACAGATAACGGTCAGGTCTTTGCATTGCCGTTCAAAACTCAACTTTTTTGTTTCCAATCGATTTTCGAAAAAAAGCATGGACTACCCCCTTATCAATAAAAATTAATTTTTTTACGAAAGTCTCTGGAACCTATTGAAACTTACATATATAGAAAGGTTTTTTCAAATGCAACCAGCACATCCAAAGCAAACCCTTTTATAATGTCTAGTTTTCGAGATATTTGCATTCAAAGTTATTTTTTTGAGTTATGAAGGCTTGTATGACTTTGGATGCCTACAGTTCCGCAAATAAGGCTATGACGTCATTTTCGCTTGCAAAACGCTTAATAAGTTTTTCAAGAGCTATCCATAGCTGTAAACTAGAACATTCTAGCAGGTCTGGTTGCGGAGATATCTTAATTCAAAGTAAATCCATTAAAATCGATTTTTTTGAGTTTTGAAAGTTTGCATGACTTTGGATGTCTATAGTTCCACAAATAAGGCTCGGAAGGCCTTGCGGTTTATTAACCGCTTAATCAGTTTTTGGAGAGCTATCCATTGCTGAAAACTAGAGCATTTTTTGGGCTCTGGTTGCAGAGAAATTTTGATTCAAAGTTAATATTTCTTGTTTCAACCCAAAAACTAAAAATCTTAATATGGCCATAACTTCCAAAATAAGGCTCGTAAGAGGTTGCGGTTAGCGTTGTTGAACAGATAACGGTCAGGTCTTTGCATTGCCGTTCAAAACTCAACTTTTTTTTTCCAATCGATTTTCGAAAAAAAGCATGGACTACCCCCTTATCACTAAAAATTAATTTTTTTACGAAAGTCTCTGGAAGCCATTGAAACGTACATATATAGAAAGGTTTTGTCAAATGCAACCAGCACATCCAAAGCAAACCCTTTTATAATGTCTAGTTTTCGAGATATTTGCATTCAAAGTTATTTTTTTGAGTTATGAAGGCTTGTATGACTTTGGATGCCTACAGTTCCGCAAATAAGGCTATGACGTCATTTTCGCTTGCAAAACGCTTAATAAGTTTTTCAAGAGCTATCCATAGCTGTAAACTAGAACATTCTAGCAGGTCTGGTTGCGGAGATATCTTAATTCAAAGTAAATCCATTAAAATCGATTTTTTTGAGTTTTGAAAGTTTGCATGACTTTGGATGTCTACAGTTCCACAAATAAGGCTCGGAAGGCCTTGCGGTTTATTAACCGCTTAATCAGTTTTTGGAGAGCTATCCATTGCTGAAAACTAGAGCATTTTTTGGGCTCTGGTTGCAGAGAAATTTTGATTCAAAGTTAATATTTCTTGTTTCAACCCAAAAACTAAAAGTCTTAATATGGCCATAACTTCCAAAATAAGGCTCGTAAGAGGTTGCGGTTAGCGTTGTTGAACAGATAACGGTCAGGTCTTTGCACTGCCGTTCAAAACTCAACTTTTTTTTTTCCAATCGATTTTCGAAAAAAAGCATGGACTACCCCCTTATCACTAAAAATTAATTTTTTTACGAAAGTCTCTGGAACCCATTGAAACGTACATATATAGAAAGGTTTTGTCAAATGCAACCAGCACATCCAAAGCAAACCCTTTTATAATGTCTAGTTTTCGAGATATTTGCATTCAAAGTTATTTTTTTGAGTTATGAAGGCTTGTATGACTTTGGATGCCTACAGTTCCGCAAATAAGGCTATGACGTCATTTTCGCTTGCAAAACGCTTAATTAGTTTTTCAAGAGCTATCCATAGCTGAAAACTAGAACTTTCTAGGAGGTCTGGTTGCGGAGATATCTTAATTCAAAGTAAATCCATTAAAATCGATTTTTTTGAGTTTTGAAAGTTTGCATGACTTTGGATGTCTACAGTTCCACAAATAAGGCTCGGAAGGCCTTGCAGTTTACTAGCCGCTTAATCAGTTTTTGGAGAGCTATACATTGCTGAAAACTAGAGCATTTTTTGGGCTCTGGTTGCAGAGAAATTTTGATTCAAAGTTAATATTTCTTGTTTCAACCCAAAAACTAAAAGTCTTAATATGGCCATAACTTCCAAAATAAGGCTCGTAAGAGGTTGCGGTTAGCGTTGTTGAACAGATAACGGTCAGGTCTTTGCACTGCCGTTCAAAACTCAACTTTTTTTTTCCAATCGATTTTCGAAAAAAAGTATGGACTACCCCCTTATCACTAAAAATTAATTTTTTTACGAAAGTCTCTGGAAGCCATTGAAACGTACATATATAGAAAGGTTTTGTCAAATTCAACCAGCACATCCAAAGCAAACCCTTTTATAATGTCTAGTTTTCGAGATATTTGCATTCAAAGTTATTTTTTTGAGTTATGAAGGCTTGTATGACTTTGGATGCCTACAGTTCCGCAAATAAGGCTATGACGTCATTTTCGCTTGCAAACACTTAATTAGTTTTTCAAGAGCTATCCATAGCTGAAAACTAGAACATTCTAGGAGGTCTGGTTGCGGAGATATCTTAATTCAAAGTAAATCCATTAAAATCGATTTGTTTGAGTTTTGAAAGTTTGCATGACTTTGGATGTCTACAGTTCCACAAATAAGGCTCGGAAGGCCTTGCAGTTTACTAGCCGCTTAATCAGTTTTTGGAGAGCTATACATTGCTGAAAACTAGAGCATTTTTTGGGCTCTGGTTGCAGAGAAATTTTGATTCAAAGTTAATATTTCTTGTTTCAACCCAAAAACTAAAAATCTTAATATGGCCATAACTTCCAAAATAAGGCTCGTAAGAGGTTGCGGTTAGCGTTGTTGAACAGATAACGGTCAGGTCTTTGCATTGCCGTTCAAAACTCAACTTTTTTTTTCCAATCGATTTTCGAAAAAAAGTATGGACTACCCCCTTATCACTAAAAATTAATTTTTTTACGAAAGTCTCTGGAAGCCATTGAAACGTACATATATAGAAAGGTTTTGTCAAATGCAACCAGCACATCCAAAGCAAACCCTTTTATAATGTCTAGTTTTCGAGATATTTGCATTCAAAGTTATTTTTTTGAGTTATGAAGGCTTGTATGACTTTGGATGCCTACAGTTCCGCAAATAAGGCTATGACGTCATTTTCGCTTGCAAACACTTAATTAGTTTTTCAAGAGCTATCCATAGCTGAAAACTAGAACATTCTAGGAGGTCTGGTTGCGGAGATATCTTAATTCAAAGTAAATCCATTAAAATCGATTTGTTTGAGTTTTGAAAGTTTGCATGACTTTGGATGTCTACAGTTCCACAAATAAGGCTCGGAAGGCCTTGCGGTTTATTAACCGCTTAATCAGTTTTTGGAGAGCTATCCATTGCTGAAAACTAGAGCATTTTTTGGGCTCTGGTTGCAGAGAAATTTTGATTCAAAGTTAATATTTCTTGTTTCAACCCAAAAACTAAAAATCTTAATATGGCCATAACTTCCAAAATAAGGCTCGTAAGAGGTTGCGGTTAGCGTTGTTGAACAGATAACGGTCAGGTCTTTGCATTGCTGTTCAAAACTTAACTTTTTTTTTCCAATCGATTTTCGAAAAAAAGCATGGACTACCCCCTTATCACTAAAAATTAATTTTTTTACGAAAGTCACTGGAACCCATTGAAACGTACATATCGCACCCTCAGTACAATAGAGCGATAAGTCAAAAAATGGCACTTTTGAGTTAATAATGAGGAATTGTTGGTTATAAAATTACGCTTTTTTTAAGGGGTCTGGTGTTACCACATTCAAAAAAATAGATGAGTTATACTACTATTTCTAAATAAACGATTATTGTATTAATTAAAATGACTCAAATGCTCAAATGCTATATAGAACTATTTCAAAATATCTGCTATTTTTCACTAAAAAACTTAAACAACTCCCATGCAATACAAATACAATTCAAAATAACAAGTTAGTTTCGAATTTTTGCACGCAAATCCCAGTGCAATACGGAAACATTGCGAAATAGCTCCTTAAAATTCTCTCTCATTCTAATGCAACGCAGAGAGAAACATAAATAACTTCATTTGTTTAACTAAATAACTCTATTCGATTGATGAGTTATTTTAATTCAAAAAGGCGATGTTTTGACTTATCGCTGTATTGAACTATTTTTTTTTGTTTTGTTTCAAAGAATTTAATCAAAAAAGGCGAATATTTATGTGACGTAAGCGATTTTAATAATTTTTTTCTATAAAATCTGAAATCTAAGTGTTTTCTGTATATATTTTAATAAACACGTCGTTAAAAAGTATTTGTTGATGGAAGTTATAGGTAAAATTCAATTTCTGGAATTCAAAGATGCGTTTTTCTCGAAATGCCATTTTTTGACTTATCGCTCTATTGTACTGAGGGTGCGATATATAGAAAGGTTTTGTCAAATGCAACCAGCACATCCAAAGCAAACCCTTTTATAATGTCTAGTTTTCGAGATATTTGCATTCAAAGTTATTTTTTTGAGTTATGAAGGCTTGTATGACTTTGGATGCCTACAGTTCCGCAAATAAGGCTATGACGTCATTTTCGCTTGCAAACACTTAATTAGTTTTTCAAGAGCTATCCATAGCTGAAAACTAGAACTTTCTAGGAGGTCTGGTTGCGGAGATATCTTAATTCAAAGTAAATCCATTAAAATCGATTTTTTTGAGTTTTGAAAGTTTGCATGACTTTGGATGTCTACAGTTCCACAAATAAGGCTCGGAAGGCCTTGCGGTTTATTAACCGCTTAATCAGTTTTTGGAGAGCTAGCCATTGCTGAAAACTAGAGCATTTTTTGGGCTATGGTTGCAGAGAAATTTTGATTCAAAGTTAATATTTCTTGTTTCAACCCAAAAACTAAAAATCTTAATATGGCCATAACTTCCAAAATAAGGCTCGTAAGAGTATGCGGTTAGCGTTGTTGAACAGATAACGGTCAGGTCTTTGCATTGCCGTTCAAAACTCAACTTTTTTTTTTCCAATCGATTTTCGAAAAAAAGCATGGACTACCCCCTTATCACTAAAAATTAATTTTTTTACGAAAGTCTCTGGAACCCATTGAAACGTACATATATAGAAAGGTTTTGTCAAATGCAACCAGCACATTCAAAGCAAACCCTTTTATAATGTCTAGTTTTCGAGATATTTGCATTCAAAGTTATTTTTTTGAGTTATGAAGGCTTGTATGACTTTGGATGCCTACAGTTCCGCAAATAAGGCTATGACGTCATTTTCGCTTGCAAAACGCTTAATAAGTTTTTCAAGAGCTATCCATAGCTGTAAACTAGAACATTCTAGCTGGTCTGGTTGCGGAGATATCTTAATTCAAAGTAAATCCATTAAAATCGATTTTTTTGAGTTTTGAAAGTTTGCATGACTTTGGATGTCTACAAATAAGGCTCGGAAGGCCTTGCGGTTTATTAACCGCTTAATCAGTTTTTGGAGAGCTAGCCATTGCTGAAAACTAGAGCATTTTTTGGGCTCTGGTTGCAGAGAAATTTTGATTCAAAGTTAATATTTCTTGTTTCAACCCAAAAACTAAAAATCTTAATATGGCCATAACTTTCAAAATAAGGCTCGTAAGAGGTTGCGGTTAGCGTTGTTGAACAGATAACGGTCAGGTCTTTGCACTGCCGTTCAAAACTCAACTTTTTTTTTTCAATCGATTTTCGAAAAAAAGCATGGACTACCCCCTTATCACTAAAAATTAATTTTTTTACGAAAGTCTCTGGAACCCATTGAAACGTACATATATAGAAAGGTTTTGTCAAATGCAACCAGCACATTCAAAGCAAACCCTTTTATAATGTATAGTTTTCGAGATATTTGCATTCAAAGTTATTTTTTTGAGTTATGAAGGCTTGTATGACTTTGGATGCCTACAGTTCCGCAAATAAGGCTATGACGTCATTTTCGCTTGCAAACACTTAATTAGTTTTTCAAGAGCTATCCATAGCTGAAAACTAGAACATTCTAGGAGGTCTGGTTGCGGAGATATCTTAATTCAAAGTAAATCCATTAAAATCGATTTGTTTGAGTTTTGAAAGTTTGCATGACTTTGGATGTCTACAGTTCCACAAATAAGGCTCGGAAGGCCTTGCGGTTTATTAACCGCTTAATCAGTTTTTGGAGAGCTATCCATTGCTGAAAACTAGAGCATTTTTTGGGCTCTGGTTGCAGAGAAATTTTGATTCAAAGTTAATATTTCTTGTTTCAACCCAAAAACTAAAAATCTTAATATGGCCATAACTTCCAAAATAAGGCTCGTAAGAGGTTGCGGTTAGCGTTGTTGAACAGATAACGGTCAGGTCTTTGCATTGCTGTTCAAAACTTAACTTTTTTTTTCCAATCGATTTTCGAAAAAAAGCATGGACTACCCCCTTATCACTAAAAATTAATTTTTTTACGAAAGTCACTGGAACCCATTGAAACGTACATATCGCACCCTCAGTACAATAGAGCGATAAGTCAAAAAATGGCACTTTTGAGTTAATAATGAGGAATTGTTGGTTATAAAATTACGCTTTTTTTAAGGGGTCTGGTGTTACCACATTCAAAAAAATAGATGAGTTATACTACTATTTCTAAATAAACGATTATTGTATTAATTAAAATGACTCAAATGCTCAAATGCTATATAGAACTATTTCAAAATATCTGCTATTTTTCACTAAAAAACTTAAACAACTCCCATGCAATACAAATACAATTCAAAATAACAAGTTAGTTTCGAATTTTTGCACGCAAATCCCAGTGCAATACGGAAACATTGCGAAATAGCTCCTTAAAATTCTCTCTCATTCTAATGCAACGCAGAGAGAAACATAAATAACTTCATTTGTTTAACTAAATAACTCTATTCGATTGATGAGTTATTTTAATTCAAAAAGGCGATGTTTTGACTTATCGCTGTATTGAACTATTTTTTTTGTTTTGTTTCAAAGAATTTAATCAAAAAAGGCGAATATTTATGTGACGTAAGCGATTTTAATAATTTTTTTCTATAAAATCTGAAATCTAAGTGTTTTCTGTATATATTTTAATAAACACGTCGTTAAAAAGTATTTGTTGATGGAAGTTATAGGTAAAATTCAATTTCTGGAATTCAAAGATGCGTTTTTCTCGAAATGCCATTTTTTGACTTATCGCTCTATTGTACTGAGGGTGCGATATATAGAAAGGTTTTGTCAAATGCAACCAGCACATCCAAAGCAAACCCTTTTATAATGTCTAGTTTTCGAGATATTTGCATTCAAAGTTATTTTTTTGAGTTATGAAGGCTTGTATGACTTTGGATGCCTACAGTTCCGCAAATAAGGCTATGACGTCATTTTCGCTTGCAAACACTTAATTAGTTTTTCAAGAGCTATCCATAGCTGAAAACTAGAACTTTCTAGGAGGTCTGGTTGCGGAGATATCTTAATTCAAAGTAAATCCATTAAAATCGATTTTTTTGAGTTTTGAAAGTTTGCATGACTTTGGATGTCTACAGTTCCACAAATAAGGCTCGGAAGGCCTTGCGGTTTATTAACCGCTTAATCAGTTTTTGGAGAGCTAGCCATTGCTGAAAACTAGAGCATTTTTTGGGCTATGGTTGCAGAGAAATTTTGATTCAAAGTTAATATTTCTTGTTTCAACCCAAAAACTAAAAATCTTAATATGGCCATAACTTCCAAAATAAGGCTCGTAAGAGTATGCGGTTAGCGTTGTTGAACAGATAACGGTCAGGTCTTTGCATTGCCGTTCAAAACTCAACTTTTTTTTTCCAATCGATTTTCGAAAAAAAGCATGGACTACCCCCTTATCACTAAAAATTAATTTTTTTACGAAAGTCTCTGGAACCCATTGAAACGTACATATATAGAAAGGTTTTGTCAAATGCAACCAGCACATTCAAAGCAAACCCTTTTATAATGTCTAGTTTTCGAGATATTTGCATTCAAAGTTATTTTTTTGAGTTATGAAGGCTTGTATGACTTTGGATGCCTACAGTTCCGCAAATAAGGCTATGACGTCATTTTCGCTTGCAAAACGCTTAATAAGTTTTTCAAGAGCTATCCATAGCTGTAAACTAGAACATTCTAGCTGGTCTGGTTGCGGAGATATCTTAATTCAAAGTAAATCCATTAAAATCGATTTTTTTGAGTTTTGAAAGTTTGCATGACTTTGGATGTCTACAAATAAGGCTCGGAAGGCCTTGCGGTTTATTAACCGCTTAATCAGTTTTTGGAGAGCTAGCCATTGCTGAAAACTAGAGCATTTTTTGGGCTCTGGTTGCAGAGAAATTTTGATTCAAAGTTAATATTTCTTGTTTCAACCCAAAAACTAAAAATCTTAATATGGCCATAACTTCCAAAATAAGGCTCGTAAGAGGTTGCGGTTAGCGTTGTTGAACAGATAACGGTCAGGTCTTTGCACTGCCGTTCAAAACTCAACTTTTTTTTTTCAATCGATTTTCGAAAAAAAGCATGGACTACCCCCTTATCACTAAAAATTAATTTTTTTACGAAAGTCTCTGGAACCCATTGAAACGTACATATATAGAAAGGTTTTGTCAAATGCAACCAGCACATTCAAAGCAAACCCTTTTATAATGTCTAGTTTTCGAGATATTTGCATTCAAAGTTATTTTTTTGAGTTATGAAGGCTTGTATGACTTTGGATGCCTACAGTTCCGCAAATAAGGCTATGACGTCATTTTCGCTTGCAAAACGCTTAATAAGTTTTTCAAGAGCTATCCATAGCTGTAAACTAGAACATTCTAGCAGGTCTGGTTGCGGAGATATCTTAATTCAAAGTAAATCCATTAAAATCGATTTTTTTGAGTTTTGAAAGTTTGCATGACTTTGGATGTCTATAGTTCCACAAATAAGGCTCGGAAGGCCTTGCGGTTTATTAACCGCTTAATCAGTTTTTGGAGAGCTAGCCATTGCTGAAAACTAGAGCATTTTTTGGGCTCTGGTTGCAGAGAAATTTTGATTCAAAGTTAATATTTCTTGTTTCAACCCAAAAACTAAAAATCTTAATATGGCCATAACTTCCAAAATAAGGCTCGTAAGAGGTTGCGGTTAGCGTTGTTGAACAGATAACGGTCAGGTCTTTGCATTGCCGTTCAAAACTTAACTTTTTTTTTCCAATCGATTTTCGAATAAAAGCATGGACTACCCCCTTATCACTAAAAATTAATTTTTTTACGAAAGTCTCTGGAATCCATTGAAACGTACAAATATAGAAAGGTTTTGTCAAATGCAACCAGCACATCCAAAGCAAACCCTTTTATAATGTCTAGTTTTCGAGATATTTGCATTCAAAGTTATTTTTTTGAGTTATGAAGGCTTGTATGACTTTGGATGCCTACAGTTCCGCAAATAAGGCTATGACGTCATTTTCGCTTGCAAAACGCTTAATTAGTTTTTCAAGAGCTATCCATAGCTGAAAACTAGAACTTTCTGGGAGGTCTGGTTGCGGAGATATCTTAATTCAAAGTAAATCCATTAAAATCGATTTTTTTGAGTTTTGAAAGTTTGCATGACTTTGGATGTCTACAGTTCCACAAATAAGGCTCGGAAGGCCTTGCGGTTTATTAACCGCTTAATCAGTTTTTGGAGTTTTGGAGAGCTATCCATTGCTGAAAACTAGAGCATTTTTTGGGCTCTGGTTGCAGAGAAATTTTGATTCAAAGTTAATATTTCTTGTTTCAACCCAAAAACTAAAAATCTTAATATGGCCATAACTTCCAAAATAAGGCTCGTAAGAGGTTGCGGTTAGCGTTGTTGAACAGATAACGGTCAGGTCTTTGCATTGCCGTTCAAAACTCAACTTTTTTTTCCAATCGATTTTCGAAAAAAAGCATGGACTACCCCCTTATCACTCAAAATTAATTTTTCTACGAAAGTCTCTGGAACCCATTGAAACGTACATATATAGAAAGGTTTTGTCAAATGCAACCAGCACATCCAAAGCAAACCCTTTTATAATGTCTAGTTTTCGAGATATTTGCATTCAAAGTTATTTTTTTGAGTTATGAAGGCTTGTATGACTTTGGATGCCTACAGTTCCGCAAATAAGGCTATGACGTCATTTTCGCTTGCAAAACGCTTAATAAGTTTTTCAAGAGCTATCCATAGCTGTAAACTAGAACATTCTAGCAGGTCTGGTTGCGGAGATATCTTAATTCAAAGTAAATCCATTAAAATCGATTTTTTTGAGTTTTGAAAGTTTGCATGACTTTGGATGTCTACAGTTCCACAAATAAGGCTCGGAAGGCCTTGCGGTTTATTAACCGCTTAATCAGTTTTTGGAGAGCTATCCATTGCTGAAAACTAGAGCATTTTTTGGGCTCTGGTTGCAGAGAAATTTTGATTCAAAGTTAATATTTCTTGTTTCAACCCAAAAACTAAAAATCTTAATATGGGCATAACTTCCAAAATAAGGCTCGTAAGAGGTTGCGGTTAGCGTTGTTGAATAGATAACGGTCAGGTCTTTGCACTGCTGTTCAAAACTCAACTTTTTTTTTCCAATCGATTTTCGAAAAAAAGCATGGACTACCCCCTTATCACTAAAAATTAATTTTTTTACGAAAGTCTCTGGAACCCATTGAAACGTACATATATAGAAAGGTTTTGTCAAATGCAACCAGCACATCCAAAGCAAACCCTTTTATAATGTCTAGTTTTCGAGATATTTGCATTCAAAGTTATTTTTTTGAGTTATGAAGGCTTGTATGACTTTGGATGCCCACAGTTCCGCAAATAAGGCTATGACGTCATTTTCGCTTGCAAAACGCTTAATAAGTTTTCCAAGAGCTATCCATAGCTGTAAACTAGAACATTCTAGCAGGTCTGGTTGCGGAGATATCTTAATTCAAAGTAAATCCATTAAAATCGATTTTTTTGAGTTTTGAAAGTTTGCATGACTTTGGATGTCTACAGTTCCACAAATAAGGCTCGGAAGGCCTTGCGGTTTATTAACCGCTTAATCAGTTTTTGGAGAGCTATCCATTGCTGTAAACTAGAGCATTTTTTGGGCTCTGGTTGCAGAGAAATTTTGATTCAAAGTTAATATTTCTTGTTTCAACCCAAAAACTAAAAATCTTAATATGGCCATAACTTCCAAAATAAGGCTCGTAAGAGGTTGCGGTTAGCGTTGTTGAACAGATAACGGTCAGGTCTTTGCACTGCCGTTCAAAACTCAACTTTTTTTTTTTCAATCGATTTTCGAAAAAAAGTATGGACTACCCCCTTATCACTAAAAATTAATTTTTTTACGAAAGTCTCTGGAACCCATTGAAACGTACATATATAGAAAGGTTTTGTCAAATGCAACCAGCACATTCAAAGCAAACCCTTTTATAATGTCTAGTTTTCGAGATATTTGCATTCAAAGTTATTTTTTTGAGTTATGAAGGCTTGTATGACTTTGGATGCCTACAGTTCCGCAAATAAGGCTATGACGTCATTTTCGCTTGCAAAACGCTTAATAAGTTTTTCAAGAGCTATCTATAGCTGTAAACTAGAACATTCTAGCAGGTCTGGTTGCGGAGATATCTTAATTCAAAGTAAATCCATTAAAATCGATTTTTTTGAGTTTTGAAAGTTTGCATGACTTTGGATGTCTACAGTTCCACAAATAAGGCTCGGAAGGCCTTGCGGTTTATTAACCGCTTAATCAGTTTTTGGAGAGCTAGCCATTGCTGAAAACTAGAGCATTTTTTGGGCTCTGGTTGCAGAGAAATTTTGATTCAAAGTTAATATTTCTTGTTTCAACCCAAAAACTAAAAATCTTAATATGGACATAACTTCCAAAATAAGGCTCGTAAGATGTTGCGGTTAGCGTTGTTGAACAGATAACGGTCAGGTCTTTGCATTGCCGTTCAAAACTCAACTTTTTTTTTCCAATCGATTTTCGAAAAAAAGCATGGACTACCCCCTTATCACTAAAAATTAATTTTTCTACGAAAGTCTCTGGAACCCATTGAAACGTACATATATAGAAAGGTTTTGTCAAATGCAACCAGCACATCCAAAGCAAACCCTTTTATAATGTCTAGTTTTCGAGATATTTGCATTCAAAGTTATTTTTTTGAGTTATGAAGGCTTGTATGACTTTGGATGCCTACAGTTCCGCAAATAAGGCTATGACGTCATTTTTGCTTGCAAAACGCTTAATAAGTTTTTCAAGAGCTATCCATAGCTGTAAACTAGAACATTCTAGCAGGTCTGGTTGCGGAGATATCTTAATTCAAATTAAATCCATTAAAATCGAGAGAAATTTTGATTCAAAGTTAATATTTCTTGTTTCAACCCAAAAACTAAAAATCTTAATATGGCCATAACTTCCAAAATAAGGCTCGTAAGAGGTTGCGGTTAGCGTTGTTGAACAGATAACGGTCAGGTCTTTGCATTGCCGTTCAAAACTTAACTTTTTTTTCCAATCGATTTTCGAAAAAAAGCATGGACTACCCCCTTATCACTAAAAATAAATTTTTTTACGAAAGTCTCTGGAATCCATTGAAACGTACATATATAGAAAGGTTTTGTCAAATGCAACCAGCACATCCAAAGCAAACCCTTTTATAATGTCTAGTTTTCGAGATATTTGCATTCAAAGTTATTTTTTTGAGTTATGAAGGCTTGTATGACTTTGGATGCCTACAGTTCCGCAAATAAGGCTATGACGTCATTTTCGCTTGCAAAACGCTTAATTAGTTTTTCAAGAGCTATCCATAGCTGAAAACTAGAACTTTCTAGGAGGTCTGGTTGCGGAGATGTCTTAATTCAAAGTAAATCCATTAAAATCGATTTTTTTGAGTTTTGAAAGTTTGCATGACTTTGGATGTCTACAGTTCCACAAATAAGGCTCGGAAGGCCTTGCGGTTTATTCACCGCTTTATCAGTTTTTGGAGAGCTATCCATTGCTGAAAACTAGAGCATTTTTTGGGCTCTGGTTGCAGAGAAATTTTGATTCAAAGTTAATATTTCTTGTTTCAACCCAAAAACTAAAAATCTTAATATGGCCATAACTTCCAAAATAAGGCTCGTAAGAGGTTGCGGTTAGCGTTGTTGAACAGATAACGGTCAGGTCTTTGCACTGCTGTTCAAAACTCAACTTTTTTTTTTCCAATCGATTTTCAAAAAAAAGCATGGACTACCCCCTTATCACTAAAAATTAATTTTTTTACGAAAGTCTCTGGAACCCATTGAAACGTACATATATAGAAAGGTTTTGTCAAATGCAACCAGCACATCCAAAGCAAACCCTTTTATAATGTCTAGTTTTCGAGATATTTGCATTCAAAGTTATTTTTTTGAGTTATGAAGGCTTGTATGACTTTGGATGCCCACAGTTCCGCAAATAAGGCTATGACGTCATTTTCGCTTGCAAAACGCTTAATAAGTTTTCCAAGAGCTATCCATAGCTGTAAACTAGAACATTCTAGCAGGTCTGGTTGCGGAGATATCTTAATTCAAAGTAAATCCATTAAAATCGATTTTTTTGAGTTTTGAAAGTTTGCATGACTTTGGATGTCTACAGTTCCACAAATAAGGCTCGGAAGGCCTTGCGGTTTATTCACCGCTTTATCAGTTTTTGGAGAGCTATCCATTGCTGAAAACTAGAGCATTTTTTGGGCTCTGGTTGCAGAGAAATTTTGATTCAAAGTTAATATTTCTTGTTTCAACCCAAAAACTAAAAATCTTAATATGGCCATAACTTCCAAAATAAGGCTCGTAAGAGGTTGCGGTTAGCGTTGTTGAACAGATAACGGTCAGGTCTTTGCACTGCTGTTCAAAACTCAACTTTTTTTTTTCCAATCGATTTTCGAAAAAAAGCATGGACTACCCCCTTATCACTAAAAATTAATTTTTTTACGAAAGTCTCTGGAACCCATTGAAACGTACATATATAGAAAGGTTTTGTCAAATGCAACCAGCACATCCAAAGCAAACCCTTTTATAATGTCTAGTTTTCGAGATATTTGCATTCAAAGTTATTTTTTTGAGTTATGAAGGCTTGTATGACTTTGGATGCCCACAGTTCCGCAAATAAGGCTATGACGTCATTTTCGCTTGCAAAACGCTTAATAAGTTTTCCAAGAGCTATCCATAGCTGTAAACTAGAACATTCTAGCAGGTCTGGTTGCGGAGATATCTTAATTCAAAGTAAATCCATTAAAATCGATTTTTTTGAGTTTTGAAAGTTTGCATGACTTTGGATGTCTACAGTTCCACAAATAAGGCTCGGAAGGCCTTGCGGTTTATTCACCGCTTTATCAGTTTTTGGAGAGCTATCCATTGCTGAAAACTAGAGCATTTTTTGGGCTCTGGTTGCAGAGAAATTTTGATTCAAAGTTAATATTTCTTGTTTCAACCCAAAAACTAAAAATCTTAATATGGCCATAACTTCCAAAATAAGGCTCGTAAGAGGTTGCGGTTAGCGTTGTTGAACAGATAACGGTCAGGTCTTTGCACTGCTGTTCAAAACTCAACTTTTTTTTTTCCAATCGATTTTCGAAAAAAAGCATGGACTACCCCCTTATCACTAAAAATTAATTTTTTTACGAAAGTCTCTGGAACCCATTGAAACGTACATATATAGAAAGGTTTTGTCAAATGCAACCAGCACATCCAAAGCAAACCCTTTTATAATGTCTAGTTTTCGAGATATTTGCATTCAAAGTTATTTTTTTGAGTTATGAAGGCTTGTATGACTTTGGATGCCCACAGTTCCGCAAATAAGGCTATGACGTCATTTTCGCTTGCAAAACGCTTAATAAGTTTTCCAAGAGCTATCCATAGCTGTAAACTAGAACATTCTAGCAGGTCTGGTTGCGGAGATATCTTAATTCAAAGTAAATCCATTAAAATCGATTTTTTTGAGTTTTGAAAGTTTGCATGACTTTGGATGTCTACAGTTCCACAAATAAGGCTCGGAAGGCCTTGCGGTTTATTAACCGCTTAATCAGTTTTTGGAGAGCTATCCATTGCTGAAAACTAGAGCATTTTTTGGGCTCTGGTTGCAGAGAAATTTTGATTCAAAGTTAATATTTCTTGTTTCAACCCAAAAACTAAAAATCTTAATATGGCCATAACTTCCAAAATAAGGCTCGTAAGAGGTTGCGGTTAGCGTTGTTGAACAGATAACGGTCAGGTCTTTGCACTGCCGTTCAAAACTCAACTTTTTTTTTTTCAATCGATTTTCGAAAAAAAGCATGGACTACCCCCTTATCACTAAAAATTAAGTTTTTTACGAAAGTCTCTGGAACCCATTGAAACGTACATATATAGAAAGGTTTTGTCAAATGCAACCAGCACATCCAAAGCAAACCCTTTTATAATGTCTAGTTTTCGAGATATTTGCATTCAAAGTTATTTTTTTGAGTTATGAAGGCTTGTATGACTTTGGATGCCTACAGTTCCGCAAATAAGGCTATGACGTCATTTTCGCTTGCAAAACGCTTAATAAGTTTTTCAAGAGCTATCTATAGCTGTAAACTAGAACATTCTAGCAGGTCTGGTTGCGGAGATATCTTAATTCAAAGTAAATCCATTAAAATCGATTTTTTTGAGTTTTGAAAGTTTGCATGACTTTGGATGTCTACAGTTCCACAAATAAGGCTCGGAAGGCCTTGCGGTTTATTAACCGCTTAATCAGTTTTTGGAGAGCTAGCCATTGCTGAAAACTAGAGCATTTTTTGGGCTCTGGTTGCAGAGAAATTTTGATTCAAAGTTAATATTTCTTGTTTCAACCCAAAAACTAAAAATCTTAATATGGCCATAACTTCCAAAATAAGGCTCGTAAGATGTTGCGGTTAGCGTTGTTGAACAGATAACGGTCAGGTCTTTGCACTGCCGTTCAAAACTCAACTTTTTTTTTTTCAATCGATTTTCGAAAAAAAGCATGGACTACCCCCTTATCACTAAAAATTAATTTTTTTACGAAAGTCTCTGGAACCCATTGAAACGTACATATATAGAAAGGTTTTGTCAAATGCAACCAGCACATCCAAAGCAAACCCTTTTATAATGTCTAGTTTTCGAGATATTTGCATTCAAAGTTATTTTTTTGAGTTATGAAGGCTTGTATGACTTTGGATGCCCACAGTTCCGCAAATAAGGCTATGACGTCATTTTCGCTTGCAAAACGCTTAATAAGTTTTCCAAGAGCTATCCATAGCTGTAAACTAGAACATTCTAGCAGGTCTGGTTGCGGAGATATCTTAATTCAAAGTAAATCCATTAAAATCGATTTTTTTGAGTTTTGAAAGTTTGCATGACTTTGGATGTCTACAGTTCCACAAATAAGGCTCGGAAGGCCTTGCGGTTTATTCACCGCTTTATCAGTTTTTGGAGAGCTATCCATTGCTGAAAACTAGAGCATTTTTTGGGCTCTGGTTGCAGAGAAATTTTGATTCAAAGTTAATATTTCTTGTTTCAACCCAAAAACTAAAAATCTTAATATGGCCATAACTTCCAAAATAAGGCTCGTAAGAGGTTGCGGTTAGCGTTGTTGAACAGATAACGGTCAGGTCTTTGCACTGCTGTTCAAAACTCAACTTTTTTTTTTCCAATCGATTTTCGAAAAAAAGCATGGACTACCCCCTTATCACTAAAAATTAATTTTTTTACGAAAGTCTCTGGAACCCATTGAAACGTACATATATAGAAAGGTTTTGTCAAATGCAACCAGCACATCCAAAGCAAACCCTTTTATAATGTCTAGTTTTCGAGATATTTGCATTCAAAGTTATTTTTTTGAGTTATGAAGGCTTGTATGACTTTGGATGCCCACAGTTCCGCAAATAAGGCTATGACGTCATTTTCGCTTGCAAAACGCTTAATAAGTTTTCCAAGAGCTATCCATAGCTGTAAACTAGAACATTCTAGCAGGTCTGGTTGCGGAGACATCTTAATTCAAAGTAAATCCATTAAAATCGATTTTTTTGAGTTTTGAAAGTTTGCATGACTTTGGATGTCTACAGTTCCACAAATAAGGCTCGGAAGGCCTTGCGGTTTATTAACCGCTTAATCAGTTTTTGGAGAGCTATCCATTGCTGAAAACTAGAGCATTTTTTGGGCTCTGGTTGCAGAGAAATTTTGATTCAAAGTTAATATTTCTTGTTTCAACCCAAAAACTAAAAATCTTAATATGGCCATAACTTCCAAAATAAGGCTCGTAAGAGGTTGCGGTTAGCGTTGTTGAACAGATAACGGTCAGGTCTTTGCACTGCCGTTCAAAACTCAACTTTTTTTTTTTCAATCGATTTTCGAAAAAAAGCATGGACTACCCCCTTATCACTAAAAATTAAGTTTTTTACGAAAGTCTCTGGAACCCATTGAAACGTACATATATAGAAAGGTTTTGTCAAATGCAACCAGCACATCCAAAGCAAACCCTTTTATAATGTCTAGTTTTCGAGATATTTGCATTCAAAGTTATTTTTTTGAGTTATGAAGGCTTGTATGACTTTGGATGCCTACAGTTCCGCAAATAAGGCTATGACGTCATTTTCGCTTGCAAAACGCTTAATAAGTTTTTCAAGAGCTATCTATAGCTGTAAACTAGAACATTCTAGCAGGTCTGGTTGCGGAGATATCTTAATTCAAAGTAAATCCATTAAAATCGATTTTTTTGAGTTTTGAAAGTTTGCATGACTTTGGATGTCTACAGTTCCACAAATAAGGCTCGGAAGGCCTTGCGGTTTATTAACCGCTTAATCAGTTTTTGGAGAGCTAGCCATTGCTGAAAACTAGAGCATTTTTTGGGCTCTGGTTGCAGAGAAATTTTGATTCAAAGTTAATATTTCTTGTTTCAACCCAAAAACTAAAAATCTTAATATGGCCATAACTTCCAAAATAAGGCTCGTAAGATGTTGCGGTTAGCGTTGTTGAACAGATAACGGTCAGGTCTTTGCACTGCCGTTCAAAACTCAACTTTTTTTTTTTCAATCGATTTTCGAAAAAAAGCATGGACTACCCCCTTATCACTAAAAATTAATTTTTTTACGAAAGTCTCTGGAACCCATTGAAACGTACATATATAGAAAGGTTTTGTCAAATGCAACCAGCACATCCAAAGCAAACCCTTTTATAATGTCTAGTTTTCGAGATATTTGCATTCAAAGTTATTTTTTTGAGTTACGAAGGCTTGTATGACTTTGGATGCCTACAGTTCCGCAAATAAGGCTATGACGTCATTTTCGCTTGCAAAACGCTTAATAAGTTTTTCAAGAGCTATCCATAGCTGTAAACTAGAACATTCTAGCAGGTCTGGTTGCGGAGATATCTTAATTCAAAGTAAATCCATTAAAATCGATTTTTTTGAGTTTTGAAAGTTTGCATGACTTTGGATGTCTACAGTTCCACAAATAAGGCTCGGAAGGCCTTGCGGTTTATTAACCGCTTAATCAGTTTTTGGAGAGCTATCCATTGCTGAAAACGAGAGCATTTTTTGGGCTCTGGTTGCAGAGAAATTTTGATCCAAAGTTAATATTTCTTGTTTCAACCCAAAAACTAAAAATCTTAATATGGCCATAACTTCCAAAATAAGGCTCGTAAGAGGTTGCGGTTAGCGTTGTTGAACAGATAACGGTCAGGTCTTTGCATTGCCGTTCAAAACTCAACTTTTTTTTCCAATCGATTTTCGAAAAAAAGCATGGACTACCCCCTTATCACTAAAAATTAATTTTTTTACGAAAGTCTCTGGAATCCATTGAAACGTACATATATAGAAAGGTTTTGTCAAATGCAACCAGCACATCTAAAGCAAACCCTTTTATAATGTCTAGTTTTCGAGATATTTGCATTCAAAGTTATTTTTTTGAGTTATGAAGGCTTGTATGACTTTGGATGCCTACAGTTCCGCAAATAAGGCTATGACGTCATTTTCGCTTGCAAAACGCTTAATTAGAGCTAGCCATTGCTGAAAACTAGAGCATTTTTTGGGCTCTGGTTGCAGTGAAATTTTGATTCAAAGTTAATATTTCTTGTTTCAACCCAAAAACTAAAAATCTTAATATGGCCATAACTTCCAAAATAAGGCTCTTAAGAGGGTGCGGTTAGCGTTGTTGAACAGATAACGGTCAGGTCTTTGCATTGCCGTTCAAAACTCAACTTTTTTGTTTCCAATCGATTTTCGAATATAAGCATGGACTACCCCCTTATCACTAAAAATTAATTTTTTTACGAAAGTCTCTGGAACCCATTGAAACGTACATATATAGAAAGGTTTTGCCAAATGCAACCAGCACATCCAAAGCAAACCCTTTTATAATGTCTAGTTTTCGAGATATTTGCATTCAAAGTTATTTTTTTGAGTTATGAAGGCTTGTATGACTTTGGATGCCCACAGTTCCGCAAATAAGGCTATGACGTCATTTTCGCTTGCAAAACGCTTAATAAGTTTTTCAAGAGCTATCCATAGCTGTAAACTAGAACATTCTAGCAGGTCTGGTTGCGGAGATATCTTAATTCAAAGTAAATCCATTAAAATCGATTTTTTTGAGTTTTGAAAGTTTGCATGACTTTGGATGTCTACAGTTCCACAAATAAGGTTTGGAAGGCCTTGCGGTTTATTAACCGCTTAATCAGTTTTTGGAGAGCTATCCATTGCTGAAAACTAGAGCATTTTCTGGGCTCTGGTTGCAGAGAAATTTTGATTCAAAGTTAATATTTCTTGTTTCAACCCAAAAACTAAAAATCTTAATATGGCCATAACTTCCAAAATAAGGCTCGTAAAAGGTTGCGGTTAGCGTTGTTGAACAGATAACGGTCAGGTCTTTGCATTGCCGTTCAAAACTCAACTTTTTTGTTTCCAATCGATTTTCGAAAAAAAGCATGGACTACCCCCTTATCACTAAAAATTAATTTTTTTACGAAAGTCTCTGGAACCCATTGAAACGTACATATATAGAAAGGTTTTGCCAAATGCAACCAGCACATCCAAAGCAAACCCTTTTATAATGTCTAGTTTTCGAGATATTTGCATTCAAAGTTATTTTTTTGAGTTATGAAGGCTTGTATGACTTTGGATGCCCACAGTTCCGCAAATAAGGCTATGACGTCATTTTCGCTTGCAAAACGCTTAATAAGTTTTTCAAGAGCTATCCATAGCTGTAAACTAGAACATTCTAGCAGGTCTGGTTGCGGAGATATCTTAATTCAAAGTAAATCCATTAAAATCGATTTTTTTGAGTTTTGAAAGTTTGCATGACTTTGGATGTCTACAGTTCCACAAATAAGGTTTGGAAGGCCTTGCGGTTTATTAACCGCTTAATCAGTTTTTGGAGAGCTATCCATTGCTGAAAACTAGAGCATTTTCTGGGCTCTGGTTGCAGAGAAATTTTGATTCAAAGTTAATATTTCTTGTTTCAACCCAAAAACTAAAAATCTTAATATGGCCATAACTTCCAAAATAAGGCTCGTAAAAGGTTGCGGTTAGCGTTGTTGAACAGATAACGGTCAGGTCTTTGCATTGCCGTTCAAAACTCAACTTTTTTTTTCCAATCGATTTTCGAAAAAAAGCATGGACTACCCCCTTATCACTAAAAATTAATTTTTTTACGAAAGTCTCTGGAAGCCATTGAAACGTACATATAGAGAAAGGTTTTGTCAAATGCAACCAGCACATCCAAAGCAAACCCTTTTATAATGTCTAGTTTTCGAGATATTTGCATTCAAAGTTATTTTTTTGAGTTATGAAGGCTTGTATGACTTTGGATGCCTACAGTTCCGCAAATAAGGCTATGACGTCATTTTCGCTTGGAAAACGCTTAATAAGTTTTTCAAGAGCTATCCATAGCTGTAAACTAGAACATTCTAGCAGGTTTGGTTGCGGAGATATCTTAATTCAAAGTAAATCCATTAAAATCGATTTTTTTGAGTTTTGAAAGTTTGCATGACTTTGGATGTCTACAGTTCCACAAATAAGGCTCGGAAGGCCTTGCGGTTTATTAACCGCTTAATCAGTTTTTGGAGAGCTATCCATTGCTGAAAACTAGAGCATTTTCTGGGCTCTGGTTGCAGAGAAATTTTGATTCAAAGTTAATATTTCTTGTTTCAACCCAATAACTAAAAATCTTAATATGGCCATAACTTCCAAAATAAGGCTCGTAAAAGGTTGCGGTTAGCGTTGTTGAACAGATAACG
Source organism: Melangyna quadrimaculata (assembly GCA_949320155.1). Lineage (NCBI taxonomy): Eukaryota > Metazoa > Arthropoda > Insecta > Diptera > Syrphidae > Melangyna > Melangyna quadrimaculata. The sequence goes on along the minus strand of OX439484.1, from coordinate 159,716,224 downwards.
GTCAGGTCTTTGCATTGCCGTTCAAAACTCAACTTTTTTTTTCCAATCGATTTTCGAAAAAAAGCATGGACTACCCCCTTATCACTAAAAATTAATTTTTTTACGAAAGTCTCTGGAACCCATTGAAACGTACATATATAGAAAGGTTTTGTCAAATGCAACCAGCACATCCAAAGCAAACCCTTTTATAATGTCTAGTTTTCGAGATATTTGCATTCAAAGTTATTTTTTTGAGTTATGAAGGCTTGTATGACTTTGGATGCCTACAGTTCCGCAAATAAGGCTATGACGTCATTTTCGCTTGTAAAACGCTTAATAAGTTTTTCAAGAGCTATCCATAGCTGTAAACTAGAACATTCTAGCAGGTCTGGTTGCGGAGATATCTTAATTCAAAGTAAATCCATTAAAATCGATTTTTTTGAGTTTTGAAAGTTTGCATGACTTTGGATGTCTACAGTTCCACAAATAAGGCTCGGAAGGCCTTGCGGTTTATTAACCGCTTAATCAGTTTTTGGAGAGCTATCCATTGCTGAAAACTAGAGCATTTTTTGGGCTCTGGTTGCAGAGAAATTTTGATTCAAAGTTAATATTTCTTGTTTCAACCCAAAAACTAAAAATCTTAATATGGCCATAACTTCCAAAATAAGGCTCGTAAGAGGTTGCGGTTAGCGTTGTTGAACAGATAACGGTCAGGTCTTTGCACTGCCGTTCAAAACTCAACTTTTTTTTTTTCAATCGATTTTCGAAAAAAAGCATGGACTACCCCCTTATCACTAAAAATTAATTTTTTTACGAAAGTCTCTGGAACCCATTGAAACGTACATATATAGAAAGGTTTTGTCAAATGCAACCAGCACATCCAAAGCAAACCCTTTTATAATGTCTAGTTTTCGAGATATTTGCATTCAAAGTTATTTTTTTGAGTTATGAAGGCTTGTATGACTTTGGATGCCTACAGTTCCGCAAATAAGGCTATGACGTCATTTTCGCTTGCAAAACGCTTAATAAGTTTTTCAAGAGCTATCCATAGCTGTAAACAAGAACATTCTAGCAGGTCTGGTTGCGGAGATATCTTAATTCAAAGTAAATCCATTAAAATCGATTTTTTTGAGTTTTGAAAGTTTGCATGACTTTGGATGTCTACAGTTCCACAAATATGGCTCGGAAGGCCTTGCGGTTTATTAACCGCTTAATCAGTTTTTGGAGAGCTATCCATTGCTGAAAACTAAAGCATTTTTTGGGCTCTGGTTGCAGAGAAATTTTGATTCAAAGTTAATATTTCTTGTTTCAACCCAAAAACTAAAAATCTTAATATGGCCATAACTTCCAAAATAAGGCTCGTAAGAGGTTGCGGTTAGCGTTGTTGAACAGATAACGGTCAGGTCTTTGCATTGCCGTTCAAAACTCAACTTTTTTTTCCAATCGATTTTCGCAAAAAAGCATGGACTACCCTTATCACTAAAAATTAATTTTTGTACGAAAGTCTCTGGAACCCATTAAAACGTACATATATAGAAAGGTTTTGCCAAATGCAACCAGCTCATCCAAAGCAAACCCTTTTATAATGTCTAGTTTTCGAGATATTTGCATTCAAAGTTATTTTTTTGAGTTATGAAGGCTTGTATGACTTTGGATGCCTACAGTTCCGCAAATAAGGCTATGACGTCATTTTCGCTTGCAAAACGCTTAATAAGTTTTTCAAGAGCTATCCATAGCTGTAAACAAGAACATTCTAGCAGGTCTGGTTGCGGAGATATCTTAATTCAAAGTAAATCCATTAAAATCGATTTTTTTGAGTTTTGAAAGTTTGCATGACTTTGGATGTCTACAGTTCCACAAATAAGGTTTGGAAGGCCTTGCGGTTTATTAACCGCTTAATCAGTTTTAGAGCTAGCCATTGCTGAAAACTAGAGCATTTTTTGGGCTCTGGTTGCAGAGAAATTTTGATTCAAAGTTAATATTTCTTGTTTCAACCCAAAAACTAAAAATCTTAATATGGCCATAACTTCCAAAATAAGGCTCGTAAGAGGTTGCGGTTAGCGTTGTTGAACAGATAACGGTCAGGTCTTTGCATTGCCGTTCAAAACTTAACTTTTTTTTTCCAATCGATTTTCGAAAAAAAGCATGGACTACCCCCTTATCAATAAAAATTAATTTTTTTACGAAAGTCTCTGGAATCCATTGAAACGTACATATATAGAAAGGTTTTGTCAAATGCAACCAGCACATCTAAAGCAAACCCTTTTATAATGTCTAGTTTTCGAGATATTTGCATTCAAAGTTATTTTTTTGAGTTATGAAGGCTTGTATGACTTTGGATGCCTACAGTTCCGCAAATAAGGCTATGACGTCATTTTCGCTTGCAAAACGCTTAATTAGAGCTAGCCATTGCTGAAAACTAGAGCATTTTTTGGGCTCTGGTTGCAGTGAAATTTTGATTCAAAGTTAATATTTCTTGTTTCAACCCAAAAACTAAAAATCTTAATATGGCCATAACTTCCAAAATAAGGCTCGTAAGAGGTTGCGGTTAGCGTTGTTGAACAGATAACGGTCAGGTCTTTGCATTGCCGTTCAAAACTCAACTTTTTTGTTTCCAATCGATTTTCGAATAAAAGCATGGACTACCCCCTTATCACTAAAAATTAATTTGTTTACGAAAGTCTCTGGAACCCATTGAAACGTACATATATAGAAAGGTTTTGTCAAATGCAACCAGCACATCCAAAGCAAACCCTTTATAATGTCTAGTTTTCGAGATATTTGCATTCAAAGTTATTTTTTTGAGTTATGAAGGCTTGTATGACTTTGGATGCCTACACTTCCGCAAATAAGGCTATGACGTCATTTTCGCTTGCAAAACGCTTAATTAGTTTTTCAAGAGCTATCCATAGCTGAAAACTAGAACTTTCTAGGAGGTCTGGTTGCGGAGATATCTTAATTCAAAGTAAATCCATTAAAATCGATTTTTTTGAGTTTTGAAAGTTTGCATGACTTTGGATGTCTACAGTTCCACAAATAAGGCTCGGAAGGCCTTGCGGTTTATTAACCGCTTAATCAGTTTTTGGAGAGCTATCCATTGCTGAAAACGAGAGCATTTTTTGGGCTCTGGTTGCAGAGAAATTTTGATTCAAAGTTAATATTTCTTGTTTCAACCCAAAAACTAAAAATCTTAATATGGCCATAACTTCCAAAATAAGGCTCGTAAGAGGTTGCGGTTAGCGTTGTTGAACAGATAACGGTCAGGTCTTTGCATTGCCGTTCAAAACTCAACTTTTTTTTTCCAATCGATTTTCGAAAAAAAGCATGGACTACCCCCTTATCACTAAAAATTAATTTTTTTACGAAAGTCTCTGGAACCCATTAAAACGTACATATGTAGAAAGGTTTTGCCAAATGCAACCAGCTCATCCAAAGCAAACCCTTTTATAATGTCTAGTTTTCGAGATATTTGCATTCAAAGTTATTTTTTTGAGTTATGAAGGCTTGTATGACTTTGGATGCCTACAGTTCCGCAAATAAGGCTATGACGTCATTTTCGCTTGTAAAACGCTTAATAAGTTTTTCAAGAGCTATCCATAGCTGTAAACTTGAACATTCTAGCAGGTCTGGTTGCGGAGATATCTTAATTCAAAGTAAATCCATTAAAATCGATTTTTTTGAGTTTTGAAAGTTTGCATGACTTTGGATGTCTACAGTTCCACAAATAAGGCTCGGAAGGCCTTGCGGTTTATTAACCGCTTAATCAGTTTTTGGAGAGCTATCCATTGCTGAAAACTAGAGCATTTTTTGGGCTCTGGTTGCAGAGAAATTTTGATTCAAAGTTAATATTTCTTGTTTCAACCCAAAAACTAAAAATCTTAATATGGCCATAACTTCCAAAATAAGGCTCGTAAGAGGTTGCGGTTAGCGTTGTTGAACAGATAACGGTCAGGTCTTTGCACTGCCGTTCAAAACTCAACTTTTTTTTTTTCAATCGATTTTCGAAAAAAAGCATGGACTACCCCCTTATCACTAAAAATTAATTTTTTTACGAAAGTCTCTGGAACCCATTGAAACGTACATATATAGAAAGGTTTTGTCAAATGCAACCAGCACATCCAAAGCAAACCCTTTTATAATGTCTAGTTTTCGAGATATTTGCATTCAAAGTTATTTTTTTGAGTTATGAAGGCTTGTATGACTTTGGATGCCTACAGTTCCGCAAATAAGGCTATGACGTCATTTTCGCTTGCAAAACGCTTAATTAGAGCTAGCCATTGCTGAAAACTAGAGCATTTTTTGGGCTCTGGTTGCAGTGAAATTTTGATTCAAAGTTAATATTTCTTGTTTCAACCCAAAAACTAAAAATCTTAATATGGCCATAACTTCCAAAATAAGGCTCGTAAGAGGTTGCGGTTAGCGTTGTTGAACAGATAACGGTCAGGTCTTTGCATTGCCGTTCAAAACTCAACTTTTTTGTTTCCAATCGATTTTCGAATAAAAGCATGGACTACCCCCTTATCACTAAAAATTAATTTGTTTACGAAAGTCTCTGGAACCCATTGAAACGTACATATATAGAAAGGTTTTGTCAAATGCAACCAGCACATCCAAAGCAAACCCTTTATAATGTCTAGTTTTCGAGATATTTGCATTCAAAGTTATTTTTTTGAGTTATGAAGGCTTGTATGACTTTGGATGCCTACAGTTCCGCAAATAAGGCTATGACGTCATTTTCGCTTGCAAAACGCTTAATTAGAGCTAGCCATTGCTGAAAACTAGAGCATTTTTTGGGCTCTGGTTGCAGAGAAATTTTGATTCAAAGTTAATATTTCTTGTTTCAACCCAAAAACTAAAAATCTTAATATGGCCATAACTTCCAAAATAAGGCTCGTAAGAGGTTGCGGTTAGCGTTGTTGAACAGATAACGGTCAGGTCTTTGCATTGCCGTTCAAAACTCAACTTTTTTTTTCCAATCGATTTTCAAAAAAAACGTTTGGACTACCCCCTTATCACTAAAAATTAATTTTTTTACGAAAGTCTCTGGAACCCATTAAAACGTACATATATAGAAAGGTTTTGTCAAATGCAACCAGCACATCCAAAGCAAACCCTTTTATAATGTCTAGTTTTCGAGATATTTGCATTCAAAGTTATTTTTTTGAGTTATGAAGGCTTGTATGACTTTGGATGCCTACAGTTCCGCAAATAAGGCTATGACGTCATTTTCGCTTGCAAAACGCTTAATTAGTTTTTCAAGAGCTATCCATAGCTGAAAACTAGAACATTCTAGGAGGTCTGGTTGCGGAGATATCTTAATTCAAAGTAAATCCATTAAAATCGATTTTTTTGAGTTTTGAAAGTTTGCATGACTTTGGATGTCTACAGTTCCACAAATAAGGCTCGGAAGGCCTTGCGGTTTATTAACTGCTTAATCAGTTTTTGGAGAGCTATCCATTGCTGAAAACTAGAGCATTTCTTGGGCTCTGGTTGCAGAGAAATTTTGATTCAAAGTTAATATTTCTTGTTTCAACCCAAAAACTAAAAATCTTAATATGGCCATAACTTCCAAAATAAGGCTCGTAAGAGGTTGCGGTTAGCGTTGTTGAACAGATAACGGTCAGGTCTTTGCATTGCCGTTCAAAACTCAACTTTTTTTTTCCAATCGATTTTCGAAAAAAAGCATGGACTACCCCCTTATCACTAAAAATTAATTTTTTTACGAAAGTCTCTGGAACCCATTAAAACGTACATATGTAGAAAGGTTTTGCCAAATGCAACCAGCTCATCCAAAGCAAACCCTTTTATAATGTCTAGTTTTCGAGATATTTGCATTCAAAGTTATTTTTTTGAGTTATGAAGGCTTGTATGACTTTGGATGCCTACAGTTCCGCAAATAAGGCTATGACGTCATTTTCGCTTGTAAAACGCTTAATAAGTTTTTCAAGAGCTATCCATAGCTGAAAACTAGAACATTCTAGCAGGTCTGGTTGCGGAGATATCTTAATTCAAAGTAAATCCATTAAAATCGATTTTTTTGAGTTTTGAAAGTTTGCATGACTTTGGATGTCTACAGTTCCACAAATAAGGCTCGAAAGGCCTTGCGGTTTATTAACCGCTTAATCAGTTTTTGGAGAGCTATCCATTGCTGAAAACTAGAGCATTTTTTGGGCTCTGGTTGCAGAGAAATTTTGATTCAAAGTTAATATTTCTTGTTTCAACCCAAAAACTAAAAATCTTAATATGGCCATAACTTCCAAAATAAGGCTCGTAAGAGGTTGCGGTTAGCGTTGTTGAACAGATAACGGTCAGGTCTTTGCACTGCCGTTCAAAACTCAACTTTTTTTTTTTCAATCGATTTTCGAAAAAAAGCATGGACTACCCCCTTATCACTAAAAATTAATTTTTTTACGAAAGTCTCTGGAACCCATTGAAACGTACATATGTAGAAAGGTTTTGCCAAATGCAACCAGCTCATCCAAAGCAAACCCTTTTATAATGTCTAGTTTTCGAGATATTTGCATTCAAAGTTATTTTTTTGAGTTATGAAGGCTTGTATGACTTTGGATGCCTACAGTTCCGCAAATAAGGCTATGACGTCATTTTCGCTTGTAAAACGCTTAATAAGTTTTTCAAGAGCTATCCATAGCTGTAAACTTGAACATTCTAGCAGGTCTGGTTGCGGAGATATCTTAATTCAAAGTAAATCCATTAAAATCGATTTTTTTGAGTTTTGAAAGTTTGCATGACTTTGGATGTCTACAGTTCCACAAATAAGGCTCGGAAGGCCTTGCGGTTTATTAACCGCTTAATCAGTTTTTGGAGAGCTATCCATTGCTGAAAACGAGAGCATTTTTTGGGCTCTGGTTGCAGAGAAATTTTGATTCAAAGTTAATATTTCTTGTTTCAACCCAAAAACTAAAAATCTTAATATGGCCATAACTTCCAAAATAAGGCTCGTAAGAGGTTGCGGTTAGCGTTGTTGAACAGATAACGGTCAGGTCTTTGCATTGCCGTTCAAAACTCAACTTTTTTTTTCCAATCGATTTTCGAAAAAAAGCATGGACTACCCCCTTATCACTAAAAATTAATTTTTTTACGAAAGTCTCTGGAACCCATTAAAACGTACATATGTAGAAAGGTTTTGCCAAATGCAACCAGCTCATCCAAAGCAAACCCTTTTATAATGTCTAGTTTTCGAGATATTTGCATTCAAAGTTATTTTTTTGAGTTATGAAGGCTTGTATGACTTTGGATGCCTACAGTTCCGCAAATAAGGCTATGACGTCATTTTCGCTTGTAAAACGCTTAATAAGTTTTTCAAGAGCTATCCATAGCTGTAAACTTGAACATTCTAGCAGGTCTGGTTGCGGAGATATCTTAATTCAAAGTAAATCCATTAAAATCGATTTTTTTGAGTTTTGAAAGTTTGCATGACTTTGGATGTCTACAGTTCCACAAATAAGGCTCGGAAGGCCTTGCGGTTTATTAACCGCTTAATCAGTTTTTGGAGAGCTATCCATTGCTGAAAACTAGAGCATTTTTTGGGCTCTGGTTGCAGAGAAATTTTGATTCAAAGTTAATATTTCTTGTTTCAACCCAAAAACTAAAAATCTTAATATGGCCATAACTTCCAAAATAAGGCTCGTAAGAGGTTGCGGTTAGCGTTGTTGAACAGATAACGGTCAGGTCTTTGCACTGCCGTTCAAAACTCAACTTTTTTTTTTTCAATCGATTTTCGAAAAAAAGCATGGACTACCCCCTTATCACTAAAAATTAATTTTTTTACGAAAGTCTCTGGAACCCATTGAAACGTACATATATAGAAAGGTTTTGTCAAATGCAACCAGCACATCCAAAGCAAACCCTTTTATAATGTCTAGTTTTCGAGATATTTGCATTCAAAGTTATTTTTTTGAGTTATGAAGGCTTGTATGACTTTGGATGCCTACAGTTCCGCAAATAAGGCTATGACGTCATTTTCGCTTGCAAAACGCTTAATTAGAGCTAGCCATTGCTGAAAACTAGAGCATTTTTTGGGCTCTGGTTGCAGTGAAATTTTGATTCAAAGTTAATATTTCTTGTTTCAACCCAAAAACTAAAAATCTTAATATGGCCATAACTTCCAAAATAAGGCTCGTAAGAGGTTGCGGTTAGCGTTGTTGAACAGATAACGGTCAGGTCTTTGCATTGCCGTTCAAAACTCAACTTTTTTGTTTCCAATCGATTTTCGAATAAAAGCATGGACTACCCCCTTATCACTAAAAATTAATTTGTTTACGAAAGTCTCTGGAACCCATTGAAACGTACATATATAGAAAGGTTTTGTCAAATGCAACCAGCACATCCAAAGCAAACCCTTTATAATGTCTAGTTTTCGAGATATTTGCATTCAAAGTTATTTTTTTGAGTTATGAAGGCTTGTATGACTTTGGATGCCTACAGTTCCGCAAATAAGGCTATGACGTCATTTTCGCTTGCAAAACGCTTAATTAGAGCTAGCCATTGCTGAAAACTAGAGCATTTTTTGGGCTCTGGTTGCAGAGAAATTTTGATTCAAAGTTAATATTTCTTGTTTCAACCCAAAAACTAAAAATCTTAATATGGCCATAACTTCCAAAATAAGGCTCGTAAGAGGTTGCGGTTAGCGTTGTTGAACAGATAACGGTCAGGTCTTTGCATTGCCGTTCAAAACTCAACTTTTTTTTTCCAATCGATTTTCAAAAAAAACGTTTGGACTACCCCCTTATCACTAAAAATTAATTTTTTTACGAAAGTCTCTGGAACCCATTAAAACGTACATATATAGAAAGGTTTTGTCAAATGCAACCAGCACATCCAAAGCAAACCCTTTTATAATGTCTAGTTTTCGAGATATTTGCATTCAAAGTTATTTTTTTGAGTTATGAAGGCTTGTATAACTTTGGATGCCTACAGTTCCGCAAATAAGGCTATGACGTCATTTTCGCTTGCAAAACGCTTAATTAGTTTTTCAAGAGCTATCCATAGCTGAAAACTAGAACATTCTAGGAGGTCTGGTTGCGGAGATATCTTAATTCAAAGTAAATCCATTAAAATCGATTTTTTTGAGTTTTGAAAGTTTGCATGACTTTGGATGTCTACAGTTCCACAAATAAGGCTCGGAAGGCCTTGCGGTTTATTAACTGCTTAATCAGTTTTTGGAGAGCTATCCATTGCTGAAAACTAGAGCATTTCTTGGGCTCTGGTTGCAGAGAAATTTTGATTCAAAGTTAATATTTCTTGTTTCAACCCAAAAACTAAAAATCTTAATATGGCCATAACTTCCAAAATAAGGCTCGTAAGAGGTTGCGGTTAGCGTTGTTGAACAGATAACGGTCAGGTCTTTGCATTGCCGTTCAAAACTCAACTTTTTTTTTCCAATCGATTTTCGAAAAAAAGCATGGACTACCACTAAAAATTAATTTTTTTACGAAAGTCTCTGGAACCCATTAAAACGTACATATGTAGAAAGGTTTTGCCAAATGCAACCAGCTCATCCAAAGCAAACCCTTTTATAATGTCTAGTTTTCGAGATATTTGCATTCAAAGTTATTTTTTTGAGTTATGAAGGCTTGTATGACTTTGGATGCCTACAGTTCCGCAAATAAGGCTATGACGTCATTTTCGCTTGTAAAACGCTTAATAAGTTTTTCAAGAGCTATCCATAGCTGTAAACTAGAACATTCTAGCAGGTCTGGTTGCGGAGATATCTTAATTCAAAGTAAATCCATTAAAATCGATTTTTTTGAGTTTTGAAAGTTTGCATGACTTTGGATGTCTACAGTTCCACAAATAAGGCTCGAAAGGCCTTGCGGTTTATTAACCGCTTAATCAGTTTTTGGAGAGCTATCCATTGCTGAAAACTAGAGCATTTTTTGGGCTCTGGTTGCAGAGAAATTTTGATTCAAAGTTAATATTTCTTGTTTCAACCCAAAAACTAAAAATCTTAATATGGCCATAACTTCCAAAATAAGGCTCGTAAGAGGTTGCGGTTAGCGTTGTTGAACAGATAACGGTCAGGTCTTTGCACTGCCGTTCAAAACTCAACTTTTTTTTTTTCAATCGATTTTCGAAAAAAAGCATGGACTACCCCCTTATCACTAAAAATTAATTTTTTACGAAAGTCTCTGGAACCCATTGAAACGTACATATATAGAAAGGTTTTGTCAAATGCAACCAGCACATCCAAAGCAAACCCTTTTATAATGTCTAGTTTTCGAGATATTTGCATTCAAAGTTATTTTTTTGAGTTATGAAGGCTTGTATGACTTTGGATGCCTACAGTTCCGCAAATAAGGCTATGACGTCATTTTCGCTTGCAAAACGCTTAATAAGTTTTTCAAGAGCTATCCATAGCTGAAAACTAGAACATTCTAGGAGGTCTGGTTGCGGAGATATCTTAATTCAAAGTAAATCCATTAAAATCGATTTTTTTGAGTTTTGAAAGTTTGCATGACTTTGGATGTCTACAGTTCCACAAATAAGGCTCGGAAGGCCTTGCGGTTTATTAACTGCTTAATCAGTTTTTGGAGAGCTATCCATTGCTGAAAACTAGAGCATTTTTTGGGCTCTGGTTGCAGAGAAATTTTGATTCAAAGTTAATATTTCTTGTTTCAACCCAAAAACTAAAAATCTTAATATGGCCATAACTTCCAAAATAAGGCTCGTAAGAGGTTGCGGTTAGCGTTGTTGAACAGATAACGGTCAGGTCTTTGCATTGCCGTTCAAAACTCAACTTTTTTTTTCCAATCGATTTTCGAAAAAAAGCATGGACTACCCCCTTATCACTAAAAAATAATTTTTTTACGAAAGTCTCTGGAACCCATTAAAACGTACATATGTAGAAAGGTTTTGCCAAATGCAACCAGCTCATCCAAAGCAAACCCTTTTATAATGTCTAGTTTTCGAGATATTTGCATTCAAAGTTATTTTTTTGAGTTATGAAGGCTTGTATGACTTTGGATGCCTACAGTTCCGCAAATAAGGCTATGACGTCATTTTCGCTTGTAAAACGCTTAATAAGTTTTTCAAGAGCTATCCATAGCTGTAAACTTGAACATTCTAGCAGGTCTGGTTGCGGAGATATCTTAATTCAAAGTAAATCCATTAAAATCGATTTTTTTGAGTTTTGAAAGTTTGCATGACTTTGGATGTCTACAGTTCCACAAATAAGGCTCGGAAGGCCTTGCGGTTTATTAACCGCTTAATCAGTTTTTGGAGAGCTATCCATTGCTGAAAACTAGAGCATTTTTTGGGCTCTGGTTGCAGAGAAATTTTGATTCAAAGTTAATATTTCTTGTTTCAACCCAAAAACTAAAAATCTTAATATGGCCATAACTTCCAAAATAAGGCTCGTAAGAGGTTGCGGTTAGCGTTGTTGAACAGATAACGGTCAGGTCTTTGCATTGCCGTTCAAAACTCAACTTTTTTTTTCCAATCGATTTTCGAAAAAAAGCATGGACTACCCCCTTATCAATAAAAATTAATTTTTTTACGAAAGTCTCTGGAACCCATTGAAACGTACATATATAGAAAGGTTTTGTCAAATGCAACCAGCACATCCAAAGCAAACCCTTTTATAATGTCTAGTTTTCGAGATATTTGCATTCAAAGTTATTTTTTTTAGTTATGAAGGCTTGTATGACTTTGGATGCCTACAGTTCCGCAAATAAGGCTATGACGTCATTTTCGCTTGCAAAACGCTTAATTAGTTTTTCAAGAGCTATCCATAGCTGAAAACTAGAACTTTCTAGGAGGTCTGGTGCGGAGATATCTTAATTCAAAGTAAATCCATTAAAATAGATTTTTTTGAGTTTTGAAAGTTTGCATGACTTTGGATGTCTACAGTTCCACAAATAAGGCTCGGAAGGCCTTGCGGTTTATTAACCGCTTAATCAGTTTTTGGAGAGCTATCCATTGCTGAAAACGAGAGCATTTTTTGGGCTCTGGTTGCAGAGAAATTTTGATTCAAAGTTTATATTTCTTGTTTCAACCCAAAAACTAAAAATCTTAATATGGCCATAACTTCCAAAATAAGGCTCGTAAGAGGTTGCGGTTAGCGTTGTTGAACAGATAACGGTCAGGTCTTTGCATTGCCGTTCAAAACTCAACTTTTTCAAAACGCTTAATTAGTTTTTCAAGAGCTATCCATAGCTGAAAACTAGAACATTCTAGGAGGTCTGGTTGCGGAGATATCTTAATTCAAAGTAAATCCATTAAAATCGATTTTTTTGAGTTTTGAAAGTTTGCATGACTTTGGATGTCTACAGTTCCACAAATAAGGCTCGGAAGGCCTTGCGGTTTATTAACTGCTTAATCAGTTTTTGGAGAGCTATCCATTGCTGAAAACTAGAGCATTTCTTGGGCTCTGGTTGCAGAGAAATTTTGATTCAAAGTTAATATTTCTTGTTTCAACCCAAAAACTAAAAATCTTAATATGGCCATAACTTCCAAAATAAGGCTCGTAAGATGTTGCGGTTAGCGTTGTTGAACAGATAACGGTCAGGTCTTTGCATTGCCGTTCAAAACTCAACTTTTTTTTTCCAATCGATTTTCGAAAAAAAGCATGGACTACCCCCTTATCACTAAAAATTAATTTTTTTACGAAAGTCTCTGGAACCCATTAAAACGTACATATGTAGAAAGGTTTTGCCAAATGCAACCAGCTCATCCAAAGCAAACCCTTTTATAATGTCTAGTTTTCGAGATATTTGCATTCAAAGTTATTTTTTTGAGTTATGAAGGCTTGTATGACTTTGGATGCCTACAGTTCCGCAAATAAGGCTATGACGTCATTTTCGCTTGTAAAACGCTTAATAAGTTTTTCAAGAGCTATCCATAGCTGTAAACTAGAACATTCTAGCAGGTCTGGTTGCGGAGATATCTTAATTCAAAGTAAATCCATTAAAATCGATTTTTTTGAGTTTTGAAAGTTTGCATGACTTTGGATGTCTACAGTTCCACAAATAAGGCTCGGAAGGCCTTGCGGTTTATTAACCGCTTAATCAGTTTTTGGAGAGCTATCCATTGCTGAAAACTAGAGCATTTTTTGGGCTCTGGTTGCAGAGAAATTTTGATTCAAAGTTAATATTTCTTGTTTCAACCCAAAAACTAAAAATCTTAATATGGCCATAACTTCCAAAATAAGGCTCGTAAGAGGTTGCGGTTAGCGTTGTTGAACAGATAACGGTCAGGTCTTTGCACTGCCGTTCAAAACTCAACTTTTTTTTTTTCAATCGATTTTCGAAAAAAAGCATGGACTACCCCCTTATCACTAAAAATTAATTTTTTTACGAAAGTCTCTGGAACCCATTGAAACGTACATATATAGAAAGGTTTTGTCAAATGCAACCAGCACATCCAAAGCAAACCCTTTTATAATGTCTAGTTTTCGAGATAAGGCTATGACGTCATTTTCGCTTGCAAAACGCTTAATTATTTTTTTAAGAGCTATCCATAGCTGAAAACTAGAACATTCTAGGAGGTCTGGTTGCGGAGATATCTTAATTCAAAGTAAATCCATTAAAATCGATTTTTTTGAGTTTTGAAAGTTTGCATGACTTTGGATGTCTACAGTTCCACAAATAAGGCTCGGAAGGCCTTGCGGTTTATTAACTGCTTAATCAGTTTTTGGAGAGCTATCCATTGCTGAAAACTAGAGCATTTCTTGGGCTCTGGTTGCAGAGAAATTTTGATTCAAAGTTAATATTTCTTGTTTCAACCCAAAAACTAAAAATCTTAATATGGCCATAACTTCCAAAATAAGGCTCGTAAGAGGTTGCGGTTAGCGTTGTTGAACAGATAACGGTCAGGTCTTTGCATTGCCGTTCAAAACTCAACTTTTTTTTTCCAATCGATTTTCGAAAAAAAGCATGGACTACCACTAAAAATTAATTTTTTTACGAAAGTCTCTGGAACCCATTAAAACGTACATATGTAGAAAGGTTTTGCCAAATGCAACCAGCTCATCCAAAGCAAACCCTTTTATAATGTCTAGTTTTCGAGATATTTGCATTCAAAGTTATTTTTTTGAGTTATGAAGGCTTGTATGACTTTGGATGCCTACAGTTCCGCAAATAAGGCTATGACGTCATTTTCGCTTGTAAAACGCTTAATAAGTTTTTCAAGAGCTATCCATAGCTGTAAACTAGAACATTCTAGCAGGTCTGGTTGCGGAGATATCTTAATTCAAAGTAAATCCATTAAAATCGATTTTTTTGAGTTTTGAAAGTTTGCATGACTTTGGATGTCTACAGTTCCACAAATAAGGCTCGGAAGGCCTTGCGGTTTATTAACTGCTTAATCAGTTTTTGGAGAGCTATCCATTGCTGAAAACTAGAGCATTTTTTGGGCTCTGGTTGCAGAGAAATTTTGATTCAAAGTTAATATTTCTTGTTTCAACCCAAAAACTAAAAATCTTAATATGGCCATAACTTCCAAAATAAGGCTCGTAAGAGGTTGCGGTTAGCGTTGTTGAACAGATAACGGTCAGGTCTTTGCATTGCCGTTCAAAACTCAACTTTTTTTTTCCAATCGATTTTCGAAAAAAAGCATGGACTACCCCCTTATCACTAAAAAATAATTTTTTTACGAAAGTCTCTGGAACCCATTAAAACGTACATATGTAGAAAGGTTTTGCCAAATGCAACCAGCTCATCCAAAGCAAACCCTTTTATAATGTCTAGTTTTCGAGATATTTGCATTCAAAGTTATTTTTTTGAGTTATGAAGGCTTGTATGACTTTGGATGCCTACAGTTCCGCAAATAAGGCTATGACGTCATTTTCGCTTGTAAAACGCTTAATAAGTTTTTCAAGAGCTATCCATAGCTGTAAACTTGAACATTCTAGCAGGTCTGGTTGCGGAGATATCTTAATTCAAAGTAAATCCATTAAAATCGATTTTTTTGAGTTTTGAAAGTTTGCATGACTTTGGATGTCTACAGTTCCACAAATAAGGCTCGGAAGGCCTTGCGGTTTATTAACCGCTTAATCAGTTTTTGGAGAGCTATCCATTGCTGAAAACTAGAGCATTTTTTGGGCTCTGGTTGCAGAGAAATTTTGATTCAAAGTTAATATTTCTTGTTTCAACCCAAAAACTAAAAATCTTAATATGGCCATAACTTCCAAAATAAGGCTCGTAAGAGGTTGCGGTTAGCGTTGTTGAACAGATAACGGTCAGGTCTTTGCATTGCCGTTCAAAACTCAACTTTTTTTTTCCAATCGATTTTCGAAAAAAAGCATGGACTACCCCCTTATCAATAAAAATTAATTTTTTTACGAAAGTCTCTGGAACCCATTGAAACGTACATATATAGAAAGGTTTTGTCAAATGCAACCAGCACATCCAAAGCAAACCCTTTTATAATGTCTAGTTTTCGAGATATTTGCATTCAAAGTTATTTTTTTTAGTTATGAAGGCTTGTATGACTTTGGATGCCTACAGTTCCGCAAATAAGGCTATGACGTCATTTTCGCTTGCAAAACGCTTAATTAGTTTTTCAAGAGCTATCCATAGCTGAAAACTAGAACTTTCTAGGAGGTCTGGTTGCGGAGATATCTTAATTCAAAGTAAATCCATTAAAATAGATTTTTTTGAGTTTTGAAAGTTTGCATGACTTTGGATGTCTACAGTTCCACAAATAAGGCTCGGAAGGCCTTGCGGTTTATTAACCGCTTAATCAGTTTTTGGAGAGCTATCCATTGCTGAAAACGAGAGCATTTTTTGGGCTCTGGTTGCAGAGAAATTTTGATTCAAAGTTTATATTTCTTGTTTCAACCCAAAAACTAAAAATCTTAATATGGCCATAACTTCCAAAATAAGGCTCGTAAGAGGTTGCGGTTAGCGTTGTTGAACAGATAACGGTCAGGTCTTTGCATTGCCGTTCAAAACTCAACTTTTTCAAAACGCTTAATTAGTTTTTCAAGAGCTATCCATAGCTGAAAACTAGAACATTCTAGGAGGTCTGGTTGCGGAGATATCTTAATTCAAAGTAAATCCATTAAAATCGATTTTTTTGAGTTTTGAAAGTTTGCATGACTTTGGATGTCTACAGTTCCACAAATAAGGCTCGGAAGGCCTTGCGGTTTATTAACTGCTTAATCAGTTTTTGGAGAGCTATCCATTGCTGAAAACTAGAGCATTTCTTGGGCTCTGGTTGCAGAGAAATTTTGATTCAAAGTTAATATTTCTTGTTTCAACCCAAAAACTAAAAATCTTAATATGGCCATAACTTCCAAAATAAGGCTCGTAAGATGTTGCGGTTAGCGTTGTTGAACAGATAACGGTCAGGTCTTTGCATTGCCGTTCAAAACTCAACTTTTTTTTTCCAATCGATTTTCGAAAAAAAGCATGGACTACCCCCTTATCACTAAAAATTAATTTTTTTACGAAAGTCTCTGGAACCCATTAAAACGTACATATGTAGAAAGGTTTTGCCAAATGCAACCAGCTCATCCAAAGCAAACCCTTTTATAATGTCTAGTTTTCGAGATATTTGCATTCAAAGTTATTTTTTTGAGTTATGAAGGCTTGTATGACTTTGGATGCCTACAGTTCCGCAAATAAGGCTATGACGTCATTTTCGCTTGTAAAACGCTTAATAAGTTTTTCAAGAGCTATCCATAGCTGTAAACTAGAACATTCTAGCAGGTCTGGTTGCGGAGATATCTTAATTCAAAGTAAATCCATTAAAATCGATTTTTTTGAGTTTTGAAAGTTTGCATGACTTTGGATGTCTACAGTTCCACAAATAAGGCTCGGAAGGCCTTGCGGTTTATTAACCGCTTAATCAGTTTTTGGAGAGCTATCCATTGCTGAAAACTAGAGCATTTTTTGGGCTCTGGTTGCAGAGAAATTTTGATTCAAAGTTAATATTTCTTGTTTCAACCCAAAAACTAAAAATCTTAATATGGCCATAACTTCCAAAATAAGGCTCGTAAGAGGTTGCGGTTAGCGTTGTTGAACAGATAACGGTCAGGTCTTTGCACTGCCGTTCAAAACTCAACTTTTTTTTTTTCAATCGATTTTCGAAAAAAAGCATGGACTACCCCCTTATCACTAAAAATTAATTTTTTTACGAAAGTCTCTGGAACCCATTGAAACGTACATATATAGAAAGGTTTTGTCAAATGCAACCAGCACATCCAAAGCAAACCCTTTTATAATGTCTAGTTTTCGAGATAAGGCTATGACGTCATTTTCGCTTGCAAAACGCTTAATTATTTTTTTAAGAGCTATCCATAGCTGAAAACTAGAACATTCTAGGAGGTCTGGTTGCGGAGATATCTTAATTCAAAGTAAATCCATTAAAATCGATTTTTTTGAGTTTTGAAAGTTTGCATGACTTTGGATGTCTACAGTTCCACAAATAAGGCTCGGAAGGCCTTGCGGTTTATTAACCGCTTAATCAGTTTTTGGAGAGCTATCCATTGCTGAAAACTAGAGCATTTTTTGGGCTCTGGTTGCAGAGAAATTTTGATTCAAAGTTAATATTTCTTGTTTCAACCCAAAAACTAAAAATCTTAATATGGCCATAACTTCCAAAATAAGGCTCGTAAGAGGTTGCGGTTAGCGTTGTTGAACAGATAACGGTCAGGTCTTTGCATTGCCGTTCAAAACTCAACTTTTTTGTTTCCAATCGATTTTCGAATAAAAGCATGGACTACCCCCTTATCACTAAAAATTAATTTTTTTACGAAAGTCTCTGGAACCCATTGAAACGTACATATATAGAAAGGTTTTGCCAAATGCAACCAGCACATCCAAAGCAAACCCTTTTATAATGTCTAGTTTTCGAGATATTTGTATTCAAAGTTATTTTTTTGAGTTATGAAGGCTTGTATGACTTTGGATGCCTACAGTTCCGCAAATAAGGGTATGACGTCATTTTCGCTTGCAAAACGCTTAATAAGTTTTTCAAGAGCTATCCATAGCTGTAAACTAGAACATTCTAGCAGGTCTGGTTGCGGAGATATCTTAATTCAAAGTAAATCCATTAAAATCGATTTTTTTGAGTTTTGAAAGTTTGCATGACTTTGGATGTCTACAGTTCCACAAATAAGGCTCGGAAGGCCTTGCGGTTTATTAACCGCTTAATTAGTTTTTGGAGAGCTATCCATTGCTGAAAACTAGAGCATTTTTTGGGCTCTGGTTGCAGAGAAATTTTGATTCAAAGTTAATATTTCTTGTTTCAACCCAAAAACTAAAAATCTTTATATGGCCATAACTTCCAAAATAAGGCTCGTAAGAGGTTGCGGTTAGCGTTGTTGAACAGATAACGGTCAGGTCTTTGCATTGCCGTTCAAAACTCAACTTTTTTTTTCCAATCGATTTTCGAAAAAAAGCATGGACTACCCCCTTATCAATAAAAATTAATTTTTTTACGAAAGTCTCTGGAACCCATTGAAACGTACATATATAGAAAGGTTTTGTCAAATGCAACCAGCACATCCAAAGCAAACCCTTTTATAATGTCTAGTTTTCGAGATATTTGCATTCAAAGTTATTTTTTTTAGTTATGAAGGCTTGTATGACTTTGGATGCCTACAGTTCCGCAAATAAGGCTATGACGTCATTTTCGCTTGCAAAACGCTTAATTAGTTTTTCAAGAGCTATCCATAGCTGAAAACTAGAACTTTCTAGGAGGTCTGGTTGCGGAGATATCTTAATTCAAAGTAAATCCATTAAAATCGATTTTTTTGAGTTTTGAAAGTTTGCATGACTTTGGATGTCTACAGTTCCACAAATAAGGCTCGGAAGGCCTTGCGGTTTATTAACCGCTTAATCAGTTTTTGGAGAGCTATTCATTGCTGAAAACGAGAGCATTTTTTGGGCTCTGGTTGCAGAGAAATTTTGATTCAATGTTAATATTTCTTGTTTCAACCCAAAAACTAAAAATCTTAATATGGCCATAACTTCCAAAATAAGGCTCGTAAGAGGTTGCGGTTAGCGTTGTTGAACAGATAACGGTCAGGTCTTTGCATTGCCGTTCAAAACTCAACTTTTTCAAAACGCTTAATTAGTTTTTCAAGAGCTATCCATAGCTGAAAACTAGAACATTCTAGGAGGTCTGGTTGCGGAGATATCTTAATTCAAAGTAAATCCATTAAAATCGATTTTTTTGAGTTTTGAAAGTTTGCATGACTTTGGATGTCTACAGTTCCACAAATAAGGCTCGGAAGGCCTTGCGGTTTATTAACTGCTTAATCAGTTTTTGGAGAGCTATCCATTGCTGAAAACTAGAGCATTTCTTGGGCTCTGGTTGCAGAGAAATTTTGATTCAAAGTTAATATTTCTTGTTTCAACCCAAAAACTAAAAATCTTAATATGGCCATAACTTCCAAAATAAGGCTCGTAAGATGTTGCGGTTAGCGTTGTTGAACAGATAACGGTCAGGTCTTTGCATTGCCGTTCAAAACTCAACTTTTTTTTTCCAATCGATTTTCGAAAAAAAGCATGGACTACCCCCTTATCACTAAAAATTAATTTTTTTACGAAAGTCTCTGGAACCCATTAAAACGTACATATGTAGAAAGGTTTTGCCAAATGCAACCAGCTCATCCAAAGCAAACCCTTTTATAATGTCTAGTTTTCGAGATATTTGCATTCAAAGTTATTTTTTTGAGTTATGAAGGCTTGTATGACTTTGGATGCCTACAGTTCCGCAAATAAGGCTATGACGTCATTTTCGCTTGTAAAACGCTTAATAAGTTTTTCAAGAGCTATCCATAGCTGTAAATTAGAACATTCTAGCAGGTCTGGTTGCGGAGATATCTTAATTCAAAGTAAATCCATTAAAATCGATTTTTTTGAGTTTTGAAAGTTTGCATGACTTTGGATGTCTACAGTTCCACAAATAAGGCTCGGAAGGCCTTTCGGTTTATTAACCGCTTAATCAGTTTTTGGAGAGCTATCCATTGCTGAAAACTAGAGCATTTTTTGGGCTCTGGTTGCAGAGAAATTTTGATTCAAAGTTAATATTTCTTGTTTCAACCCAAAAACTAAAAATCTTAATATGGCCATAACTTCCAAAATAAGGCTCGTAAGAGGTTGCGGTTAGCGTTGTTGAACAGATAACGGTCAGGTCTTTGCACTGCCGTTCAAAACTCAACTTTTTTTTTTTCAATCGATTTTCGAAAAAAAGCATGGACTACCCCCTTATCACTAAAAATTAATTTTTTTACGAAAGTCTCTGGAACCCATTGAAACGTACATATATAGAAAAGGTTTTGTCAAATGCAACCAGCACATCCAAAGCAAACCCTTTTATAATGTCTAGTTTTCGAGATATTTGCATTCAAAGTTATTTTTTTGAGTTATGAAGGCTTGTATGACTTTGGATGCCTACAGTTCCGCAAATAAGGCTATGACGTCATTTTCGCTTGCAAAACGCTTAATTATTTTTTTAAGAGCTATCCATAGCTGAAAACTAGAACATTCTAGGAGGTCTGGTTGCGGAGATATCTTAATTCAAAGTAAATCCATTAAAATCGATTTTTTTGAGTTTTGAAAGTTTGCATGACTTTGGATGTCTACAGTTCCACAAATAAGGCTCGGAAGGCCTTGCGGTTTATTAACCGCTTAATCAGTTTTTGGAGAGCTATCCATTGCTGAAAACTAGAGCATTTTTTGGGCTCTGGTTGCAGAGAAATTTTGATTCAAAGTTAATATTTCTTGTTTCAACCCAAAAACTAAAAATCTTAATATGGCCATAACTTCCAAAATAAGGCTCGTAAGAGGTTGCGGTTAGCGTTGTTGAACAGATAACGGTCAGGTCTTTGCATTGCCGTTCAAAACTCAACTTTTTTTTTCCAATCGATTTTCGAAAAAAAGCATGGACTACCCCCTTATCAATAAAAATTAATTTTTTTACGAAAGTCTCTGGAACCCATTGAAACGTACATATGTAGAAAGGTTTTGCCAAATGCAACCAGCTCATCCAAAGCAAACCCTTTTATAATGTCTAGTTTTCGAGATATTTGCATTCAAAGTTATTTTTTTGAGTTATGAAGGCTTGTATGACTTTGGATGCCTACAGTTCCGCAAATAAGGCTATGACGTCATTTTCGCTTGTAAAACGCTTAATAAGTTTTTCAAGAGCTATCCATAGCTGTAAACTAGAACATTCTAGCAGGTCTGGTTGCGGAGATATCTTAATTCAAAGTAAATCCATTAAAATCGATTTTTTTGAGTTTTGAAAGTTTGCATGACTTTGGATGTCTACAGTTCCACAAATAAGGCTCGGAAGGCCTTGCGGTTTATTAACCGCTTAATCAGTTTTTGGAGAGCTATCCATTGCTGAAAACTAGAGCATTTTTTGGGCTCTGGTTGCAGAGAAATTTTGATTCAAAGTTAATATTTCTTGTTTCAACCCAAAAACTAAAAATCTTAATATGGCCATAACTTCCAAAATAAGGCTCGTAAGAGGTTGCGGTTAGCGTTGTTGAACAGATAACGGTCAGGTCTTTGCACTGCCGTTCAAAACTCAACTTTTTTTTTTTTTCAATCGATTTTCGAAAAAAAGCATGGACTACCCCCTTATCACTAAAAATTAATTTTTTTACGAAAGTCTCTGGAACCCATTGAAACGTACATATATAGAAAGGTTTTGTCAAATGCAACCAGCACATCCAAAGCAAACCCTTTTATAATGTCTAGTTTTCGAGATATTTGCATTCAAAGTTATTTTTTTGAGTTATGAAGGCTTGTATGACTTTGGATGCCTACAGTTCCGCAAATAAGGCTATGACGTCATTTTCGCTTGCAAAACGCTTAATTAGTTTTTTAAGAGCTATCCATAGCTGAAAACTAGAACATTCTAGGAGGTCTGGTTGCGGAGATATCTTAATTCAAAGTAAATCCATTAAAATCGATTTTTTTGAGTTTTGAAAGTTTGCATGACTTTGGATGTCTACAGTTCCACAAATAAGGCTCGGAAGGCCTTGCGGTTTATTAACCGCTTAATCAGTTTTTAGAGAGCTATCCATTGCTGAAAACTAGAGCATTTTTTGGGCTCTGGTTGCAGAGAAATTTTGATTCAAAGTTAATATTTCTTGTTTCAACCCAAAAACTAAAAATCTTAATATGGCCATAACTTCCAAAATAAGGCTCGTAAGAGGTTGCGGTTAGCGTTGTTGAACAGATAACGGTCAGGTCTTTGCATTGCCGTTCAAAACTCAACTTTTTTTTTCCAATCGATTTTCGAAAAAAAGCATGGACTACCCCCTTATCAATAAAAATTAATTTTTTTACGAAAGTCTCTGGAACCCATTGAAACGTACATATATAGAAAGGTTTTGTCAAATGCAACCAGCACATCCAAAGCAAACCCTTTTATAATGTCTAGTTTTCGAGATATTTGCATTCAAAGTTATTTTTTTGAGTTATGAAGGCTTGTATGACTTTGGATGCCTACAGTTCCGCAAATAAGGCTATGACGTCATTTTCGCTTGCAAAACGCTTAATTAGTTTTTCAAGAGCTATCCATAGCTGAAAACTAGAACTTTCTAGGAGGTCTGGTTGCGGAGATATCTTAATTCAAAGTAAATCCATTAAAATCGATTTTTTTGAGTTTTGAAAGTTTGCATGACTTTGGATGTCTACAGTTCCACAAATAAGGCTCGGAAGGCCTTGCGGTTTATTAACCGCTTAATCAGTTTTTGGAGAGCTATCCATTGCTGAAAACGAGAGCATTTTTTGGGCTCTGGTTGCAGAGAAATTTTGATTCAAAGTTAATATTTCTTGTTTCAACCCAAAAACTAAAAATCTTAATATGGCCATAACTTCCAAAATAAGGCTCGTAAGAGGTTGCGGTTAGCGTTGTTGAACAGATAACGGTCAGGTCTTTGCATTGCCGTTCAAAACTCAACTTTTTTTTTCCAATCGATTTTCAAAAAAAACGTTTGGACTACCCCCTTATCACTAAAAATTAATTTTTTTACGAAAGTCTCTGGAACCCATTGAAACGTACATATATAGAAAGGTTTTGTCAAATGCAACCAGCACATCCAAAGCAAACCCTTTTATAATGTCTAGTTTTCGAGATATTTGCATTCAAAGTTATTTTTTTGAGTTATGAAGGCTTGTATGACTTTGGATGCCTACAGTTCCGCAAATAAGGCTATGACGTCATTTTCGCTTGCAAAACGCTTAATAAGTTTTTCAAGAGCTATCCATAGCTGAAAACTAGAACATTCTAAGAGGTCTGGTTGCGGAGATATCTTAATTCAAAGTAAATCCATTAAAATCGATTTTTTTGAGTTTTGAAAGTTTGCATGACTTTGGATGTCTACAGTTCCACAAATAAGGCTCGGAAGGCTTTGCGGTTTATTAACTGCTTAATCAGTTTTTGGAGAGCTATCCATTGCTGAAAACGAGAGCATTTTTTGGGCTCTGGTTGCAGAGAAATTTTGATTCAAAGTTAATATTTCTTGTTTCAACCCAAAAACTAAAAATCTTAATATGGCCATAACTTCCAAAATAAGGCTCGTAAGAGGTTGCGGTTAGCGTTGTTGAACAGATAACGGTCAGGTCTTTGCATTGCCGTTCAAAACTCAACTTTTTTTTTCCAATCGATTTTCAAAAAAAACGTTTGGACTACCCCCTTATCACTAAAAATTAATTTTTTTACGAAAGTCTCTGGAACCCATTGAAACGTACATATATAGAAAGGTTTTGTCAAATGCAACCAGCACATCCAAAGCAAACCCTTTTATAATGTCTAGTTTTCGAGATATTTGCATTCAAAGTTATTTTTTTGAGTTATGAAGGCTTGTATGACTTTGGATGCCTACAGTTCCGCAAATAAGGCTATGACGTCATTTTCGCTTGCAAAACGCTTAATAAGTTTTTCAAGAGCTATCCATAGCTGAAAACTAGAACATTCTAGGAGGTCTGGTTGCGGAGATATCTTAATTCAAAGTAAATCCATTAAAATCGATTTTTTTGAGTTTTGAAAGTTTGCATGACTTTGGATGTCTACAGTTCCACAAATAAGGCTCGGAAGGCCTTGCGGTTTATTAACTGCTTAATCAGTTTTTGGAGAGCTATCCATTGCTGAAAACTAGAGCATATCTTGGGCTCTGGTTGCAGAGAAATTTTGATTCAAAGTTAATATTTCTTGTTTCAACCCAAAAACTAAAAATCTTAATATGGCCATAACTTCCAAAATAAGGCTCGTAAGAGGTTGCGGTTAGCGTTGTTGAACAGATAACGGTCAGGTCTTTGCATTGCCGTTCAAAACTCAACTTTTTTTTTCCAATCGATTTTCGAAAAAAAGCATGGACTACCCCCTTATCACTAAAAATTAATTTTTTTACGAAAGTCTCTGGAACCCATTAAAACGTACATATGTAGAAAGGTTTTGCCAAATGCAACCAGCTCATCCAAAGCAAACCCTTTTATAATGTCTAGTTTTCGAGATATTTGCATTCAAAGTTATTTTTTTGAGTTATGAAGGCTTGTATGACTTTGGATGCCTACAGTTCCGCAAATAAGGCTATGACGTCATTTTCGCTTGTAAAACGCTTAATAAGATTTTCAAGAGCTATCCATAGCTGTAAACTAGAACATTCTAGCAGGTCTGGTTGCGGAGATATCTTAATTCAAAGTAAATCCATTAAAATCGATTTTTTTGAGTTTTGAAAGTTTGCATGACTTTGGATGTCTACAGTTCCACAAATAAGGCTCGGAAGGCCTTGCGGTTTATTAACCGCTTAATCAGTTTTTGGAGAGCTATCCATTGCTGAAAACTAGAGCATTTTTTGGGCTCTGGTTGCAGAGAAATTTTGATTCAAAGTTAATATTTCTTGTTTCAACCCAAAAACTAAGAATCTTAATATGGCCATAACTTCCAAAATAAGGCTCGTAAGAGGTTGCGGTAAGCGTTGTTGAACAGATAACGGTCAGGTCTTTGCACTGCCGTTCAAAACTCAACTTTTTTTTTTCAATCGATTTTCGAAAAAAAGCATGGACTACCCCCTTATCACTAAAAATTAATTTTTTTACGAAAGTCTCTGGAACCCATTGAAACGTACATATATAGAAAGGTTTTGTCAAATGCAACCAGCACATCCAAAGCAAACCCTTTTATAATGTCTAGTTTTCGAGATATTTGCATTCAAAGTTATTTTTTTGAGTTATGAAGGCTTGTATGACTTTGGATGCCTACAGTTCCGCAAATAAGGCTATGACGTCATTTTCGCTTGCAAAACGTTTAATTAGTTTTTTAAGAGCTATCCATAGCTGAAAACTAGAACATTCTAGGAGGTCTGGTTGCGGAGATATCTTAATTCAAAGTAAATCCATTAAAATCGATTTTTTTGAGTTTTGAAAGTTTGCATGACTTTGGATGTCTACAGTTCCACAAATAAGGCTCGGAAGGCCTTGCGGTTTATTAACCGCTTAATCAGTTTTTGGAGAGCTATCCATTGCTGAAAACTAGAGCATTTTTTGGGCTCTGGTTGCAGAGAAATTTTGATTCTTATCAATAAAAATTAATTTTTTTACGAAAGTCTCTGGAACCCATTGAAACGTACATATATCGAAAGGTTTTGTCAAATGCAACCAGCACATCCAAAGCAAACCCTTTTATAATGTCTAGTTTTCGAGATATTTGCATTCAAAGTTATTTTTTTGAGTTATGAAGGCTTGTATGACTTTGGATGCCTACAGTTCCGCAAATAAGGCTATGACGTCATTTTCGCTTGCAAAACGCCTAATTAGTTTTTTAAGAGCTATCCATAGCTGAAAACTAGAACATTCTAGGAGGTCTGGTTGCGGAGATATCTTAATTCAAAGTAAATCCATTAAAATCGATTTTTTTGAGTTTTGAAAGTTTGCATGACTTTGGATGTCTACAGTTCCACAAATAAGGCTCGGAAGGCCTTGCGGTTTATTAACCGCTTAATCAGTTTTTGGAGAGCTATCCATTGCTGAGAACGAGAGCATTTTTTGGGCTCTGGTTGCAGAGAAATTTTGATTCAAAGTTAATATTTCTTGTTTCAACCCAAAAACTAAAAATCTTAATATGGCCATAACTTCCAAAATAAGGCTCGTAAGAGGTTGCGGTTAGCGTTGTTGAACAGATAACGGTCAGGTCTTTGCATTGCCGTTCAAAACTCAACATTTTCAAAACGCTTAATTAGTTTTTCAAGAGCTATCCATAGCTGAAAACTAGAACATTCTAGGAGGTCTGGTTGCGGAGATATCTTAATTCAAAGTAAATCCATTAAAATCGATTTTTTTGAGTTTTGAAAGTTTGCATGACTTTGGATGTCTACAGTTCCACAAATAAGGCTCGGAAGGCCTTGCGGTTTATTAACTGCTTAATCAGTTTTTGGAGAGCTATCCATTGCTGAAAACTAGAGCATTTCTTGGGCTCTGGTTGCAGAGAAATTTTGATTCAAAGTTAATATTTCTTGTTTCAACCCAAAAACTAAAAATCTTAATATGGCCATAACTTCCAAAATAAGGCTCGTAAGAGGTTGCGGTTAGCGTTGTTGAACAGATAACGGTCAGGTCTTTGCACTGCCGTTCAAAACTCAACTTTTTTTTTTTCAATCGATTTTCGAAAAAAAGCATGGACTACCCCCTTATCACTAAAAATTAATTTTTTTACGAAAGTCTCTGGAACCCATTGAAACGTACATATATAGAAAGGTTTTGTCAAATGCAACCAGCACATCCAAAGCAAACCCTTTTATAATGTCTAGTTTTCGAGATATTTGCATTCAAAGTTATTTTTTTGAGTTATGAAGGCTTGTATGACTTTGGATGCCTACAGTTCCGCAAATAAGGCTATGACGTCATTTTCGCTTGCAAAACGCTTAATTAGTTTTTTAAGAGCTATCCATAGCTGAAAACTAGAACATTCTAGGAGGTCTGGTTGCGGAGATATCTTAATTCAAAGTAAATCCATTAAAATCGATTTTTTTGAGTTTTGAAAGTTTGCATGACTTTGGATGTCTACAGTTCCACAAATAAGGCTCGGAAGGCCTTGCGGTTTGTTAACCGCTTTATCAGTTTTTGGAGAGCTATCCATTGCTGAAAACTAAAGCATTTTTTGGGCTCTGGTTGCAGAGAAATTTTGATTCAAAGTTAATATTTCTTGTTTCAACCCAAAAACTAAAAATCTTAATATGGCCATAACTTCCAAAATAAGGCTCGTAAGAGGTTGCGGTTAGCGTTGTTGAACAGATAACGGTCAGGTCTTTGCATTGCCGTTCAAAACTCAACTTTTTTTTTCCAATCGATTTTCGAAAAAAAGCATGGACTACCCCCTTATCAATAAAAATTAATTTTTTTACGAAAGTCTCTGGAACCCATTGAAACGTACATATATAGAAAGATTTTGTCAAATGCAACCAGCACATCCAAAGCAAACCCTTTTATAATGTCTAGTTTTCGAGATATTTGCATTAAAAGTTATTTTTTTGAGTTATGAAGGCTTGTATTACTTTGGATGCCTACAGTTCCGCAAATAAGGCTATGACGTCATTTTCGCTTGCAAAACGCTTAATTAGTTTTTCAAGAGCTATCCATAGCTGAAAACTAGAACTTTCTAGGAGGTCTGGTTGCGGAGATATCTTAATTCAAAGTAAATCCATTAAAATCGATTTTTTTGAGTTTTGAAAGTTTGCATGACTTTGGATGTCTACAGTTCCACAAATAAGGCTCGGAAGGCCTTGCGGTTTATTAACCGCTTAATCAGTTTTTGGAGAGCTATCCATTGCTGAAAACGAGAACATTTTTTGGGCTCTGGTTGCAGAGAAATTTTGATTCAAAGTTAATATTTCTTGTTTCAACCCAAAAACTAAAAATCTTAATATGGCCATAACTTCCAAAATAAGGCTCGTAAGAGGTTGCGGTTAGCGTTGTTGAACAGATAACGGTCAGGTCTTTGCATTGCCGTTCAAAACTCAACATTTTCAAAACGCTTAATTAGTTTTTCAAGAGCTATCCATAGCTGAAAACTAGAACATTCTAGGAGGTCTGGTTGCGGAGATATCTTAATTCAAAGTAAATCCATTAAAATCGATTTTTTTGAGTTTTGAAAGTTTGCATGACTTTGGATGTCTACAGTTCCACAAATAAGGCTCGGAAGGCCTTGCGGTTTATTAACTGCTTAATCAGTTTTTGGAGAGCTATCCATTGCTGAAAACTAGAGCATTTCTTGGGCTCTGGTTGCAGAGAAATTTTGATTCAAAGTTAATATTTCTTGTTTCAACCCAAAAACTAAAAATCTTAATATGGCCATAACTTCCAAAATAAGGCTCGTAAGAGGTTGCGGTTAGCGTTGTTGAACAGATAACGGTCAGGTCTTTGCATTGCCGTTCAAAACTCAACTTTTTTTTTCCAATCGATTTTCGAAAAAAAGCATGGACTACCCCCTTATCACTAAAAATTAATTTTTTTACGAAAGTCTCTGGAACCCATTAAAACGTACATATGTAGAAAGGTTTTGCCAAATGCAACCAGCTCATCCAAAGCAAACCCTTTTATAATGTCTAGTTTTCGAGATATTTGCATTCAAAGTTATTTTTTTGAGTTATGAAGGCTTGTATGACTTTGGATGCCTACAGTTCCGCAAATAAGGCTATGACGTCATTTTCGCTTGTAAAACGCTTAATAAGTTTTTCAAGAGCTATCCATAGCTGTAAACTAGAACATTCTAGCAGGTCTGGTTGCGGAGATATCTTAATTCAAAGTAAATCCATTAAAATCGATTTTTTTGAGTTTTGAAAGTTTGCATGACTTTGGATGTCTACAGTTCCACAAATAAGGCTCGAAAGGCCTTGCGGTTTATTAACCGCTTAATCAGTTTTTGGAGAGCTATCCATTGCTGAAAACTAGAGCATTTTTTGGGCTCTGGTTGCAGAGAAATTTTGATTCAAAGTTAATATTTCTTGTTTCAACCCAAAAACTAAAAATCTTAATATGGCCATAACTTCCAAAATAAGGCTCGTAAGAGGTTGCGGTTAGCGTTGTTGAACAGATAACGGTCAGGTCTTTGCACTGCCGTTCAAAACTCAACTTTTTTTTTTTCAATCGATTTTCGAAAAAAAGCATGGACTACCCCCTTATCACTAAAAATTAATTTTTTTACGAAAGTCTCTGGAACCCATTGAAACGTACATATATAGAAAGGTTTTGTCAAATGCAACCAGCACATCCAAAGCAAACCCTTTTATAATGTCTAGTTTTCGAGATATTTGCATTCAAAGTTATTTTTTTGAGTTATGAAGGCTTGTATGACTTTGGATGCCTACAGTTCCGCAAATAAGGCTATGACGTCATTTTCGCTTGCAAAACGCTTAATTAGTTTTTTAAGAGCTATCCATAGCTGAAAACTAGAACATTCTAGGAGGTCTGGTTGCGGAGATATCTTAATTCAAAGTAAATCCATTAAAATCGATTTTTTTGAGTTTTGAAAGTTTGCATGACTTTGGATGTCTACAGTTCCACAAATAAGGCTCGGAAGGCCTTGCGGTTTATTAACCGCTTAATCAGTTTTTGGAGAGCTATCCATTGCTGAAAACTAGAGCATTTTTTGGGCTCTGGTTGCAGAGAAATTTTGATTCAAAGTTAATATTTCTTGTTTCAACCCAAAAACTAAAAATCTTAATATGGCCATAACTTCCAAAATAAGGCTCGTAAGAGGTTGCGGTTAGCGTTGTTGAACAGATAACGGTCAGGTCTTTGCATTGCCGTTCAAAACTCAACTTTTTTTTTCCAATCGATTTTCGAAAAAAAGCATGGACTACCTCCTTATCAATAAAAATTAATTTTTTTACGAAAGTCTCTGGAACCCATTGAAACGTACATATATAGAAAGGTTTTGTCAAATGCAACCAGCACATCCAAAGCAAACCCTTTTATAATGTCTAGTTTTCGAGATATTTGCATTCAAAGTTATTTTTTTGAGTTATGAAGGCTTGTATGACTTTGGATGCCTACAGTTCCGCAAATAAGGCTATGACGTCATTTTCGCTTGTAAAACGCGTAATAAGTTTTTCAAGAGCTATCCATAGCTGTAAACTAGAACATTCTAGCAGGTCTGGTTGCGGAGATATCTTAATTCAAAGTAAATCCATTAAAATCGATTTTTTTGAGTTTTGAAAGTTTGCATGACTTTGGATGTCTACAGTTCCACAAATAAGGCTCGAAAGGCCTTGCGGTTTATTAACCGCTTAATCAGTTTTTGGAGAGCTATCCATTGCTGAAAACTAGAGCATTTTTTGGGCTCTGGTTGCAGAGAAATTTTGATTCAAAGTTAATATTTCTTGTTTCAACCCAAAAACTAAAAATCTTAATATGGCCATAACTTCCAAAATAAGGCTCGTAAGAGGTTGCGGTTAGCGTTGTTGAACAGATAACGGTCAGGTCTTTGCACTGCCGTTCAAAACTCAACTTTTTTTTTTTCAATCGATTTTCGAAAAAAAGCATGGACTACCCCCTTATCACTAAAAATTAATTTTTTTACGAAAGTCTCTGGAACCCATTGAAACGTACATATATAGAAAGGTTTTGTCAAATGCAACCAGCACATCCAAAGCAAACCCTTTTATAATGTCTAGTTTTCGAGATATTTGCATTCAAAGTTATTTTTTTGAGTTATGAAGGCTTGTATGACTTTGGATGCCTACAGTTCCGCAAATAAGGCTATGACGTCATTTTCGCTTGCAAAACGCTTAATTAGTTTTTTAAGAGCTATCCATAGCTGAAAACTAGAACATTCTAGGAGGTCTGGTTGCGGAGATATCTTAATTCAAAGTAAATCCATTAAAATCGATTTTTTTGAGTTTTGAAAGTTTGCATGACTTTGGATGTCTACAGTTCCACAAATAAGGCTCGGAAGGCCTTGCGGTTTATTAACCGCTTAATCAGTTTTTGGAGAGCTATCCATTGCTGAAAACTAGAGCATTTTTTGGGCTCTGGTTGCAGAGAAATTTTGATTCAAAGTTAATATTTCTTGTTTCAACCCAAAAACTAAAAATCTTAATATGGCCATAACTTCCAAAATAAGGCTCGTAAGAGGTTGCGGTTAGCGTTGTTGAACAGATAACGGTCAGGTCTTTGCATTGCCGTTCAAAACTCAACTTTTTTTTTCCAATCGATTTTCGAAAAAAAGCATGGACTACCTCCTTATCAATAAAAATTAATTTTTTTACGAAAGTCTCTGGAACCCATTGAAACGTACATATATAGAAAGGTTTTGTCAAATGCAACCAGCACATCCAAAGCAAACCCTTTTATAATGTCTAGTTTTCGAGATATTTGCATTCAAAGTTATTTTTTTGAGTTATGAAGGCTTGTATGACTTTGGATGCCTACAGTTCCGCAAATAAGGCTATGACGTCATTTTCGCTTGTAAAACGCGTAATAAGTTTTTCAAGAGCTATCCATAGCTGTAAACTAGAACATTCTAGCAGGTCTGGTTGCGGAGATATCTTAATTCAAAGTAAATCCATTAAAATCGATTTTTTTGAGTTTTGAAAGTTTGCATGACTTTGGATGTCTACAGTTCCACAAATAAGGCTCGGAAGGCCTTGCGGTTTATTAACTGCTTAATCAGTTTTTGGAGAGCTATCCATTGCTGAAAACTAGAGCATTTCTTGGGCTCTGGTTGCAGAGAAATTTTGATTCAAAGTTAATATTTCTTGTTTCAACCCAAAAACTAAAAATCTTAATATGGCCATAACTTCCAAAATAAGGCTCGTAAGAGGTTGCGGTTAGCGTTGTTGAACAGATAACGGTCAGGTCTTTGCATTGCCGTTCAAAACTCAACTTTTTTTTTCCAATCGATTTTCGAAAAAAAGCATGGACTACCCCCTTATCACTAAAAATTAATTTTTCTACGAAAGTCTCTGGAACCCATTAAAACGTACATATGTAGAAAGGTTTTGCCAAATGCAACCAGCTCATCCAAAGCAAACCCTTTTATAATGTCTAATTTTCGAGATATTTGCATTCAAAGTTATTTTTTTGAGTTATGAAGGCTTGTATGACTTTGGATGCCTACAGTTCCGCAAATAAGGCTATGACGTCATTTTCGCTTGTAAAACGCTTAATAAGTTTTTCAAGAGCTATCCATAGCTGTAAACTAGAACATTCTAGCAGGTCTGGTTGCGGAGATATCTTAATTCAAAGTAAATCCATTAAAATCGATTTTTTTGAGTTTTGAAAGTTTGCATGACTTTGGATGTCTACAGTTCCACAAATAAGGCTCGAAAGGCCTTGCGGTTTATTAACTGCTTAATCAGTTTTTGGAGAGCTATCCATTGCTGAAAACTAGAGCATTTTTTGGGCTCTGGTTGCAGAGAAATTTTGATTCAAAGTTAATATTTCTTGTTTCAACCCAAAAACTAAAAATCTTAATATGGCCATAACTTCCAAAGTAAGGCTCGTAAGAGGTTGCGGTTAGCGTTGTTGAACAGATAACGGTCAGGTCTTTGCACTGCCGTTCAAAACTCAACTTTTTTTTTTTCAATCGATTTTCGAAAAAAAGCATGGACTACCCCCTTATCACTAAAAATTAATTTTTTTACGAAAGTCTCTGGAACCCATTGAAACGTACATATATAGAAAGGTTTTGTCAAATGCAACCAGCACATCCAAAGCAAACCCTTTTATAATGTCTAGTTTTCGAGATATTTGCATTCAAAGTTATTTTTTTGAGTTATGAAGGCTTGTATGACTTTGGATGCCTACAGTTCCGCAAATAAGGCTATGACGTCATTTTCGCTTGCAAAACGCTGAATTAGTTTTTTAAGAACTATCCATAGCTGAAAACTAGAACATTCTAGGAGGTCTGGTTGCGGAGATATCTTCATTCAAAGTAAATCCATTAAAATCGATTTTTTTGAGTTTTGAAAGTTTGCATGACTTTGGATGTCTACAGTTCCACAAATAAGGCTCGGAAGGCCTTGCGGTTTATTAACTGCTTAATCAGTTTTTGGAGAGCTATCCATTGCTGAAAACGAGAGCATTTTTTGGGCTCTGGTTGCAGAGAAATTTTGATTCAAAGTTAATATTTCTTGTTTCAACCCAAAAACTAAAAATCTTAATATGGCCATAACTTCCAAAATAAGGCTCGTAAGAGGTTGCGGTTAGCGTTGTTGAACAGATAACGGTCAGGTCTTTGCATTGCCGTTCAAAACTCAACTTTTTTTTCCAATCGATTTTCGAAAAAAAGCATGGACTACCCCCTTATCACTAAAAATTAATTTTTTTTACGAAAGTCTCTGGAACCCATTGAAACGTACATATATAGAAAGGTTTTGTCAAATGCAACCAGCACATCCAAAGCAAACCCTTTTATAATGTCTAGTTTTCGAGATATTTGCATTCAAAGTTATTTTTTTGAGTTATGAAGGCTTGTATGACTTTGGATGCCTACAGTTCCGCAAATAAGGCTATGACGTCATTTTCGCTTGCAAAACGCTGAATAAGTTTTTTAAGAGCTATCCATAGCTGAAAACTAGAACATTCTAGGAGGTCTGGTTGCGGAGATATCTTAATTCAAAGTAAATCCATTAAAATCGATTTTTTTGAGTTTTGAAAGTTTGCATGACTTTGGATGTCTACAGTTCCACAAATAAGGCTCGGAAGGCCTTGCGGTTTATTAACTGCTTAATCAGTTTTTGGAGAGCTATCCATTGCTGAAAACGAGAGCATTTTTTGGGCTCTGGTTGCAGAGAAATTTTGATTCAAAGTTAATATTTCTTGTTTCAACCCAAAAACTAAAAATCTTAATATGGCCATAACTTCCAAAATAAGGCTCGTAAGAGGTTGCGGTTAGCGTTGTTGAACAGATAACGGTCAGGTCTTTGCATTGCCGTTCAAAACTCAACTTTTTTTTCCAATCGATTTTCGAAAAAAAGCATGGACTACCCCCTTATCAATAAAAATTAATTTTTTTACGAAAGTCTCTGGAACCCATTGAAACGTACATATATAGAAAGGTTTTGTCAAATGCAACCAGCACATCCAAAGCAAACCCTTTTATAATGTCTAGTTTTCGAGATATTTGCATTCAAAGTTATTTTTTTGAGTTATGAAGGCTTGTATGACTTTGGATGCCTACAGTTCCGCAAATAAGGCTATGACGTCATTTTCGCATGCAAAACGCTTAATTAATTTTTCAAGAGCTATCCATAGCTGAAAACTAGAACTTTCTAGGAGGTCTGGTTGCGGAGATATCTTAATTCAAAGTAAATCCATTAAAATCGATTTTTTTGAGTTTTGAAAGTTTGCATGACTTTGGATGTCTACAGTTCCACAAATAAGGCTCGGAAGGCCTTGCGGTTTATTAACCGCTTAATCAGTTTTTGGAGAGCTATCCATTGCTGAAAACGACAGCATTTTTTGGGCTCTGGTTGCAGAGAAATTTTGATTCAAAGTTAATATTTCTTGTTTCAACCCAAAAACTAAAAATCTTAATATGGCCATAACTTCCAAAATAAGGCTCGTAAGAGGTTGCGGTTAGCGTTGTTGAACAGATAACGGTCAGGTCTTTGCATTGCCGTTCAAAACTCAACTTTTTTTTTCCAATCGATTTTCGAAAAAAAGCATGGACTACCCCCTTATCACTAAAAATTAATTTTTTTTACGAAAGTCTCTGGAACCCATTGAAACGTACATATATAGAAAGGTTTTGTCAAATGCAACCAGCACATCCAAAGCAAACCCTTTTATAATGTCTAGTTTTCGAGATATTTGCATTCAAAGTTATTTTTTTTGAGTTATGAAGGCTTGTATGACTTTGGATGCCTACAGTTCCGCAAATAAGGCTATGACGTCATTTTCGCTTGCAAAACGCTGAATAAGTTTTTTAAGAGCTATCCATAGCTGAAAACTAGAACATTCTAGGAGGTCTGGTTGCGGAGATATCTTAATTCAAAGTAAATCCATTAAAATCGATTTTTTTGAGTTTTGAAAGTTTGCATGACTTTGGATGTCTACAGTTCCACAAATAAGGCTCGGAAGGCCTTGCGGTTTATTAACTGCTTAATCAGTTTTTGGAGAGCTATCCATTGCTGAAAACGAGAGCATTTTTTGGGCTCTGGTTGCAGAGAAATTTTGATTCAAAGTTAATATTTCTTGTTTCAACCCAAAAACTAAAAATCTTAATATGGCCATAACTTCCAAAATAAGGCTCGTAAGAGGTTGCGGTTAGCGTTGTTGAACAGATAACGGTCAGGTCTTTGCATTGCCGTTCAAAACTCAACTTTTTTTTCCAATCGATTTTCGAAAAAAAGCATGGACTACCCCCTTATCAATAAAAATTAATTTTTTTACGAAAGTCTCTGGAACCCATTGAAACGTACATATATAGAAAGGTTTTGTCAAATGCAACCAGCACATCCAAAGCAAACCCTTTTATAATGTCTAGTTTTCGAGATATTTGCATTCAAAGTTATTTTTTTGAGTTATGAAGGCTTGTATGACTTTGGATGCCTACAGTTCCGCAAATAAGGCTATGACGTCATTTTTGCTTGCAAAACGCTTAATTAGTTTTTCAAGAGCTATCTATAGCTGAAAACTAGAACTTTCTAGGAGGTCTGGTTGCGGAGATATCTTAATTCAAAGTAAATCCATTAAAATCGATTTTTTTGAGTTTTGAAAGTTTGCATGACTTTGGATGTCTACAGTTCCACAAATAAGGCTCGGAAGGCCTTGCGGTTTATTAACCGCTTAATCAGTTTTTGGAGAGCTATCCATTGCTGAAAACGACAGCATTTTTTGGGCTCTGGTTGCAGAGAAATTTTGATTCAAAGTTAATATTTCTTGTTTCAACCCAAAAACTAAAAATCTTAATATGGCCATAACTTCCAAAATAAGGCTCGTAAGAGGTTGCGGTTAGCGTTGTTGAACAGATAACGGTCAGGTCTTTGCATTGCCGTTCAAAACTCAACTTTTTTTTTCCAATCGATTTTCAAAAAAAACGTTTGGACTACCCCCTTATCACTAAAAATTAATTTTTTTACGAAAGTCTCTGGAACCCATTGAAACGTACATATATAGAAAGGTTTTGTCAAATGCAACCAGCACATCCAAAGCAAACCCTTTTATAATGTCTAGTTTTCGAGATATTTGCATTTAAAGTTATTTTTTTGAGTTATGAAGGCTTGTATGACTTTGGATGCCTACAGTTCCGCAAATAAGGCTATGACGTCATTTTCGCTTGCAAAACGCTTAATAAGTTTTTCAAGAGCTATCCATAGCTGAAAACTAGAACTTTCTAGGAGGTCTGGTTGCGGAGATATCTTAATTCAAAGTAAATCCATTAAAATCGATTTTTTTGAGTTTTGAAAGTTTGCATGACTTTGGATGTCTACAGTTCCACAAATAAGGCTCGGAAGGCCTTGCGGTTTATTAACCGCTTAATCAGTTTTTGGAGAGCTATCCATTGCTGAAAACGAGAGCATTTTTTGGGCTCTGGTTGCAGAGAAATTTTGATTCAAAGTTAATATTTCTTGTTTCAACCCAAAAACTAAAAATCTTAATATGGCCATAACTTCCAAAATAAGGCTCGTAAGAGGTTGCGGTTAGCGTTGTTGAACAGATAACGGTCAGGTCTTTGCATTGCCGTTCAAAACTCAACTTTTTTTTCCAATCGATTTTCAAAAAAACGTTTGGACTACCCCCTTATCACTAAAAATTAATTTTTTTACGAAAGTCTCTGGAACCCATTGAAACGTACATATATAGAAAGGTTTTGTCAAATGCAACCAGCACATCCAAAGCAAACCCTTTTATAATGTCTAGTTTTCGAGATATTTGCATTCAAAGTTATTTTTTTGAGTTATGAAGGCTTGTATGAATTTGGATGCCTACAGTTCCGCAAATAAGGCTATGACGTCATTTTCGCTTGCAAAACGCTTAATAAGTTTTTCAAGAGCTATCCATAGCTGAAAACTAGAACATTCTAGGAGGTCTGGTTGCGGAGATATCTTAATTCAAAGTAAATCCATTAAAATCGATTTTTTTGAGTTTTGAAAGTTTGCATGACTTTGGATGTCTACAGTTCCACAAATAAGGCTCGGAAGGCCTTGCGGTTTATTAACTGCTTAATCAGTTTTTGGAGAGCTATCCATTGCTGAAAACGAGAGCATTTTTTGGGCTCTGGTTGCAGAGAAATTTTGATTCAAAGTTAATATTTCTTGTTTCAACCCAAAAACTAAAAATCTTAATATGGCCATAACTTCCAAAATAAGGCTCGTAAGAGGTTGCGGTTAGCGTTGTTGAACAGATAACGGTCAGGTCTTTGCATTGCCGTTCAAAACTCAACTTTTTTTTCCAATCGATTTTCGAAAAAAAGCATGGACTACCCCCTTATCAATAAAAATTAATTTTTTTACGAAAGTCTCTGGAACCCATTGAAACGTACATATATAGAAAGGTTTTGTCAAATGCAACCAGCACATCCAAAGCAAACCCTTTTATAATGTCTAGTTTTCGAGATATTTGCATTCAAAGTTATTTTTTTGAGTTATGAAGGCTTGTATGAATTTGGATGCCTACAGTTCCGCAAATAAGGCTATGACGTCATTTTCGCTTGCAAAACGCTTAATAAGTTTTTCAAGAGCTATCCATAGCTGAAAACTAGAACATTCTAGGAGGTCTGGTTGCGGAGATATCTTAATTCAAAGTAAATCCATTAAAATCGATTTTTTTGAGTTTTGAAAGTTTGCATGACTTTGGATGTCTACAGTTCCACAAATAAGGCTCGGAAGGCCTTGCGGTTTATTAACCGCTTAATCAGTTTTTGGAGAGCTATCCATTGCTGAAAACGAGAGCATTTTTTGGGCTCTGGTTGCAGAGAAATTTTGATTCAAAGTTAATATTTCTTGTTTCAACCCAAAAACTAAAAATCTTAATATGGCCATAACTTCCAAAATAAGGCTCGTAAGAGGTTGCGGTTAGCGTTGTTGAACAGATAACGGTCAGGTCTTTGCATTGCCGTTCAAAACTCAACTTTTTTTTTCCAATCGATTTTCAAAAAAACGTTTGGACTACCCCCTTATCACTAAAAATTAATTTTTTTACGAAAGTCTCTGGAACCCATTGAAACGTACATATATAGAAAGGTTTTGTCAAATGCAACCAGCACATCCAAAGCAAACCCTTTTATAATGTCTAGTTTTCGAGATATTTGCATTCAAAGTTATTTTTTTGAGTTATGAAGGCTTGTATGAATTTGGATGCCTACAGTTCCGCAAATAAGGCTATGACGTCATTTTCGCTTGCAAAACGCTTAATAAGTTTTTCAAGAGCTATCCATAGCTGAAAACTAGAACATTCTAGGAGGTCTGGTTGCGGAGATATCTTAATTCAAAGTAAATCCATTAAAATCGATTTTTTTGAGTTTTGAAAGTTTTCATGACTTTGGATGTCTACAGTTCCACAAATAAGGCTCGGAAGGCCTTGCGGTTTATTAACTGCTTAATCAGTTTTTGGAGAGCTATCCATTGCTGAAAACGAGAGCATTTTTTGGGCTCTGGTTGCAGAGAAATTTTGATTCAAAGTTAATATTTCTTGTTTCAACCCAAAAACTAAAAATCTTAATATGGCCATAACTTCCAAAATAAGGCTCGTAAGAGGTTGCGGTTAGCGTTGTTGAACAGATAACGGTCAGGTCTTTGCATTGCCGTTCAAAACTCAACTTTTTTTTCCAATCGATTTTCGAAAAAAAGCATGGACTACCCCCTTATCAATACAAATTAATTTTTTTACGAAAGTCTCTGGAACCCATTGAAACGTACATATATATAAAGGTTTTGTCAAATGCAACCAGCACATCCAAAGCAAACCCTTTTATAATGTCTAGTTTTCGAGATATTTGCATTCAAAGTTATTTTTTTGAGTTATGAAGGCTTGTATGACTTTGGATGCCTACAGTTCCGCAAATAAGGCTATGACGTCATTTTCGCTTGCAAAACGCTTAATTAGTTTTTCAAGAGCTATCCATAGCTGAAAACTAGAACTTTCTAGGAGGTCTGGTTGCGGAGATATCTTAATTCAAAGTAAATCCATTAAAATCGATTTTTTTGAGTTTTGAAAGTTTGCATGACTTTGGATGTCTACAGTTCCACAAATAAGGCTCGGAAGGCCTTGCGGTTTATTAACCGCTTAATCAGTTTTTGGAGAGCTAGCCATTGCTGAAAACGAGAGCATTTTTTGGGCTCTGGTTGCAGAGAAATTTTGATTCAAAGTTAATATTTCTTGTTTCAACCCAAAAACTAAAAATCTTAATATGGCCATAACTTCCAAAATAAGGCTCGTAAGAGGTTGCGGTTAGCGTTGTTGAACAGATAACGGTCAGGTCTTTGCATTGCCGTTCAAAACTCAACTTTTTTTTTCCAATCGATTTTCAAAAAAACGTTTGGACTACCCCCTTATCACTAAAAATTAATTTTTTTACGAAAGTCTCTGGAACCCATTGAAACGTACATATATAGAAAGGTTTTGTCAAATGCAACCAGCACATCCAAAGCAAACCCTTTTATAATGTCTAGTTTTCGAGATATTTGCATTCAAAGTTATTTTTTTGAGTTATGAAGGCTTGTATGACTTTGGATGCCTACAGTTCCGCAAATAAGGCTATGACGTCATTTTCGCTTGTAAAACGCTTAATAAGTTTTTCAAGAGCTATCCATAGCTGTAAACTAGAACATTCTAGCAGGTCTGGTTGCGGAGATATCTTAATTCAAAGTA
Source organism: Melangyna quadrimaculata (assembly GCA_949320155.1). Classification (NCBI taxonomy): domain Eukaryota; kingdom Metazoa; phylum Arthropoda; class Insecta; order Diptera; family Syrphidae; genus Melangyna; species Melangyna quadrimaculata. The sequence continues at coordinate 159,676,508 of OX439484.1, read as the reverse complement.
AATCCATTAAAATCGATTTTTTTGAGTTTTGAAAGTTTGCATGACTTTGGATGTCTACAGTTCCACAAATAAGGCTCGGAAGGCCTTGCGGTTTATTAACTGCTTAATCAGTTTTTGGAGAGCTATCCATTGCTGAAAACTAGAGCATTTCTTGGGCTCTGGTTGCAGAGAAATTTTGATTCAAAGTTAATATTTCTTGTTTCAACCCAAAAACTAAAAATCTTAATATGGCCATAACTTCCAAAATAAGGCTCGTAAGAGGTTGCGGTTAGCGTTGTTGAACAGATAACGGTCAGGTCTTTGCATTGCCGTTCAAAACTCAACTTTTTTTTTCCAATCGATTTTCAAAAAAACGTTTGGACTACCCCCTTATCACTAAAAATTAATTTTTTTACGAAAGTCTCTGGAACCCATTAAAACGTACATATGTAGAAAGGTTTTGCCAAATGCAACCAGCTCATCCAAAGCAAACCCTTTTATAATGTCTAGTTTTCGAGATATTTGCATTCAAAGTTATTTTTTTGAGTTATGAAGGCTTGTATGACTTTGGATGCCTACAGTTCCGCAAATAAGGCTATGACGTAATTTTCGCTTGTAAAACGCTTAATAAGTTTTTCAAGAGCTATCCATAGCTGTAAACTAGAACATTCTAGCAGGTCTGGTTGCGGAGATATCTTAATTCAAAGTAAATCCATTAAAATCGATTTTTTTGAGTTTTGAAAGTTTGCATGACTTTGGATGTCTACAGTTCCACAAATAAGGCTCGGAAGGCCTTGCGGTTTATTAACCGCTTAATCAGTTTTTGGAGAGCTATCCATTGCTGAAAACTAGAGCATTTTTTGGGCTCTGGTTGCAGAGAAATTTTGATTCAAAGTTAATATTTCTTGTTTCAACCCAAAAACTAAAAATCTTAATATGGCCATAACTTCCAAAATAAGGCTCGTAAGAGGTTGCGGTTAGCGTTGTTGAACAGATAACGGTCAGGTCTATGCACTGCCGTTCAAAACTCAACTTTTTTTTTTTCAATCGATTTTCGAAAAAAAGCATGGACTACCCCCTTATCACTAAAAATTAATTTTTTTACGAAAGTCTCTGGAACCCATTGAAACGTACATATATAGAAAGGTTTTGTCAAATGCAACCAGCACATCCAAAGCAAACCCTTTTATAATGTCTAGTTTTCGAGATATTTGCATTCAAAGTTATTTTTTTGAGTTATGAAGGCTTGTATGACTTTGGATGCCTACAGTTCCGCAAATAAGGCTATGACGTCATTTTCGCTTGCAAAACGCTAAATTAGTTTTTTAAGAGCTATCCATAGCTGAAAACTAGAACATTCTAGGAGGTCTGGTTGCGGAGATATCTTAATTCAAAGTAAATCCATTAAAATCGATTTTTTTGAGTTTTGAAAGTTTGCATGACTTTGGATGTCTACAGTTCCACAAATAAGGCTCGGAAGGCCTTGCGGTTTATTAACTGCTTAATCAGTTTTTGGAGAGCTATCCATTGCTGAAAACTAGAGCATTTTTTGGGCTCTGGTTGCAGAGAAATTTTGATTCAAAGTTAATATTTCTTGTTTCAACCCAAAAACTAAAAATCTTAATATGGCCATAACTTCCAAAATAAGGCTCGTAAGAGGTTGCGGTTAGCGTTGTTGAACAGATAACGGTCAGGTCTTTGCATTGCCGTTCAAAACTCAACTTTTTTTTTCCAATCGATTTTCGAAAAAAAGCATGGACTACCCCCTTATCACTAAAAATTAATTTTTTTACGAAAGTCTCTGGAACCCATTAAAACGTACATATGTAGAAAGGTTTTGCCAAATGCAACCAGCTCATCCAAAGCAAACCCTTTTATAATGTCTAGTTTTCGAGATATTTGCATTCAAAGTTATTTTTTTGAGTTATGAAGGCTTGTATGACTTTGGATGCCTACAGTTCCGCAAATAAGGCTATGACGTCATTTTCGCTTGCAAAACGCTTAATTAATTTTTCAAGAGCTATCCATAGCTGAAAACTAGAACTTTCTAGGAGGTCTGGTTGCGGAGATATCTTAATTCAAAGTAAATCCATTAAAATCGATTTTTTTGAGTTTTGAAAGTTTGCATGACTTTGGATGTCTACAGTTCCACAAATAAGGCTCGGAAGGCCTTGCGGTTTATTAACCGCTTAATCAGTTTTTGGAGAGCTATCCATTGCTGAAAACGACAGCATTTTTTGGGCTCTGGTTGCAGAGAAATTTTGATTCAAAGTTAATATTTCTTGTTTCAACCCAAAAACTAAAAATCTTAATATGGCCATAACTTCCAAAATAAGGCTCGTAAGAGGTTGCGGTTAGCGTTGTTGAACAGATAACGGTCAGGTCTTTGCATTGCCGTTCAAAACTCAACTTTTTTTTTCCAATCGATTTTCAAAAAAACGTTTGGACTACCCCCTTATCACTAAAAATTAATTTTTTTACGAAAGTCTCTGGAACCCATTAAAACGTACATATGTAGAAAGGTTTTGCCAAATGCAACCAGCTCATCCAAAGCAAACCCTTTTATAATGTCTAGTTTTCGAGATATTTGCATTCAAAGTTATTTTTTTGAGTTATGAAGGCTTGTATGACTTTGGATGCCTACAGTTCCGCAAATAAGGCTATGACGTAATTTTCGCTTGTAAAACGCTTAATAAGTTTTTCAAGAGCTATCCATAGCTGTAAACTAGAACATTCTAGCAGGTCTGGTTGCGGAGATATCTTAATTCAAAGTAAATCCATTAAAATCGATTTTTTTGAGTTTTGAAAGTTTGCATGACTTTGGATGTCTACAGTTCCACAAATAAGGCTCGGAAGGCCTTGCGGTTTATTAACCGCTTAATCAGTTTTTGGAGAGCTATCCATTGCTGAAAACTAGAGCATTTTTTGGGCTCTGGTTGCAGTGAAATTTTGATTCAAAGTTAATAATTCTTGTTTCAACCCAAAAACTAAAAATCTTAATATGGCCATAACTTCCAAAATAAGGCTCGTAAGAGGTTGCGGTTAGCGTTGTTGAACAGATAACGGTCAGGTCTTTGCATTGCCGTTCAAAACTCAACTTTTTTGTTTCCAATCGATTTTCGAATAAAAGCATGGACTACCCCCTTATCACTAAAAATTAATTTTTTTACGAAAGTCTCTGGAACCCATTGAAACGTACATTTATAGAAAGGTTTTGCCAAATGCAACCAGCACATCCAAAGCAAACCCTTTTATAATGTCTAGTTTTCGAGATATTTGTATTCAAAGTTATTTTTTTGAGTTATGAAGGCTTGTATGACTTTGGATGCCTACAGTTCCGCAAATAAGGGTATGACGTCATTTTCGCTTGCAAAACGCTTAATAAGTTTTTCAAGAGCTATCCATAGCTGTAAACTAGAACATTCTTGCAGGTCTGGTTGCGGAGATATCTTAATTCAAAGTAAATCCATTAAAATCGATTTTTTTGAGTTTTGAAAGTTTGCATGACTTTGGATGTCTACAGTTCCACAAATAAGGCTCGGAAGGCCTTGCGGTTTATTAACCGCTTAATTAGTTTTTGGAGAGCTATCCATTGCTGAAAACTAGAGCATTTTTTGGGCTCTGGTTGCAGAGAAATTTTGATTCAAAGTTAATATTTCTTGTTTCAACCCAAAAACTAAAAATCTTAATATGGCCATAACTTCCAAAATAAGGCTCGTAAGAGGTTGCGGTTAGCGTTGTTGAACAGATAACGGTCAGGTCTTTGCACTGCCGTTCAAAACTCAACTTTTTTTTTTCCAATCGATTTTCGAAAAAAAGCATGGACTTCCCCCTTGTCACTAAAAATTAATTTTTTTACGAAAGTCTCTGGAACCCATTGAAACGTACATATATAGAAAGGTTTTGTCAAATGCAATCAGCACATCCAAAGCAAACCCTTTTATAATGTCTAGTTTTCGAGATATTTGCATTCAAAGTTATTTTTTTGAGTTATGAAGGCTTGTATGACTTTGGATGCCTACAGTTCCGCAAATAAGGCTATGACGTCATTTTCGCTTGCAAAACGCTTAATTAGTTTTTCAAGAGCTATCCATAGCTGAAAACTAGAACATTCTAGGAGGTCTGGTTGCGGAGATATCTTAATTCAAAGTAAATCCATTAAAATCGATTTTTTTGAGTTTTGAAAGTTTGCATGACTTTGGATGTCTACAGTTCCACAAATAAGGCTCGGAAGGCCTTGCGGTTTATTAACTGCTTAATCAGTTTTTGGAGAGCTATCCATTGCTGAAAACTAGAGCATTTCTTGGGCTCTGGTTGCAGAGAAATTTTGATTCAAAGTTAATATTTCTTGTTTCAACCCAAAAACTAAAAATCTTAATATGGCCATAACTTCCAAAATAAGGCTCGTAAGAGGTTGCGGTTAGCGTTGTTGAACAGATAACGGTCAGGTCTTTGCATTGCCGTTCAAAACTCAACTTTTTTTTTCCAATCGATTTTCGAAAAAAAGCATGGACTACCCCCTTATCACTAAAAATTAATTTTTTTACGAAAGTCTCTGGAACCCATTAAAACGTACATATGTAGAAAGGTTTTGCCAAATGCAACCAGCTCATCCAAAGCAAACCCTTTTATAATGTCTAGTTTTCGAGATATTTGCATTCAAAGTTATTTTTTTGAGTTATGAAGGCTTGTATGACTTTGGATGCCTAAAGTTCCGCAAATAAGGCTATGACGTCATTTTCGCTTGCAAAACGCTTAATTAGTTTTTCAAGAGCTATCCATAGCTGTAAACTAGAACATTCTAGCAGGTCTGGTTGCGGAGATATCTTAATTCAAAGTAAATCCATTAAAATCGATTTTTTTGAGTTTTGAAAGTTTGCATGACTTTGGATGTCTACAGTTCCACAAATAAGGCTCGGAAGGCCTTGCGGTTTATTAACCGCTTAATCAGTTTTTGGAGAGCTATCCATTGCTGAAAACTAGAGCATTTTTTGGGCTCTGGTTGCAGAGAAATTTTGATTCAAAGTTAATATTTCTTGTTTCAACCCAAAAACTAAAAATCTTAATATGGCCATAACTTCCAAAATAAGGCTCGTAAGAGGTTGCGGTTAGCGTTGTTGAACAGATAACGGTCAGGTCTTTGCATTGCCGTTCAAAACTCAACTTTTTTTTTCCAATCGATTTTCGAAAAAAAGCATGGACTACCCCCTTATCACTAAAAATTAATTTTTTTACGAAAGTCTCTGGAACCCATTGAAACGTACATATATAGAAAGGTTTTGTCAAATGCAACCAGCACATCCAAAGCAAACCCTTTTATAATGTCTAGTTTTCGAGATATTTGCATTCAAAGTTATTTTTTTGAGTTATGAAGGCTTGTATGACTTTGGATGCCTACAGTTCCGCAAATAAGGCTATGACGTCATTTTCGCTTGCAAAACGCTTAATTAGAGCTAGCCATTGCTGAAAACTAGAGCATTTTTTGGGCTCTGGTTGCAGTGAAATTTTGATTCAAAGTTAATATTTCTTGTTTCAACCCAAAAACTAAAAATCTTAATATGGCCATAACTTCCAAAATAAGGCTCGTAAGAGGTTGCGGTTAGCGTTGTTGAACAGATAACGGTCAGGTCTTTGCATTGCCGTTCAAAACTCAACTTTTTTGTTTCCAATCGATTTTCGAATAAAAGCATGGACTACCCCCTTATCACTAAAAATTAATTTTTTTACGAAAGTCTCTGGAACCCATTGAAACGTACATATATAGAAAGGTTTTGCCAAATGCAACCAGCACATCCAAAGCAAACCCTTTTATAATGTCTAGTTTTCGAGATATTTGTATTCAAAGTTATTTTTTTGAGTTATGAAGGCTTGTATGACTTTGGATGCCTACAGTTCCGCAAATAAGGGTATGACGTCATTTTCGCTTGCAAAACGCTTAATAAGTTTTTCAAGAGCTATCCATAGCTGTAAACTAGAACATTCTAGCAGGTCTGGTTGCGGAGATATCTTAATTCAAAGTAAATCCATTAAAATCGATTTTTTTGAGTTTTGAAAGTTTGCATGACTTTGGATGTCTACAGTTCCACAAATAAGGCTCGGAAGGCCTTGCGGTTTATTAACCGCTTAATTAGTTTTTGGAGAGCTATCCATTGCTGAAAACTAGAGCATTTTTTGGGCTCTGGTTGCAGAGAAATTTTGATTCAAAGTTAATATTTCTTGTTTCAACCCAAAAACTAAAAATCTTAATATGGCCATAACTTCCAAAATAAGGCTCGTAAGAGGTTGCGGTTAGCGTTGTTGAACAGATAACGGTCAGGTCTTTGCACTGCCGTTCAAAACTCAACTTTTTTTTTTCCAATCGATTTTCGAAAAAAAGCATGGACTTCCCCCTTATCACTAAAAATTAATTTTTTTACGAAAGTCTCTGGAACCCATTGAAACGTACATATATAGAAAGGTTTTGTCAAATGCAATCAGCACATCCAAAGCAAACCCTTTTATAATGTCTAGTTTTCGAGATATTTGCATTCAAAGTTATTTTTTTGAGTTATGAAGGCTTGTATGACTTTGGATGCCTACAGTTCCGCAAATAAGGCTATGACGTCATTTTCGCTTGCAAAACGCTTAATTAGTTTTTCAAGAGCTATCCATAGCTGAAAACTAGAACATTCTAGGAGGTCTGGTTGCGGAGATATCTTAATTCAAAGTAAATCCATTAAAATCGATTTATTTGAGTTTTGAAAGTTTGCATGACTTTGGATGTCTACAGTTCCACAAATAAGGCTCGGAAGGCCTTGCGGTTTATTAACTGCTTAATCAGTTTTTGGAGAGCTATCCATTGCTGAAAACTAGAGCATTTCTTGGGCTCTGGTTGCAGAGAAATTTTGATTCAAAGTTAATATTTCTTGTTTCAACCCAAAAACTAAAAATCTTAATATGGCCATAACTTCCAAAATAAGGCTCGTAAGAGGTTGCGGTTAGCGTTGTTGAACAGATAACGGTCAGGTCTTTGCATTGCCGTTCAAAACTCAACTTTTTTTTTCCAATCGATTTTCGAAAAAAAGCATGGACTACCCCCTTATCACTAAAAATTAATTTTTTTACGAAAGTCTCTGGAACCCATTAAAACGTACATATGTAGAAAGGTTTTGCCAAATGCAACCAGCTCATCCAAAGCAAACCCTTTTATAATGTCTAGTTTTCGAGATATTTGCATTCAAAGTTATTTTTTTGAGTTATGAAGGCTTGTATGACTTTGGATGCCTAAAGTTCCGCAAATAAGGCTATGACGTCATTTTCGCTTGCAAAACGCTTAATTAGTTTTTCAAGAGCTATCCATAGCTGTAAACTAGAACATTCTAGCAGGTCTGGTTGCGGAGATATCTTAATTCAAAGTAAATCCATTAAAATCGATTTTTTTGAGTTTTGAAAGTTTGCATGACTTTGGATGTCTACAGTTCCACAAATAAGGCTCGGAAGGCCTTGCGGTTTATTAACCGCTTAATCAGTTTTTGGAGAGCTATCCATTGCTGAAAACTAGAGCATTTTTTGGGCTCTGGTTGCAGAGAAATTTTGATTCAAAGTTAATATTTCTTGTTTCAACCCAAAAACTAAAAATCTTAATATGGCCATAACTTCCAAAATAAGGCTCGTAAGAGGTTGCGGTTAGCGTTGTTGAACAGATAACGGTCAGGTCTTTGCATTGCCGTTCAAAACTCAACTTTTTTTTTCCAATCGATTTTCGAAAAAAAGCATGGACTACCCCCTTATCACTAAAAATTAATTTTTTTACGAAAGTCTCTGGAACCCATTGAAACGTACATATATAGAAAGGTTTTGTCAAATGCAACCAGCACATCCAAAGCAAACCCTTTTATAATGTCTAGTTTTCGAGATATTTGCATTCAAAGTTATTTTTTTGAGTTATGAAGGCTTGTATGACTTTGGATGCCTACAGTTCCGCAAATAAGGCTATGACGTCATTTTCGCTTGAAAAACGCTTAATTAGTTTTTCAAGAGCTATCCATAGCTGAAAACTAGAACTTTCTAGGAGGTCTGGTTACGGAGATATCTTAATTCAAAGTAAATCCATTAAAATCGATTTTTTTGAGTTTTGAAAGTTTGCATGACTTTGGATGTCTACAGTTCCACAAATAAGGCTCGGAAGGCCTTGCGGTTTATTAACCGCTTAATCAGTTTTTGGAGAGCTATCCATTGCTGAAAACGAGAGCATTTTTTGGGCTCTGGTTGCAGAGAAATTTTGATTCAAAGTTAATATTTCTTGTTTCAACCCAAAAACTAAAAATCTTAATATGGCCATAACTTCCAAAATAAGGCTCGTAAGAGGTTGCGGTTAGCGTTGTTGAACAGATAACGGTCAGGTCTTTGCATTGCCGTTCAAAACTCAACTTTTTTTTTCCAATCGATTTTCGAAAAAAAGCATGGACTACCCCCTTATCACTAAAAATTAATTTTTTTACGAAAGTCTCTGGAACCCATTGAAACGTACATATATAGAAAGGTTTTGTCAAATGCAACCAGCACATCCAAAGCAAACCCTTTTATAATGTCTAGTTTTCGAGATATTTGCATTCAAAGTTATTTTTTTGAGTTATGAAGGCTTGTATGACTTTGGATGCCTACAGTTCCGCAAATAAGGCTATGACGTCATTTTCGCTTGAAAAACGCTTAATTAGTTTTTCAAGAGCTATCCATAGCTGAAAACTAGAACTTTCTAGGAGGTCTGGTTGCGGAGATATCTTAATTCAAAGTAAATCCATTAAAATCGATTTTTTTGAGTTTTGAAAGTTTGCATGACTTTGGATGTCTACAGTTCCACAAATAAGGCTCGGAAGGCCTTGCGGTTTATTAACCGCTTAATCAGTTTTTGGAGAGCTATCCATTGCTGAAAACGAGAGCATTTTTTGGGCTCTGGTTGCAGAGAAATTTTGATTCAAAGTTAATATTTCTTGTTTCAACCCAAAAACTAAAAATCTTAATATGGCCATAACTTCCAAAATAAGGCTCGTAAGAGGTTGCGGTTAGCGTTGTTGAACAGATAACGGTCAGGTCTTTGCATTGCCGTTCAAAACTCAACTTTTTTTTTCCAATCGATTTTCAAAAAAAACGTTTGGACTACCCCCTTATCACTAAAAATTATTTTTTTTACGAAAGTCTCTGGAACCCATTGAAACGTACATATATAGAAAGGTTTTGTCAAATGCAACCAGCACATCCAAAGCAAACCCTTTTATAATGTCTAGTTTTCGAGATATTTGCATTCAAAGTTATTTTTTTGAGTTATGAAGGCTTGTATGACTTTGGATGCCTACAGTTCCGCAAATAAGGCTATGACGTCATTTTCGCTTGCAAAACGCTTAATTAGTTTTTCAAGAGCTATCCATAGCTGAAAACTAGAACATTCTAGGAGGTCTGGTTGCGGAGATATCTTAATTCAAAGTAAATCCATTAAAATCGATTTTTTTGAGTTTTGAAAGTTTGCATGACTTTGGATGTCTACAGTTCCACAAATAAGGCTCGGAAGGCCTTGCGGTTTATTAACTGCTTAATCAGTTTTTGGAGAGCTATCCATTGCTGAAAACTAGAGCATTTCTTGGGCTCTGGTTGCAGAGAAATTTTGATTCAAAGTTAATATTTCTTGTTTCAACCCAAAAACTAAAAATCTTAATATGGCCATAACTTCCAAAATAAGGCTCGTAAGAGGTTGCGGTTAGCGTTGTTGAACAGATAACGGTCAGGTCTTTGCATTGCCGTTCAAAACTCAACTTTTTTTTCCAATCGATTTTCGAAAAAAAGCATGGACTACCCCCTTATCACTAAAAATTAATTTTTTTACGAAAGTCTCTGGAACCCATTAAAACGTACATATGTAGAAAGGTTTTGCCAAATGCAACCAGCTCATCCAAAGCAAACCCTTTTATAATGTCTAGTTTTCGAGATATTTGCATTCAAAGTTATTTTTTTGAGTTATGAAGGCTTGTATGACTTTGGATGCCTAAAGTTCCGCAAATAAGGCTATGACGTCATTTTCGCTTGCAAAACGCTTAATTAGTTTTTCAAGAGCTATCCATAGCTGTAAACTAGAACATTCTAGCAGGTCTGGTTGCGGAGATATCTTAATTCAAAGTAAATCCATTAAAATCGATTTTTTTGAGTTTTGAAAGTTTGCATGACTTTGGATGTCTACAGTTCCACAAATAAGGCTCGGAAGGCCTTGCGGTTTATTAATTGCTTAATCAGTTTTTGGAGAGCTATCCATTGCTGAAAACTAGAGCATTTTTTGGGCTCTGGTTGCAGAGAAATTTTGATTCAAAGTTAATATTTCTTGTTTCAACCCAAAAACTAAAAATCTTAATATGGCCATAACTTCCAAAATAAGGCTCGTAAGAGGTTGCGGTTAGCGTTGTTGAACAGATAACGGTCAGGTCTTTGCATTGCCGTTCAAAACTCAACTTTTTTTTCCAATCGATTTTCGAAAAAAAGCATGGACTACCCCCTTATCCCTAAAAATTATTTTTTTTTTGAAAGTCTCTGGAACCCATTGAAACGTACATATATAGAAAGGTTTTGTCAAATGCAACCAGCACATCCAAAGCAAACCCTTTTATAATGTCTAGTTTTCGAGATATTTGCATTCAAAGTTATTTTTTTGAGTTATGAAGGCTTGTATGACTTTGGATGCCTACAGTTCCGCAAATAAGGCTATGACGTCATTTTCGCTTGCAAAACGCTTAATTAGTTTTTCAAGAGCTATCCATAGCTGAAAACTAGAACATTCTAGGAGGTCTGGTTGCGGAGATATCTTAATTCAAAGTAAATCCATTAAAATCGATTTTTTTGAGTTTTGAAAGTTTGCATGACTTTGGATGTCTACAGTTCCACAAATAAGGCTCGGAAGGCCTTGCGGTTTATTAACTGCTTAATCAGTTTTTGGAGAGCTATCCATTGCTGAAAACTAGAGCATTTCTTGGGCTCTGGTTGCAGAGAAATTTTGATTCAAAGTTAATATTTCTTGTTTCAACCCAAAAACTAAAAATCTTAATATGGCCATAACTTCCAAAATAAGGCTCGTAAGAGGTTGCGGTTAGCGTTGTTGAACAGATAACGGTCAGGTCTTTGCATTGCCGTTCAAAACTCAACTTTTTTTTTTCCAATCGATTTTCGAAAAAAAGCATGGACTACCCCCTTATCACTAAAAATTAATTTTTTTACGAAAGTCTCTGGAACCCATTAAAACGTACATATATAGAAAGGTTTTGCCAAATGCAACCAGCTCATCCAAAGCAAACCCTTTTATAATGTCTAGTTTTCGAGATATTTGCATTCAAAGTTATTTTTTTGAGTTATGAAGGCTTGTATGACTTTGGATGCCTACAGTTCCGCAAATAAGGCTATGACGTCATTTTCGCTTGCAAAATGCTTAATTAGTTTTTCAAGAGCTATCCATAGCTGTAAACTAGAACATTCTAGCAGGTCTGGTTGCGGAGATATCTTAATTCAAAGTAAATCCATTAAAATCGATTTTTTTGAGTTTTGAAAGTTTGCATGACTTTGGATGTCTACAGTTCCACATATAAGGCTCGGAAGGCCTTGCGGTTTATTAACCGCTTAATCAGTTTTTGGAGAGCTATCCATTGCTGAAAACGAGAGCATTTTTTGGGCTCTGGTTGCAGAGAAATTTTGATTCAAAGTTAATATTTCTTGTTTCAACCCAAAAACTAAAAATCTTAATATGGCCATAACTTCCAAAATAAGGCTCGTAAGAGGTTGCGGTTAGAGTTGTTGAAAAGATAACGGTCAGGTCTTTGCATTGCCGTTCAAAACTCAACTTTTTTTTTCCAATCGATTTTCGAAAAAAAGCATGGACTACCCCCTTATCACTAAAAATTAATTTTTTTACGAAAGTCTCTGGAACCCATTGAAACGTACATATATAGAAATGTTTTGCCAAATGCAACCAGCACATCCAAAGCAAACCCTTTTATAATGTCTAGTTTTCGAGATATTTGCATTCAAAGTTATTTTTTTGAGTTATGAAGGCTTGTATGACTTTGGATGCCTACAGTTCCGCAAATAAGGCTATGACGTCATTTTCGCTTGTAAAATGCTTAATTAGTTTTTCAAGAGCTATCCATAGCTGTAAACTAGAACATTCTAGCAGGTCTGGTTGCGGAGATATCTTAATTCAAAGTAAATCCATTAAAATCGATTTTTTTGAGTTTTGAAAGTTTGCATGACTTTGGATGTCTACAGTTCCACAAATAAGGCTCGGAAGGCCTTGCGGTTTATTAACCGCTTAATCAGTTTTTGGAGAGCTATCCATTGCTGAAAACGAGAGCATTTTTTGGGCTCTGGTTGCAGAGAAATTTTGATTCAAAGTTAATATTTCTTGTTTCAACCCAAAAACTAAAAATCTTAACATGGCCATAACTTCCAAAATAAGGCTCGTAAGAGGTTGTGGTTAGCGTTGTTGAACAGATAACGGTCAGGTCTTTGCATTGCCGTTCAAAACTCAACTTTTTTTTCCAATCGATTTTCGAAAAAAAGCATGGACTACCCCCTTATAACTAAAAATTAATTTTTTTACGAAAGTCTCTGGAACCCATTAAAACGTACATATATAGAAAGGTTTTGCCAAATGCAACCAGCACATCCAAAGCAAACCCTTTTATAATGTCTAGTTTTCGAGATATTTGCATTCAAAGTTATTTTTTTGAGTTATGAAGGCTTGTATGACTTTGGATGCCTGCAGTTCCGCAAATAAGGCTATGACGTCATTTTCGCTTGCAAAACGCTTAATAAGTTTTTCAAGAGCTATCCATATCTGTAAACTAGAACATTCTAGCAGGTCTGGTTGCGGAGATATCTTAATTCAAAGTAAATCCATTAAAATCGATTTTTTTGAGTTTTGAAGAATTTGGATGTCTACAGTTCCACAAATAAGGCTCGGAAGGCCTTGCGGTTTATTAACCGCTTAATCAGTTTTTGGAGAGCTATCCATTGCTGAAAACGAGAGCATTTTTTGGGCTCTAGTTGCAGAGAAATTTTGATTCAAAGTTAATATTTCTTGTTTCAACCCAAAAACTAAAAATCTTAATATGGCCATAACTTCCAAAATAAGGCTCGTAAGAGGTTGCGGTTATTGTTGTTGAACAGATAACGGTCAGGTCTTTGCATTGCCGTTCAAAACTCAACTTTTTTTTTCCAATCGATTTTCGAAAAAAAGCATGGACCCTTATCACTAAAAATTAATTTTTTTACGAAAGTCTCTGGAACCCATTGAAACGTACATATATAGAAAGGTTTTGCCAAATGCAACCAGCACATCCAAAGCAAACCCTTTTATAATGTCTAGTTTTCGAGATATTTGCATTCAAAGTTATTTTTTTGAGTTATGAAGGCTTGTATGACTTTGGATGCCTACAGTTCCGCAAATAAGGCTATGACGTCATTTTCGCTTGCAAAACGTTTAATTAGTTTTTCAAGAGCTATCCATAGCTGAAAACTAGAACATTCTAGGAGGTCTGGTTGCGGAGACATCTTAATTCAAAGTAAATCCATTAAAATCGATTTTTTTGAGTTTTGAAAGTTTGCATGACTTTGGATGTCTACAGTTCCACAAATAAGGCTCGGAAGGCCTTGCGGTTTATTAACCGCTTAATCAGTTTTTGGAGAGCTATCCATTGCTGAAAACTAGAGCATTTTTTGGGCTCTGGTTGCAGAGAAATTTTGATTCAAAGTTAATATTTCTTGTTTCAACCCAAAAACTAAAAATCTTAATATGGCCATAACTTCCAAAATAAGGCTCGTAAGAGGTTGCGGTTAGCGTTGTTGAACAGATAACGGTCAGGTCTTTGCATTGCCGTTCAAAACTCAACTTTTTTGTTTCCAATCGATTTTCGAAAAAACGCATGGACTACCCCCTTATCACTAAAAATTAATTTTTTTACGAAAGTCTCTGGAACCCATTGAAACGTACATATATAGAAAGGTTTTGCCAAATGCAACCAGCACATCCAAAGCAAACCCTTTTATAATGTCTAGTTTTCGAGATATTTGCATTCAAAGTTATTTTTTTGAGTTATGAAGGCTTGTAGGCTCGTAAGAGGTTGCGGTTAGCGTTGTTGAACAGATAACGGTCAGGTCTTTGCATTGCCGTTCAAAACTCAACTTTTTTGTTTCCAATCGATTTTCGAAAAAAAGCATGGACTACCCCCTTATCACTAAAAATTAATTTTTTTACGAAAGTCTCTGGAACCCATTGAAACGTACATATATAGAAAGGTTTTGCCAAATGCAACCAGCACATCCAAAGCAAACCCTTTTATAATGTCTAGTTTTCGAGATATTTGCATTCAAAGTTATTTTTTTGAGTTATGAAGGCTTGTATGACTTTGGATGCCTACAGTTCCGCAAATAAGGCTATGACGTCATTTTCGCTTGCAAAACGCTTAATAAGTTTTTCAAGAGCTATCCATAGCTGTAAACTAGAACATTCTAGCAGGTCTGGTTGCGGAGATATCTTAATTCAAAGTAAATCCATTAAAATCGATTTTTTTGAGTTTTGAAAGTTTGCATGACTTTGGATGTCTACAGTTCCACAAATAAGGCTCGGATAGCCTTGCGGTTTATTAACCGCTTAATCAGTTTTTGGAGAGCTATCCATTGCTGAAAACTAGAGCATTTTTTGGGCTCTGGTTGCAGAGAAATTTTGATTCAAAGTTAATATTTCTTGTTTCAACCCAAAAACTAAAAATCTTAATATGGCCATAACTTCCAAAATAAGGCTCGTAAGAGGTTGCGGTTAGCGTTGTTGAACAGATAACGGTCAGGTCTTTGCATTGCCGTTCAAAACTCAACTTTTTTGTTTCCAATCGATTTTCGAAAAAAAGCAAGGACTACCCCCTTATCACTAAAAATTAATTTTTTTACGAAAGTCTCTGGAACCCATTGAAACGTACATATATAGAAAGGTTTTGCCAAATGCAACCAGCACATCCAAAGCAAACCCTTTTATAATGTCTAGTTTTCGAGATATTTGCATTCAAAGTTATTTTTTTGAGTTATGAAGGCTTGTATGACTTTGGATGCCTACAGTTCCGCAAATAAGGCTATGACGTCATTTTCGCTTGCAAAACGCTTAATAAGTTTTTCAAGAGCTATCCATAGCTGTAAACTAGAACATTCTAGCAATTCTGGTTGCGGAGATATCTTAATTCAAAGTAAATCCATTAAAATCGATTTTTTTGAGTTTTGGAAGTTTGCATGACTTTGGATGTCTACAGTTCCACAAATAAGGCTCGGAAGGCCTTGCGGTTTATTAACCGCTTAATCAGTTTTTAGAGAGCTATCCACTGCTGAAAACTAGAGCATTTTTTTGGGCTCTGGTTGCAGAGAAATTTTGATTCAAAGTTAATATTTCTTGTTTCAACCCAAAAACTAAAAATCTTAATATGGCCATAACTTCCAAAATAAGGCTCGTAAGAGGTTGCGGTTAGCGTTGTTGAACAGATAACGGTCAGGTCTTTGCATTGCCGTTCAAAACTCAACTTTTTTGTTTCCAATCGATTTTCGAAAAAAAGCTTGGACTACCCCCTTATCACTAAAAATTAATTTTTTTACGAAAGTCTCTGGAACCCATTGAAACGTACATATATAGAAAGGTTTTGCCAAATGCAACCAGCACATCCAAAGCAAACCCTTTTATAATGTCTAGTTTTCGAGATATTTGCATTCAAAGTTATTTTTTTGAGTTATGAAGGCTTGTATGACTTTGGATGCCTACAGTTCCGCAAATAAGGCTATGACGTCATTTTCGCTTGCAAAACGCTTAATAAGTTTTTCAAGAGCTATCCATAGCTGTAAACTAGAACATTCTAGCAGGTCTGGTTGCGGAGATATCTTAATTCAAAGTAAATCCATTAAAATCGATTTTTTTGAGTTTTGAAAGTTTGCATGAATTTGGATGTCTACAGTTCCACAAATAAGGCTCGGATAGCCTTGCGGTTTATTAACCGCTTAATCAGTTTTTGGAGAGCTATCCATTGCTGAAAACTAGAGCATTGTTTGGGCTCTGGTTGCAGAGAAATTTTGATTCAAAGTTAATATTTCTTGTTTCAACCCAAAAACTAAAAATCTTAATATGGCCATAACTTCCAAAATAAGGCTCGTAAGAGGTTGCGGTTAGCGTTGTTGAACAGATAACGGTCAGGTCTTTGCATTGCCGTTCAAAACTCAACTTTTTTGTTTCCAATCGATTTTCGAAAAAAAGCATGGACTACCCCCTTATCACTAAAAATTAATTTTTTTACGAAAGTCTCTGGAACCCATTGAAACGTACATATATAGAAAGGTTTTGCCAAATGCAACCAGCACATCCAAAGCAAACCCTTTTATAATGTCTAGTTTTCGAGATATTTGCATTCAAAGTTATTTTTTTGAGTTATGAAGGCTTGTATGACTTTGGATGCCTACAGTTCCGCAAATAAGGCTATGACGTCATTTTCGCTTGCAAAACGCTTAATAAGTTTTTCAAGAGCTATCCATAGCTGTAAACTAGAACATTCTAGCAGGTCTAGTTGCGGAGATATCTTAATTCAAAGTAAATCCATTAAAATCGATTTTTTTGAGTTTTGAAAGTTTGCATGACTTTGGATGTCTACAGTTCCACAAATAAGGCTCGGGAGGCCTTGCGGTTTATTAACCGCTTAATCAGTTTTTGGAGAGCTATCCATTGCTGAAAACTAGAGCATTTTTTGGGCTCTGGTTGCAGAGAAATTTTGATTCAAAGTTAATATTTCTTGTTTCAACCCAAAAACTAAAAATCTTAATATGGCCATAACTTCCAAAATAAGGCTCGTAAGAGGTTGCGGTTAGCGTTGTTGAACAGATAACGGTCAGGTCTTTGCATTGCCGTTCAAAACTCAACTTTTTTGTTTCCAATCGATTTTCGAAAAAAAGCTTGGACTACCCCCTTATCACTAAAAATTAATTTTTTTACGAAAGTCTCTGGAACCCATTGAAACGTACATATATAGAAAGGTTTTGCCAAATGCAACCAGCACATCCAAAGCAAACCCTTTTATAATGTCTAGTTTTCGAGATATTTGCATTCAAAGTTATTTTTTTGAGTTATGAAGGCTTGTATGAATTTGGATGCCTACAGTTCCGCAAATAAGGCTATGACGTCATTTTCGCTTGCAAAACGCTTAATAAGTTTTTCAAGAGCTATCCATAGCTGTAAACTAGAACATTCTAGCAGGTCTGGTTGCGGAGATATCTTAATTCAAAGTAAATCCATTAAAATCGATTTTTTTGAGTTTTGGAAGTTTGCATGACTTTGGATGTCTACAGTTCCACAAATAAGGCTCGGAAGGCCTTGCGGTTTATTAACCGCTTAATCAGTTTTTAGAGAGCTATCCACTGCTGAAAACTAGAGCATTTTTTGGGCTCTGGTTGCAGAGAAATTTTGATTCAAAGTTAATATTTCTTGTTTCAACCCAAAAACTAAAAATCTTAATATGGCCATAACTTCCAAAATAAGGCTCGTAAGAGGTTGCGGTTAGCGTTGTTGAACAGATAACGGTCAGGTCTTTGCACTGCCGTTCCAAACTCAACTTTTTTTTCCAATCGATTTTCGATAAAAAGCATGGACTACCCCCTTATCACTAAAAATTAATTTTTTTACGAAAGTCTCTGGAACCCATTGAAACGTACATATATAGAAAGGTTTTGTCAAATGCAACCAGCACATCCAAAGCAAACCCTTTTATAATGTCTAGTTTTCGAGATATTTGCATTCAAAGTTATTTTTTTGAGTTATGAAGGCTTGTATGACTTTGGATGCCTACAGTTCCGCAAATAAGGCTATGACGTCATTTTCGCTTGCAAAACGCTTAATAAGTTTTTCAAGAGCTATCCATAGCTGTAAACTAGAACATTCTAGCAGGTCTGGTTGCGGAGATATCTTAATTCAAAGTAAATCCATTCAAATCGATTTTTTTGAGTTTTGGAAGTTTGCATGACATTGGATGTCTACAGTTCCACAAATAAGGCTCGGAAGGCCTTGCGGTTTATTAACCGCTTAATCAGTTTTTAGAGAGCTATCCACTGCTGAAAACTAGAGCATTTTTTGGGCTCTGGTTGCAGAGAAATTTTGATTCAAAGTTAATATTTCTTGTTTCAACCCAAAAACTAAAAATCTTAATATGGCCATAACTTTCAAAATAAGGCTCGTAAGAGGTTGCGGTTAGCGTTGTTGAACAGATAACGGTCAGGTCTTTGCACTGCCGTTCAAAACTCAACTTTTTTTTTTCAATCGATTTTCGAAAAAAAGCATGGAGGTACCCCCTTATCACTAAAAATTAATTTTTTTACGAAAGTCTCTGGAACCCATTGAAACGTACATATATAGAAAGGTTTTGTCAAATGCAACCAGCACATCCAAAGCAAACCCTTTTATAATGTCTAGTTTTCGAGATATTTGCATTCAAAGTTATTTTTTTGAGTTATGAAGGCTTGTATGACTTTGGATGCCTACAGTTCCGCAAATAAGGCTATGACGTCATTTTCGCTTGCAAAACGTTTAATAAGTTTTTCAAGAGCTATCCATAGCTGTAAACTAGAACATTCTAGCAGGTCTGGTTGCGGAGATATCTTAATTCAAAGTAAATCCAACAAAATCGATTTTTTTGAGTTTTGAAAGTTTGCATGACTTTGGATGTCTACAGTTCCACAAATAAGGCTCGGATAGCCTTGCGGTTTATTAACCGCTTAATCAGTTTTTGGAGAGCTATCCATTGCTGAAAACTAGAGCATTTTTTGGGCTCTGGTTGCAGAGAAATTTTGATTCAAAGTTAATATTTCTTGTTTCAACCCAAAAACTAAAAATCTTAATATGGCCATAACTTCCAAAATAAGGCTCGTAAGAGGTTGCGGTTAGCGTTGTTGAACAGATAACGGTCAGGTCTTTGCATTGCCGTTCAAAACTCAACTTTTTTGTTTCCAATCGATTTTCGAAAAAAAGCATGGACTACCCCCTTATCACTAAAAATTAATTTTTTTACGAAAGTCTCTGGAACCCATTGAAACGTACATATATAGAAAGGTTTTGCCAAATGCAACCAGCACATCCAAAGCAAACCCTTTTATAATGTCTAGTTTTCGAGATATTTGCATTCAAAGTTATTTTTTTGAGTTATGAAGGCTTGTATGACTTTGGATGCCTACAGTTCCGCAAATAAGGCTATGACGTCATTTTCGCTTGCAAAACGCTTAATAAGTTTTTCAAGAGCTATCCATAGCTGTAAACTAGAACATTCTAGCAGGTCTGGTTGCGGAGATATCTTAATTCAAAGTAAATCCATTAAAATCGATTTTTTTGAGTTTTGGAAGTTTGCATGACTTTGGATGTCTACAGTTCCACAAATAAGGCTCGGAAGGCCTCGCGGTTTATTAACCGCTTAATCAGTTTTTAGAGAGCTATCCACTGCTGAAAACAAGAGCATTTTTTGGGCTCTGGTTGCAGAGAAATTTTGATTCAAAGTTAATATTTCTTGTTTCAACCCAAAAACTAAAAATCTTAATATGGCCATAACTTCCAAAATAAGGCTCGTAAGAGGTTGCGGTTAGCGTTGTTGAACAGATAACGGTCAGGTCTTTGCATTGCCGTTCAAAACTCAACTTTTTTGTTTCCAATCGATTTTCGAAAAAAAGCATGGACTACCCCCTTATCACTAAAAATTAATTTTTTTACGAAAGTCTCTGGAACCCATTGAAACGTACATATATAGAAAGGTTTTGCCAAATGCAACCAGCACATCCAAAGCAAACCCTTTTATAATGTCTAGTTTTCGAGATATTTGCATTCAAAGTTATTTTTTTGAGTTATGAAGGCTTGTATGACTTTGGATGCCTACAGTTCCGCAAATAAGGCTATGACGTCATTTTCGCTTGCAAAACGCTTAATTAGTTTTTCAAGAGCTATCCATAGCTGAAAACTAGAACATTCTAGGAGGTCTGGTTGCGGAGACATCTTAATTCAAAGTAAATCCATTAAAATCGATTTTTTTGAGTTTTGAAAGTTTGCATGACTTTGGATGTCTACAGTTCCACAAATAAGGCTCGGAAGGCCTTGCGGTTTATTAACCGCTTAATCAGTTTTTGGAGAGCTATCCATTGCTGAAAACTAGAGCATTTTTTGGGCTCTGGTTGCAGAGAAATTTTGATTCAAAGTTAATATTTCTTGTTTCAACCCAAAAACTAAAAATCTTAATATGGCCATAACTTCCAAAATAAGGCTCGTAAGAGGTTGCGGTTAGCGTTGTTGAACAGATAACGGTCAGGTCTTTGCATTGCCGTTCAAAACTCAACTTTTTTGTTTCCAATCGATTTTCGAAAAAAAGCATGGACTACCCCCTTATCACTAAAAATTAATTTTTTTACGAAAGTCTCTGGAACCCATTGAAACGTACATATATAGAAAGGTTTTGCCAAATGCAACCAGCACATCCAAAGCAAACCCTTTTATAATGTCTAGTTTTCGAGATATTTGCATTCAAAGTTATTTTTTTGAGTTATGAAGGCTTGTATGACTTTGGATGCCTACAGTTCCGCAAATAAGGCTATGACGTCATTTTCGCTTGCAAAACGCTTAATAAGTTTTTCAAGAGCTATCCATAGCTGTAAACTAGAACATTCTAGCAGGTCTGGTTGCGGAGATATCTTAATTCAAAGTAAATCCATTAAAATCGATTTTTTTGAGTTTTGGAAGTTTGCATGACTTTGGATGTCTACAGTTCCACAAATAAGGCTCGGAAGGCCTCGCGGTTTATTAACCGCTTAATCATTTTTTAGAGAGCTATCCACTGCTGAAAACAAGAGCATTTTTTGGGCTCTGGTTGCAGAGAAATTTTGATTCAAAGTTAATATTTCTTGTTTCAACCCAAAAACTAAAAATCTTAATATGGCCATAACTTCCAAAATAAGGCTCGTAAGAGGTTGCGGTTAGCGTTGTTGAACAGATAACGGTCAGGTCTTTGCATTGCCGTTCAAAACTCAACTTTTTTTTTCCAATCGATTTTCAAAAAAAACGTTTGGACTACCCCCTTATCACTAAAAATTAATTTTTTTACGAAAGTCTCTGGAACCCATTGAAACGTACATATATAGAAAGGTTTTGTCAAATGCAACCAGCACATCCAAAGCAAACCCTTTTATAATGTCTAGTTTTCGAGATATTTGCATTCAAAGTTATTTTTTTGAGTTATGAAGGCTTGTATGACTTTGGATGCCTACAGTTCCGCAAATAAGGCTATGACGTCATTTTCGCTTGCAAAACGCTTAATAAGTTTTTCAAGAGCTATCCATAGCTGTAAACTAGAATATTCTAGCAGGTCTGGTTGCGGAGATATCTTAATTCAAAGTAAATCCATTAAAATCGATTTTTTTGAGTTTTGAAAGTTTGCATGACTTTGGATGTCTACAGTTCCACAAATAAGGCTCGGATAGCCTTGCGGTTTATTAACCGCTTAATCAGTTTTTGGAGAGCTATCCATTGCTGAAAACTAGAGCATTTTTTGGGCTCTGGTTGCAGAGAAATTTTGATTCAAAGTTAATATTTCTTGTTTCAACCCAAAAACTAAAAATCTTAATATGGCCATAACTTCCAAAATAAGGCTAAGGAGTTATGAAGGCTTGTATGACTTTGGATGCCTACAGTTCCGCAAATAAGGCTATGACGTCATTTTCGCTTGCAAAACGCTTAATAAGTTTTTCAAGAGCTATCCATAGCTGTAAACTAGAACATTCTGGCAGGTCTGGTTGCGGAGATATCTTAAAAATAAAAAGCATGGACTACCCCCTTATCACTAAAAATTAATTTTTTTACGAAAGTCTCTGGAACCCATTGAAACGTACATATATAGAAAGGTTTTGTCAAATGCAACCAGCACATCCAAAGCAAACCCTTTTATAATGTCTAGTTTTCGAGATATTTGCATTCAAAGTTATTTTTTTGAGTTATGAAGGCTTGTATGACTTTGGATGCCTACAGTTCCGCAAATAAGGCTATGACGTCATTTTCGCTTGCAAAACGCTTAATAAGTTTTTCAAGAGCTATCCACAGCTGTAAACTAGAACATTCTAGCAGGTCTGGTTGCGGAGATATCTTAAAAATAAAAAGCATGGACTACCCCCTTATCACTAAAAATTAATTTTTTTACGAAAGTCTCTGGAACCCATTGAAACGTACATATATAGAAAGGTTTTGTCAAATGCAACCAGCACATCCAAAGCAAACCCTTTTATAATGTCTAGTTTTCGAGATATTTGCATTCAAAGTTATTTTTTTGAGTTATGAAGGCTTGTATGACTTTGGATGCCTACAGTTCCGCAAATAAGGCTATGACGTCATTTTCGCTTGCAAAACTCAACTTTTTTTTTTTTCAATCGATTTTCGAAAAAAAGCATGGACTCCTTATCACTAAAAATTAATTTTTTTTACGAAAGTCTCTGGAACCCATTGAAACGTACATATATAGAAAGGTTTTGTCAAATGCAACCAGCACATCCAAAGCAAACCCTTTTATAATGTCTAGTTTTCGAGATATTTGCATTCAAAGTTATTTTTTTGAGTTATGAAGGCTTGTATGACTTTGGATGCCTACAGTTCCGCAAATAAGGCTATGACGTCATTTTCGCTTGCAAAACGCTTAATTTGTTTTTCAAGAGCTATCCATAGCTGAAAACTAGAACTTTCTAGGAGGTCTGGTTGCGGAGATATCTTAATTCAAAGTAAATCCATTAAAATCGATTTTTTTGAGTTTTGAAAGTTTGCATGACTTTGGATGTCTACAGTTCCACAAATAAGGCTCGGAAGGCCTTGCGGTTTATTAACCGCTTAATCAGTTTTTTGAGAGCTATCCATTGCTGAAAACTAGAGCATTTTTTGGGCTCTGGTTGCAGAGAAATTTTGATTCAAAGTTAATATTTCTTGTTTCAACCCAAAAACTAAAAATCTTAATATGGCCATAACTTCCAAAATAAGGCTCGTAAGAGGTTGCGGTTAGCGTTGTTGAACAGATAACGGTCAGGTCTTTGCACTGCCGTTCAAAACTCAACTTTTTTTTTTTCAATCGATTTTCGAAAAAAAGCATGGACTACCCCCTTATCACTAAAAATTTATTTTTTTACGAAAGTCTCTGGAACCCATTGAAACGTACATATATAGAAAGGTTTTGTCAAATGCAACCAGCACATCCAAAGCAAACCCTTTTATAATGTCTAGTTTTCGAGATATTTGCATTCAAAGTTATTTTTTTGAGTTATGAAGGCTTGTATGACTTTGGATGCCTACAGTTCCGCAAATAAGGCTATGACGTCATTTTCGCTTGCAAAACGCTTAATATGTTTTTCAAGAGCTATCCATAGCTGTAAACTAAAACATTCTAGCAGGTCTGGTTGCGGACATATCTTAATTCAAAGTAAATCCATTTAAATCGATTTTTTTGAGTTTTGAAAGTTTGCATGACTTTGGATGTCTACAGTTCCACAAATAAGGCTCGGAAGGCCTTGCGGTTTATTAACCGCTTAATCAGTTTTTGGAGAGCTATCTATTGCTGAAAACTAGAGCATTTTTTGGGCTCTGGTTGCAGAGAAATTTTGATTCAAAGTTAATATTTCTTGTTTCAACCCAAAAACTAAAAATCTTAATATGGCCATAACTTCCAAAATAAGGCTCGTAAGAGGTTGCGGTTAGCGTTGTTGAACAGATAACGGTCAGGTCTTTGCATTGCCGTTCAAAACTCAACTTTTTTGTTTCCAATCGATTTTCGAAAAAAAGCATGGACTACCCCCTTATCACTAAAAATTAATTTTTTTACGAAAGTCTCTGGAACCCATTGAAATGTACATATATAGAAAGGTTTTGCCAAATGCAACCAGCACATCCAAAGCAAACCCTTTTATAATGTCTAGTTTTCGAGATATTTGCATTCAAAGTTATTTTTTTGAGTTATGAAGGCTTGTATGACTTTGTATGCCTACAGTTCCGCAAATAAGGCTATGACGTCATTTTCGCTTGCAAAACGCTTAATAAGTTTTTCAAGAGCTATCCATAGCTGTAAACTAGAACATTCTAGCAGGTCTGGTTGCGGAGATATCTTAAAAATAAAAAGCATGGACTACCCCCTTATCACTAAAAATTAATTTTTTTACGAAAGTCTCTGGAACCCATTGAAACGTACATATATAGAAAGGTTTTGTCAAATGCAACCAGCACATCCAAAGCAAACCCTTTTATAATGTCTAGTTTTCGAGATATTTGCATTCAAAGTTATTTTTTTGAGTTATGAAGGCTTGTATGACTTTGGATGCCTACAGTTCCGCAAATAAGGCTATGACGTCATTTTCGCTTGCAAAACGCTTAATAAGTTTTTCAAGAGCTATCCATAGCTGTAAACTAGAATATTCTAGCAGGTCTGGTTGCGGAGATATCTTAATTCAAAGTAAATCCATTAAAATCGATTTTTTTGAGTTTTGAAAGTTTGCATGACTTTGGATGTCTACAGTTCCACAAATAAGGCTCGGAAGGCCTTGTGGTTTATTAACCGCTTAATCAGTTTTTTGAGAGCTATTTATTGCTGAAAACTAGAGCATTTTTTGGGCTCTGGTTGCAGAGAAATTTTGATTCAAAGTTAATATTTCTTGTTTCAACCCAAAAACTAAAAATCTTAATATGGCCATAACTTCCAAAATAAGGCTCGTAAGAGGTTGCGGTTAGCGTTGTTGAACAGATAACGGTCAGGTCTTTGCACTGCCGTTCAAAACTCAACTTTTTTTTTTTTCAATCGATTTTCGAAAAAAAGCATGGACTCCTTATCACTAAAAATTAATTTTTTTTACGAAAGTCTCTGGAACCCATTGAAACGTACATATATAGAAAGGTTTTGTCAAATGCAACCAGCACATCCAAAGCAAACCCTTTTATAATGTCTAGTTTTCGAGATATTTGCATTCAAAGTTATTTTTTTGAGTTATGAAGGCTTGTATGACTTTGGATGCCTACAGTTCCGCAAATAAGGCTATGACGTCATTTTCGCTTGCAAAACGCTTAATTTGTTTTTCAAGAGCTATCCATAGCTGAAAACTAGAACTTTCTAGGAGGTCTGGTTGCGGAGATATCTTAATTCAAAGTAAATCCATTAAAATCGATTTTTTTGAGTTTTGAAAGTTTGCATGACTTTGGATGTCTACAGTTCCACAAATAAGGCTCGGAAGGCCTTGCGGTTTATTAACCGCTTAATCAGTTTTTTGAGAGCTATCCATTGCTGAAAACTAGAGCATTTTTTGGGCTCTGGTTGCAGAGAAATTTTGATTCAAAGTTAATATTTCTTGTTTCAACCCAAAAACTAAAAATCTTAATATGGCCATAACTTCCAAAATAAGGCTCGTAAGAGGTTGCGGTTAGCGTTGTTGAACAGATAACGGTCAGGTCTTTGCACTGCCGTTCAAAACTCAACTTTTTTTTTTCAATCGATTTTCGAAAAAAAGCATGGACTACCCCCTTATCACTAAAAATTTATTTTTTTACGAAAGTCTCTGGAACCCATTGAAACGTACATATATAGAAAGGTTTTGCCAAATGCAACCAGCACATCCAAAGCAAACCCTTTTATAATGTCTAGTTTTCGAGATATTTGCATTCAAAGTTATTTTTTTGAGTTATGAAGGCTTGTATGACTTTGGATGCCTACAGTTCCGCAAATAAGGCTATGACGTCATTTTCGCTTGCAAAACGCTTAATTTGTTTTTCAAGAGCTATCCATAGCTGAAAACTAGAACTTTCTAGGAGGTCTGGTTGCGGAGATATCTTAATTCAAAGTAAATCCATTAAAATCGATTTTTTTGAGTTTTGAAAGTTTGCATGACTTTGGATGTCTACAGTTCCACAAATAAGGCTCGGAAGGCCTTGCGGTTTATTAACCGCTTAATCAGTTTTTTGAGAGCTATCCATTGCTGAAAACTAGAGCATTTTTTGGGCTCTGGTTGCAGAGAAATTTTGATTCAAAGTTAATATTTCTTGTTTCAACCCAAAAACTAAAAATCTTAATATGGCCATAACTTCCAAAATAAGGCTCGTAAGAGGTTGCGGTTAGCGTTGTTGAACAGATAGCGGTCAGGTCTTTGCACTGCCGTTCAAAACTCAACTTTTTTTTTTTCAATCGATTTTCGAAAAAAAGCATGGACTATTATCACTAAAAATTTATTTTTTTACGAAAGTCTCTGGAACCCATTGAAACGTACATATATAGAAAGGTTTTGTCAAATGCAACCAGCACATCCAAAGCAAACCCTTTTATAATGTCTAGTTTTCGAGATATTTGCATTCAAAGTTATTTTTTTGAGTTATGAAGGCTTGTATGACTTTGGATGCCTACAGTTCCGCAAATAAGGCTATGACGTCATTTTCGCTTGCAAAACGCTTAATATGTTTTTCAAGAGCTATCCATAGCTGTAAACTAAAACATTCTAGCAGGTCTGGTTGCGGACGTATCTTAATTCAAAGTAAATCCATTTAAATCGATTTT
Organism: Melangyna quadrimaculata; assembly: GCA_949320155.1. Classification (NCBI taxonomy): domain Eukaryota; kingdom Metazoa; phylum Arthropoda; class Insecta; order Diptera; family Syrphidae; genus Melangyna; species Melangyna quadrimaculata. Next base: position 159,649,923 of record OX439484.1, on the reverse strand, counting down.
TTTGAGTTTTGAAAGTTTGCATGACTTTGGATGTCTACAGTTCCACAAATAAGGCTCGGAAGGCCTTGCGGTTTATTAACCGCTTAATCAGTTTTTGGAGAGCTATCTATTGCTGAAAACTAGAGCATTTTTTGGGCTCTGGTTGCAGAGAAATTTTGATTCAAAGTTAATATTTCTTGTTTCAACCCAAAAACTAAAAATCTTAATATGGCCATAACTTCCAAAATAAGGCTCGTAAGAGGTTGCGGTTAGCGTTGTTGAACAGATAACGGTCAGGTCTTTGCATTGCCGTTCAAAACTCAACTTTTTTGTTTCCAATCGATTTTCGAAAAAAAGCATGGACTACCCCCTTATCACTAAAAATTAATTTTTTTACGAAAGTCTCTGGAACCCATTGAAACGTACATATATAGAAAGGTTTTGCCAAATGCAACCAGCACATCCAAAGCAAACCCTTTTATAATGTCTAGTTTTCGAGATATTTGCATTCAAAGTTATTTTTTTGAGTTATGAAGGCTTGTATGACTTTGGATGCCTACAGTTCCGCAAATAAGGCTATGACGTCATTTTCGCTTGCAAAACGCTTAATAAGTTTTTCAAGAGCTATCCATAGCTGTAAACTAGAACATTCTGGCAGGTCTGGTTGCGGAGATATCTTAAAAATAAAAAGCATGGACTACCCCCTTATCACTAAAAATTAATTTTTTTACGAAAGTCTCTGGAACCCATTGAAACGTACATATATAGAAAGGTTTTGTCAAATGCAACCAGCACATCCAAAGCAAACCCTTTTATAATGTCTAGTTTTCGAGATATTTGCATTCAAAGTTATTTTTTTGAGTTATGAAGGCTTGTATGACTTTGGATGCCTACAGTTCCGCAAATAAGGCTATGACGTCATTTTCGCTTGCAAAACGCTTAATATGTTTTTCAAGAGCTATCCATAGCTGTAAACTAAAACATTCTAGCAGGTCTGGTTGCGGACATATCTTAATTCAAAGTAAATCCATTTAAATCGATTTTTTTGAGTTTTGAAAGTTTGCATGACTTTGGATGTCTACAGTTCCACAAATAAGGCTCGGAAGGCCTTGCGGTTTATTAACCGCTTAATCAGTTTTTGGAGAGCTATCTATTGCTGAAAACTAGAGCATTTTTTGGGCTCTGGTTGCAGAGAAATTTTGATTCAAAGTTAATATTTCTTGTTTCAACCCAAAAACTAAAAATCTTAATATGGCCATAACTTCCAAAATAAGGCTCGTAAGAGGTTGCGGTTAGCGTTGTTGAACAGATAACGGTCAGGTCTTTGCATTGCCGTTCAAAACTCAACTTTTTTGTTTCCAATCGATTTTCGAAAAAAAGCATGGACTACCCCCTTATCACTAAAAATTAATTTTTTTACGAAAGTCTCTGGAACCCATTGAAATGTACATATATAGAAAGGTTTTGCCAAATGCAACCAGCACATCCAAAGCAAACCCTTTTATAATGTCTAGTTTTCGAGATATTTGCATTCAAAGTTATTTTTTTGAGTTATGAAGGCTTGTATGACTTTGTATGCCTACAGTTCCGCAAATAAGGCTATGACGTCATTTTCGCTTGCAAAACGCTTAATTAGTTTTTCAAGAGCTATCCATAGCTGAAAACTAGAACTTTCTAGGAGGTCTGGTTGCGGAGATATCTTAATTCAAAGTAAATCCATTAAAATCGATTTTTTTGAGTTTTGAAAGTTTGCATGACTTTGGATGTCTACAGTTCCACAAATAAGGTTCGGAAGGCCTTGCGGTTTATTAACCGCTTAATCAGTTTTTGGAGAGCTATCCATTGCTGAAAACTAGATCATTTTTTGGGCTCTGGTTGCAGAGAAATTTTGATTCAAAGTTAATATTTCTTGTTTCAACCCAAAAACTAAAAATCTTAATATGGCCATAACTTCCAAAATAAGGCTCGTAAGAGGTTGCGGTTAGCGTTGTTGAACAGATAACGGTCAGGTCTTTGCACTGCCGTTCAAAACTCAACTTTTTTTTTCCAATCGATTTTCGATAAAAAGCATACACTACCCCCTTATCACTAAAAATTAATTTTTTTACGAAAGTCTCTGGAACCCATTGAAACGTACATATATAGAAAGGTTTTGTCAAATGCAACCAGCGCATCCAAAGCAAACCCTTTTATAATGTATAGTTTTCGAGATATTTGCATTCAAAGTTATTTTTTTGAGTTATGAAGGCTTGTATGACTTTGGATGCCTACAGTTCCGCAAATAAGGCTATGACGTCATTTTCGCTTGCAAAACGCTTAATAAGTTTTTCAAGAGCTATCCATAGCTGTAAACTAGAACATTCTAGCAGGTCTGGTTGCGGAGATATCTTAATTCAAAGTAAATCCATTAAAATCGATTTTTTTGAGTTTTGAAAGTTTGCATGACTTTGGATGTCTACAGTTCCACAAATAAGGCTCGGAAGGCCTTGCGGTTTATTAACCGCTTAATAAGTTTTTGGAGAGCTATCCATTGCTGAAAACTAGAGCTTTTTTTGGGCTCTGGTTGCAGAGAAATTTTGATTCAAAGTTAATATTTCTTGTTTCAACCCAAAAACTAAAAATCTTAATATGGCCATAACTTCCAAAATAAGGCTCGTAAGAGGTTGCGGTTAGCGTTGTTGAACAGATAACGGTCAGGTCTTTGCACTGCCGTTCAAAACTCAACTTTTTTTTTTCAATCGATTTTCGAAAAAAAGCATGGACTACCCCCTTATCACTAAAAATTAATTTTTTTACGAAAGTCTCTGGAACCCATTGAAACGTACATATATAGAAAGGTTTTGCCAAATGCAACCAGCACATCCAAAGCAAACCCTTTTATAATGTCTAGTTTTCGAGATATTTGCATTCAAAGTTATTTTTTTGAGTTATGAAGGCTTGTATGACTTTGGATGGCTACAGTTCCGCAAATAAGGCTATGACGTCATTTTCGCTTGCAAAACGCTTAATAAGTTTTTCAAGAGCTATCCATAGCTGTAAACTAGAATATTCTAGCAGGTCTGGTTGCGGAGATATCTTAATTCAAAGTAAATCCATTAAAATCGATTTTTTTGAGTTTTGAAAGTTTGCATGACTTTGGATGTCTACAGTTCCACAAATAAGGCTCCGATAGCCTTGCGGTTTATTAACCGCTTAATCAGTTTTTGGAGAGCTATCCATTGCTGAAAACTAGAGCATTTTTTGGGCTCTGGTTGCAGAGAAATTTTGATTCAAAGTTAATATTTCTTGTTTCAACCCAAAAACTAAAAATCTTAATATGGCCATAACTTCCAAAATAAGGCTCGTAAGAGGTTGCGGTTAGCGTTGTTGAACAGATAACGGTCAGGTCTTTGCATTGCCGTTCAAAACTCAACTTTTTTGTTTCCAATCGATTTTCGAAAAAAAGCATGGACTACCCCCTTATCACTAAAAATTAATTTTTTTACGAAAGTCTCTGGAACCCATTGAAACGTACATATATAGAAAGGTTTTGTCAAATGCAACCAGCACATCCAAAGCAAACCCTTTTATAATGTCTAGTTTTCGAGATATTTGCATTCAAAGTTATTTTTTTGAGTTATGAAGGCTTGTATGACTTTGGATGCCTACAGTTCCGCAAATAAGGCTATGACGTCATTTTCGCTTGCAAAACGCTTAATAAGTTTTTCAAGAGCTATCCATAGCTGTAAACTAGAACATTCTAGCAGGTCTGGTTGCGGAGATATCTTAAAAATAAAAAGCATGGACTACCCCCTTATCACTAAAAATTAATTTTTTTACGAAAGTCTCTGGAACCCATTGAAACGTACATATATAGAAAGGTTTTGTCAAATGCAACCAGCACATCCAAAGCAAACCCTTTTATAATGTCTAGTTTTCGAGATATTTGCATTCAAAGTTATTTTTTTGAGTTATGAAGGCTTGTATGACTTTGGATGCCTACAGTTCCGCAAATAAGGCTATGACGTCATTTTCGCTTGCAAAACGCTTAATAAGTTTTTCAAGAGCTATCCATAGCTGAAAACTAGAACTTTCTAGGAGGTCTGGTTGCGGAGATATCTTAATTCAAAGTAAATCCATTAAAATCGATTTTTTTGAGTTTTGAAAGTTTGCATGACTTTGGATGTCTACAGTTCCACAAATAAGGCTCGGAAGGCCTTGTGGTTTATTAACCGCTTAATCAGTTTTTTGAGAGCTATCCATTGCTGAAAACTAGAGCATTTTTTGGGCTCTGGTTGCAGAGAAATTTTGATTCAAAGTTAATATTTCTTGTTTCAACCCAAAAACTAAAAATCTTAATATGGCCATAACTTCCAAAATAAGGCTCGTAAGAGGTTGCGGTTAGCGTTGTTGAACAGATAACGGTCAGGTCTTTGCACTGCCGTTCAAAACTCAACTTTTTTTTTTTTCAATCGATTTTCGAAAAAAAGCATGGACTCCTTATCACTAAAAATTAATTTTTTTTACGAAAGTCTCTGGAACCCATTGAAACGTACATATATAGAAAGGTTTTGTCAAATGCAACCAGCACATCCAAAGCAAACCCTTTTATAATGTCTAGTTTTCGAGATATTTGCATTCAAAGTTATTTTTTTGAGTTATGAAGGCTTGTATGACTTTGGATGCCTACAGTTCCGCAAATAAGGCTATGACGTCATTTTCGCTTGCAAAACGCTTAATAAGTTTTTCAAGAGCTATCCATAGCTGAAAACTAGAACTTTCTAGGAGGTCTGGTTGCGGAGATATCTTAATTCAAAGTAAATCCATTAAAATCGATTTTTTTGAGTTTTGAAAGTTTGCATGACTTTGGATGTCTACAGTTCCACAAATAAGGCTCGGAAGGCCTTGTGGTTTATTAACCGCTTAATCAGTTTTTTGAGAGCTATCCATTGCTGAAAACTAGAGCATTTTTTGGGCTCTGGTTGCAGAGAAATTTTGATTCAAAGTTAATATTTCTTGTTTCAACCCAAAAACTAAAAATCTTAATATGGCCATAACTTCCAAAATAAGGCTCGTAAGAGGTTGCGGTTAGCGTTGTTGAACAGATAACGGTCAGGTCTTTGCACTGCCGTTCAAAACTCAACTTTTTTTTTTTCAATCGATTTTCGAAAAAAAGCATGGACTACCCCCTTATCACTAAAAATTAATTTTTTTACGAAAGTCTCTGGAACCCATTGAAACGTACATATATAGAAAGGTTTTGTCAAATGCAACCAGCACATCCAAAGCAAACCCTTTTATAATGTCTAGTTTTCGAGATATTTGCATTCAAAGTTATTTTTTTGAGTTATGAAGGCTTGTATGACTTTGGATGCCTACAGTTCCGCAAATAAGGCTATGACGTCATTTTCGCTTGCAAAACGCTTAATAAGTTTTTCAAGAGCTATCCATAGCTGTAAACTAGAACATTCTAGCAGGTCTGGTTGCGGAGATATCTTAATTCAAAGTAAATCCATTAAAATCGATTTTTTTGAGTTTTGAAAGTTTGCATGACTTTGGATGTCTACAGTTCCACAAATAAGGCTCGGAAGGCCTTGCGGTTTATTAACCGCTTAATCAGTTTTTGGAGAGCTATCAATTGCTGAAAACTAGAGCTTTCAAGAGCCATCCATAGCTGAAAACTAGAACTTTCTAGGAGGTCTGGTTGCGGAGATATCTTAATTCAAAGTAAATCCATTAAAATCGATTTTTTTGAGTTTTGAAAGTTTGCATGACTTTGGATGTCTACAGTTCCACAAATAAGGCTCGGAAGGCCTTGCGGTTTATTAACCGCTTAATCAGTTTTTTGAGAGCTATCCATTGCTGAAAACTAGAGCATTTTTTGGGCTCTGGTTGCAGAGAAATTTTGATTCAAAGTTAATATTTCTTGTTTCAACCCAAAAACTAAAAATCTTAATATGGCCATAACTTCCAAAATAAGGCTCGTAAGAGGTTGCGGTTAGCGTTGTTGAACAGATAACGGTCAGGTCTTTGCACTGCCGTTCAAAACTCAACTTTTTTTTTTTCAATCGATTTTCGAAAAAAAGCATGGACTACCCCCTTATCACTAAAAATTAATTTTTTTACGAAAGTCTCTGGAACCCATTGAAACGTACATATATAGAAAGGTTTTGTCAAATGCAACCAGCACATCCAAAGCAAACCCTTTTATAATGTCTAGTTTTCGAGATATTTGCATTCAAAGTTATTTTTTTGAGTTATGAAGGCTTGTATGACTTTGGATGCCTACAGTTCCGCAAATAAGGCTATGACGTCATTTTCGCTTGCAAAACGCTTAATATGTTTTTCAAGAGCTATCCATAGCTGTAAACTAAAACATTCTAGCAGGTCTGGTTGCGGACATATCTTAATTCAAAGTAAATCCATTTAAATCGATTTTTTTGAGTTTTGAAAGTTTGCATGACTTTGGATGTCTACAGTTCCACAAATAAGGCTCGGAAGGCCTTGCGGTTTATTAACCGCTTAATCAGTTTTTGGAGAGCTATCTATTGCTGAAAACTAGAGCATTTTTTGGGCTCTGGTTGCAGAGAAATTTTGATTCAAAGTTAATATTTCTTGTTTCAACCCAAAAACTAAAAATCTTAATATGGCCATAACTTCCAAAATAAGGCTCGTAAGAGGTTGCGGTTAGCGTTGTTGAACAGATAACGGTCAGGTCTTTGCATTGCCGTTCAAAACTCAACTTTTTTGTTTCCAATCGATTTTCGAAAAAAAGCATGGACTACCCCCTTATCACTAAAAATTAATTTTTTTACGAAAGTCTCTGGAACCCATTGAAATGTACATATATAGAAAGGTTTTGCCAAATGCAACCAGCACATCCAAAGCAAACCCTTTTATAATGTCTAGTTTTCGAGATATTTGCATTCAAAGTTATTTTTTTGAGTTATGAAGGCTTGTATGACTTTGGATGCCTACAGTTCCGCAAATAAGGCTATGACGTCATTTTGGCTTGCAAAACGCTTAATAAGTTTTTTAAGAGCTATCCATAGCTGTCAACTAGAACATTCTAGCAGGTCTGGTTGCGGAGATATCTTAATTCAAAGTAAATCCATTAAAATCGATTTTTTTGAGTTTTGAAAGTTTGCATGACTTTGGATGTCTACAGTTCCACAAATAAGGCTCGGAAGGCCTTGCGGTTTATTAACCGCTTAATCAGTTTTTGGAGAGCTATCAATTGCTGAAAACTAGAGCTTTTTTTGGGCTCTGGTTGCAGAGAAATTTTGATTCAAAGTTAATATTTCTTGTTTCAACCCAAAAACTAAAAATCTTAATATGGCCATAACTTCCAAAATAAGGCTCGTAAGAGGTTGCGGTTAGCGTTGTTGAACAGATAACGGTCAGGGCTTTGCACTGCCGTTCAAAACTCAACTTTTTTTTTTTTCAATCGATTTTCGAAAAAAAGCATGGACTACCCCCTTATCACTAAAAATTAATTTTTTTACGAAAGTCTCTGGAACCCATTGAAACGTACATATATAGAAAGGTTTTGTCAAATGCAACCAGCACATCCAAAGCAAACCCTTTTATAATGTCTAGTTTTCGAGATATTTGCATTCAAAGTTATTTTTTTGAGTTATGAAGGCTTGTATGACTTTGTATGCCTACAGTTCCGCAAATAAGGCTATGACGTCATTTTCGCTTGCAAAACGCTTAATTAGTTTTTCAAGAGCTATCCATAGCTGAAAACTAGAACTTCCTAGGAGGTCTGGTTGCGGAGATATCTTAATTCAAAGTAAATCCATTAAAATCGATTTTTTTGAGTTTTGAAAGTTTGCATGACTTTGGATGTCTACAGTTCCACAAATAAGGTTCGGAAGGCCTTGCGGTTTATTAACCGCTTAATCAGTTTTTGGAGAGCTATTAATTGCTGAAAACTAGAGCATTTTTTGGGCTCTGGTTGCAGAGAAATTTTGATTCAAAGTTAATATTTCTTGTTTCAACCCAAAAACTAAAAATCTTAATATGGCCATAACTTCCAAAATAAGGCTCGTAAGAGGTTGCGGTTAGCGTTGTTGAACAGATAACGGTCAGGTCTTTGCACTGCCGTTCAAAACTCAACTTTTTTTTTCCAATCGATTTTCGATAAAAAGCATGGACTACCCCCTTATCACTAAAAATTTATTTTTTTACGAAAGTCTCTGGAACCCATTGAAACGTACATATATAGAAAGGTTTTGTCAAATGCAACCAGCACATCCAAAGCAAACCCTTTTATAATGTCTAGTTTTCGAGATATTTGCATTCAAAGTTATTTTTTTGAGTTATGAAGGCTTGTATGACTTTGGATGCCTACAGTTCCGCAAATAAGGCTATGACGTCATTTTCGCTTGCAAAACGCTTAATAAGTTTTTCAAGAGCTATCCATAGCTGTAAACTAGAACATTCTAGCAGGTCTGGTTGCGGAGATATCTTAATTCAAAGTAAATCCATTAAAATCGATTTTTTTGAGTTTTGAAAGTTTGCATGACTTTGGATGTCTACAGTTCCACAAATAAGGCTCGGAAGGCCTTGCGGTTTATTAACCGCTTAATAAGTTTTTGGAGAGCTATCCATTGCTGAAAACTAGAGCTTTTTTTGGGCTCTGGTTGCAGAGAAATTTTGATTCAAAGTTAATATTTCTTGTTTCAACCCAAAAACTAAAAATCTTAATATGGCCATAACTTCCAAAATAAGGCTCGTAAGAGGTTGCGGTTAGCGTTGTTGAACAGATAACGGTCAGGTCTTTGCACTGCCGTTCAAAACTCAACTTTTTTTTTTTCAATCGATTTTCGAAAAAAAGCATGGACTACCCCCTTATCACTAAAAATTAATTTTTTTACGAAAGTCTCTGGAACCCATTGAAACGTACATATATAGAAAGGTTTTGTCAAATGCAACCAGCACATCCAAAGCAAACCCTTTTATAATGTCTAGTTTTCGAGATATTTGCATTCAAAGTTATTTTTTTGAGTTATGAAGGCTTGTATGACTTTGGATGCCTACAGTTCCGCAAATAAGGCTATGACGTCATTTTCGCTTGCAAAACGCTTAATATGTTTTTCAAGAGCTATCCATAGCTGTAAACTAAAACATTCTAGCAGGTCTGGTTGCGGACGTATCTTAATTCAAAGTAAATCCATTTAAATCGATTTTTTTGAGTTTTGAAAGTTTGCATGACTTTGGATGTCTACAGTTCCACAAATAAGGCTCGGGAGGCCTTGCGGTTTATTAACCGCTTAATCAGTTTTTGGAGAGCTATCCATTGCTGAAAACTAGAGCATTTTTTGGGCTCTGGTTGCAGAGAAATTTTGATTCAAAGTTAATATTTCTTGTTTCAACCCAAAAACTAAAAATCTTAATATGGCCATAACTTCCAAGATAAGGCTCGTAAGAGGTTGCGGTTAGCGTTGTTGAACAGATAACGGTCAGGTCTTTGCATTGCCGTTCAAAACTCAACTTTTTTGTTTCCAATCGATTTTCGAAAAAAAGCATGGACTACCCCCTTATCACTAAAAATTAATTTTTTTACGAAAGTCTCTGGAACCCATTGAAATGTACATATATAGAAAGGTTTTGCCAAATGCAACCAGCACATCCAAAGCAAACCCTTTTATAATGTATAGTTTTCGAGATATTTGCATTCAAAGTTATTTTTTTGAGTTATGAAGGCTTGTATGACTTTGGATGCCTACAGTTCCGCAAATAAGGCTATGACGTCATTTTCGCTTGCAAAACGCTTAATAAGTTTTTCAAGAGCTATCCATAGCTGTAAACTATAACATTCTAGCAGGTCTGGTTGCGGAGATATCTTAATTCAAAGTAAATCCATTAAAATCGATTTTTTTGAGTTTTGAAAGTTTGCATGACTTTGGATGTCTACAGTTCCACAAATAAGGCTCGGAAGGCCTTGCGGTTTATTAACCGCTTAATAAGTTTTTGGAGAGCTATCCATTGCTGAAAACTAGAGCTTTTTTTGGGCTCTGGTTGCAGAGAAATTTTGATTCAAAGTTAATATTTCTTGTTTCAACCCAAAAACTAAAAATCTTAATATGGCCATAACTTCCAAAATAAGGCTCGTAAGAGGTTGCGGTTAGCGTTGTTGAACAGATAACGGTCAGGTCTTTGCACTGCCGTTCAAAACTCAACTTTTTTTTTTCAATCGATTTTCGAAAAAAAGCATGGACTACCCCCTTATCACTAAAAATTAATTTTTTTACGAAAGTCTCTGGAACCCATTGAAACGTACATATATAGAAAGGTTTTGTCAAATGCAACCAGCACATCCAAAGCAAACCCTTTTATAATGTCTAGTTTTCGAGATATTTGCATTCAAAGTTATTTTTTTGAGTTATGAAGGCTTGTATGACTTTGGATGCCTACAGTTCCGCAAATAAGGCTATGACGTCATTTTCGCTTGCAAAACGCTTAATATGTTTTTCAAGAGCTATCCATAGCTGTAAACTAAAACATTCTAGCAGGTCTGGTTGCGGACATATCTTAATTCAAAGTAAATCCATTTAAATCGATTTTTTTGAGTTTTGAAAGTTTGCATGACTTTGGATGTCTACAGTTCCACAAATAAGGCTCGGAAGGCCTTGCGGTTTATTAACCGCTTAATCAGTTTTTGGAGAGCTATCTATTGCTGAAAACTAGAGCATTTTTTGGGCTCTGGTTGCAGAGAAATTTTGATTCAAAGTTAATATTTCTTGTTTCAACCCAAAAACTAAAAATCTTAATATGGCCATAACTTCCAAAATAAGGCTCGTAAGAGGTTGCGGTTAGCGTTGTTGAACAGATAACGGTCAGGTCTTTGCATTGCCGTTCAAAACTCAACTTTTTTGTTTCCAATCGATTTTCGAAAAAAAGCATGGACTACCCCCTTATCACTAAAAATTAATTTTTTTACGAAAGTCTCTGGAACCCATTGAAACGTACATATATAGAAAGGTTTTGCCAAATGCAACCAGCACATCCAAAGCAAACCCTTTTATAATGTCTAGTTTTCGAGATATTTGCATTCAAAGTTATTTTTTTGAGTTATGAAGGCTTGTATGACTTTGGATGCCTACAGTTCCGCAAATAAGGCTATGACGTCATTTTCGCTTGCAAAACGCTTAATAAGTTTTTTAAGAGCTATCCATAGCTGTCAACTAGAACATTCTAGCAGGTCTGGTTGCGGAGATATCTTAATTCAAAGTAAATCCATTAAAATCGATTTTTTTGAGTTTTGAAAGTTTGCATGACTTTGGATGTCTACAGTTCCACAAATAAGGCTCGGAAGGCCTTGCGGTTTATTAACCGCTTAATCAGTTTTTGGAGAGCTATCCATTGCTGAAAACTAGAGCATTTTTTGGGCTCTGGTTGCAGAGAAATTTTGATTCAAAGTTAATATTTCTTGTTTCAACCCAAAAACTAAAAATCTTAATATGGCCATAACTTCCAAAATAAGGCTCGTAAGAGGTTGCGGTTAGCGTTGTTGAACAGATAACGGTCAGGTCTTTGCACTGCCGTTCAAAACTCAACTTTTTTTTTTTCAATCGATTTTCGAAAAAAAGCATGGACTACCCCCTTATCACTAAAAATTAATTTTTTTACGAAAGTCTCTGGAACCCATTGAAACGTACATATATAGAAAGGTTTTGTCAAATGCAACCAGCACATCCAAAGCAAACCCTTTTATAATGTCTAGTTTTCGAGATATTTGCATTCAAAGTTATTTTTTTGAGTTATGAAGGCTTGTATGACTTTGGATGCCTACAGTTCCGCAAATAAGGCTATGACGTCATTTTCGCTTGCAAAACGCTTAATTAGAGCTAGCCATTGCTGAAAACTAGAGCATTTTTTGGGCTCTGGTTGCAGTGAAATTTTGATTCAAAGTTAATATTTCTTGTTTCAACCCAAAAACTAAAAATCTTAATATGGCTATAACTTCCAAAATAAGGCTCGTAAGAGGTTGCGGTTAGCGTTGTTGAACAGATAACGGTCAGGTCTTTGCACTGCCGTTCAAAACTCAACTTTTTTTTTCAATCGATTTTCGAAAAAAAGCATGGACTACCCCCTTATCACTAAAAATTAATTTTTTTACGAAAGTCTCTGGAACCCATTAAAACGTACATATATAGAAAGGTTTTGCCAAATGCAACCAGCTCATCCAAAGCAAACCCTTTTATAATGTCTAGTTTTCGAGATATTTGCATTCAAAGTTATTTTTTTGAGTTATGAAGGCTTGTATGACTTTGGATGTCTACAGTTCCACAAATAAGGCTCGGAAGGCCTTGCGGTTTATTAACCGCTTAATCAGGTTTTTGAGAGCTATCCATTGCTGAAAACTAGAGCATTTTTTGGGCTCTGGTTGCAGAGAAATTTTGATTCAAAGTTAATATTTCTTGTTTCAACCCAAAAACTAAAAATCTTAATATGGCCATAACTTCCAAAATAAGGCTCGTAAGAGGTTGCGGTTAGCGTTGTTGAACAGATAACGGTCAGGTCTTTGCACTGCCGTTCAAAACTCAACTTTTTTTTTCAATCGATTTTCGAAAAAAAGCATGGACTACCCCCTTATCACTAAAAATTAATTTTCTTACGTAAGTCTCTGGAACCCATTGAAACGTACATATATAGAAAGGTTTTGTCAAATGCAACCAGCACATCCAAAGCAAACCCTTTTATAATGTCTAGTTTTCGAGATATTTGCATTCAAAGTTATTTTTTTGAGTTATGAAGGCTTGTATGACTTTGGATGCCTACAGTTCCGCAAATAAGGCTATGACGTCATTTTCGCTTGCAAAACGTTTAATAAGATTTTCAAGAGCTATCCATAGCTGAAATTTAGAACATTCTAGGAGGTCTGGTTGCGGAGATATCTTAATTCAAAGTAAATCCATTAAAATCGATTTTTTTGAGTTTTGAAAGTTTGCATGACTTTGGATGTCTACAGTTCCACAAATAAGGCTCGGAAGGCCTTGCGGTTTATTAACCGCTTAATCAGTTTTTTGAGAGCTATCCATTGCTGAAAACTAGAGCATTTTTTGGGCTCTGGTTGCAGAGAAATTTTGATTCAAAGTTAATATTTCTTGTTTCAACCCAAAAACTAAAAATCTTAATATGGCCATAACTTCCAAAATAAGGCTCGTAAGAGGTTGCGGTTAGCGTTGTTGAACAGATAACGGTCAGGTCTTTGCACTGCCGTTCAAAACTCAACTTTTTTTTTTTCAATCGATTTTCGAAAAAAAGCATGGAATAGCCCCTTATCACTAAAAATTAATTTTTTTACGTAAGTCTCTGGAACCCATTGAAACGTACATATATAGAAAGGTTTTGTCAAATGCAACCAGCACATCCAAAGCAAACCCTTTTATAATGTCTAGTTTTCGAGATATTTGCATTCAAAGTTATTTTTTTGAGTTATGAAGGCTTGTATAACTTTGGATGCCTACAGTTCCGCAAATAAGGCTATGACGTCATTTTCGCTTGCAAAACGTTTAATAAGTTTTTCAAGAGCTATCCATAGCTGAAAACTAGAACATTCTAGGAGGTCTGGTTGCGGAGATATCTTAATTCAAAGTAAATCCATTAAAATCGATTTTTTTGAGTTTTGAAAGTTTGCATGACTTTGGATGTCTACAGTTCCACAAATAAGGCTCGGAAGGCCTTGCGGTTTATTAACCGCTTAATCAGTTTTTTGAGAGCTATCCATTGCTGAAAACTAGAGCATTTTTTGGGCTCTGGTTGCAGAGAAATTTTGATTCAAAGTTAATATTTCTTGTTTCAACCCAAAAACTAAAAATCTTAATATGGCCATAACTTCCAAAATAAGGCTCGTAAGAGGTTGCGGTTAGCGTTGTTGAACAGATAACGGTCAGGTCTTTGCATTGCCGTTCAAAACTCAACTTTTTTTCCAATCAATTTTCGAAAAAAAGCATGGACTACCCCCTTATCACTAAAAATTAATTTTTTTACGTAAGTCTCTGGAACCCATTGAAACGTACATATATAGAAAGGTTTTGTCAAATGCAACCAGCACATCCAAAGCAAACCCTTTTATAATGTCTAGTTTTCGAGATATTTGCATTCAAAGTTATTTTTTTTTGAGTTATGAAGGCTTGTATGACTTTGGATGCCTACAGTTCCGCAAATAAGGCTATGACGTCATTTTCGCTTGCAAAACGCTTAATTAGAGCTAGCCATTGCTGAAAACTAGAGCATTTTTTGGGCTCTGGTTGCAGTGAAATTTTGATTCAAAGTTAATATTTCTTGTTTCAACCCAAAAACTAAAAATCTTAATATGGCTATAACTTCCAAAATAAGGCTCGTAAGAGGTTGCGGTTAGCGTTGTTGAACAGATAACGGTCAGGTCTTTGCATTGCCGTTCAAAACTCAACTTTTTTTTTCCAATCGATTTTCGAAAAAAAGCATGGACTACCCCCTTATCACTAAAAATTAATTTTTTTACGAAAGTCTCTGGAACCCATTAAAACGTACATATATAGAAAGGTTTTGCCAAATGCAACCAGCTCATCCAAAGCAAACCCTTTTATAATGTCTAGTTTTCGAGATATTTGCATTCAAAGTTATTTTTTTGAGTTATGAAGGCTTGTATGACTTTGGATGCCTACAGTTCCGCAAATAAGGCTATGACGTCATTTTCGCTTGCAAAACGCTTAATAAGTTTTTCAAGAGCTATCCATAGCTGAAAACTAGAACATTCTAGGAGGTCTGGTTGCGGAGATATCTTAATTCAAAGTAAATCCATTAAAATCGATTTTTTTGAGTTTTGAAAGTTTGCATGACTTTGGATGTCTACAGTTCCACAAATAAGGCTCGGAAGGCCTTGCGGTTTATTAACCGCTTAATCAGTTTTTGGAGAGCTATCCATTGCTGAAAACTAGAGCATTTTTTGGGCTCTGGTTGCAGAGAAATTTTGATTCAAAGTTAATATTTCTTGTTTCAACCCAAAAACTAAAAATCTTAATATGGCCATAACTTCCAAAATAAGGCTCGTAAGAGGTTGCGGTTAGCGTTGTTGAACAGATAACGGTCAGGTCTTTGCATTGCCGTTCAAAACTCAACTTTTTTTTTCCAATCGATTTTCGAAAAAAAGCATGGACTACCCCCTTATCACTAAAAATTAATTTTCTAACGAAAGTCTCTGGAACCCATTAAAACGTACATATATAGAAAGGTTTTGCCAAATGCAACCAGCTCATCCAAAGCAAACCCTTTTATAATGTCTAGTTTTCGAGATATTTACATTCAAAGTTATTTTTTTGAGTTATGAAGGCTTGTATAACTTTGGATGCCTACAGTTCCGCAAATAAGGCCATGACGTCATTTTCGCTTGCAAAACGCTTAATAAGTTTTTGAAGAGCTATCCATAGCTGAAAACTAGAACATTCTAGGAGGTCTGGTTGCGGAGATATCTTAATTCAAAGTAAATCCATTAAAATCGATTTTTTTGAGTTTTGAAAGTTTGCATGACTTTGGATGTCTACAGTTCCACAAATAAGGCTCGGAAGGCCTTGCGGTTTATTAACCGCTTAATCAGTTTTTTGAGAGCTATCCATTGCTGAAAACTAGAGCATTTTTTGGGCTCTGGTTGCAGAGAAATTTTGATTCAAAGTTAATATTTCTTGTTTCAACCCAAAAACTAAAAATCTTAATATGGCCATAACTTCCAAAATAAGGCTCGTAAGAGGTTGCGGTTAGCGTTGTTGAACAGATAACGGTCAGGTCTTTGCACTGCCGTTCAAAACTCAACTTTTTTTTTTTCAATCGATTTTCGAAAAAAAGCATGGACTAGCCCCTTATCACTAAAAATTAATTTTTTTACGTAAGTCTCTGGAACCCATTGAAACGTACATATATAGAAAGGTTTTGTCAAATGCAACCAGCACATCCAAAGCAAACCCTTTTATAATGTCTAGTTTTCGAGATATTTGCATTCAAAGTTATTTTTTTGAGTTATGAAGGCTTGTATAACTTTGGATGCCTACAGTTCCGCAAATAAGGCTATGACGTCATTTTCGCTTGCAAAACGTTTAATAAGTTTTTCAAGAGCTATCCATAGCTGAAAACTAGAACATTCTAGGAGGTCTGGTTGCGGAGATATCTTAATTCAAAGTAAATCCATTAAAATCGATTTTTTTGAGTTTTGAAAGTTTGCATGACTTTGGATGTCTACAGTTCCACAAATAAGGCTCGGAAGGCCTTGCGGTTTATTAACCGCTTAATCAGTTTTTTGAGAGCTATCCATTGCTGAAAACTAGAGCATTTTTTGGGCTCTGGTTGCAGAGAAATTTTGATTCAAAGTTAATATTTCTTGTTTCAACCCAAAAACTAAAAATCTTAATATGGCCATAACTTCCAAAATAAGGCTCGTAAGAGGTTGCGGTTAGCGTTGTTGAACAGATAACGGTCAGGTCTTTGCATTGCCGTTCAAAACTCAACTTTTTTTCCAATCAATTTTCGAAAAAAAGCATGGACTACCCCCTTATCACTAAAAATTAATTTTTTTACGTAAGTCTCTGGAACCCATTGAAACGTACATATATAGAAAGGTTTTGTCAAATGCAACCAGCACATCCAAAGCAAACCCTTTTATAATGTCTAGTTTTCGAGATATTTGCATTCAAAGTTATTTTTTTTTGAGTTATGAAGGCTTGTATGACTTTGGATGCCTACAGTTCCGCAAATAAGGCTATGACGTCATTTTCGCTTGCAAAACGTTTAATTAG